>MU622258.1:58796-133842 GCA_025399235.1 Backusella circina FSU 941
GTGTTGGAATATGTTCTTATTGGACACTTGCGCGTGCGTACTAGTTATTCAAGCGATGTTCTAGTAGGTTCTCGTGGCATGTCCGAAGGAGACAGACCTACCTGTTCATAAAAATACTTCCCCGTGGGAAAGACTCATCCTCCCAATTTGAACCGAACTAGTCAAAGCAACGTGCCGACCGTGTCATTGTGACCTTCACGTCAAAAGAAAAGACCGAAGAATCAGTCTGAACAACGCAGCCTGGGGCCCCGCGTGATCATATCGGTGTGACCCCCCCTTACTTCTACCATCGGAAGCGCAACCGGTAAGGACAATTCTGAAAAAAAAATATCAGCTTGACTATAATAGTGTGAGAAAATTATTTATTCATTTATTTATTTCGACAGAAAGAATATTATATATATATTTGTACAGAAAAATTAACATTAACGAAACAGCGTTTGGCTAAACGTCTACGTTGTTAATGTCCAAGTTCTAGAAAGGATTTTAGTTTTTTACTACATACCGGTTTCTTCAACTCACGAAAATAACTACAACGGCGTCAAAATTCTAACTAAATTTGCTACGTTGCAAGTGAACTAACCACAAGAACGCAATGTTTACTTACCACACAAACTAAGGAATAAATAACATTTCACACAACAATACTGACACTTAGATGCGCTACCTTAGTATAAAAAAATGACCTTAGGTGGTAATATATATGAGTATTATTTTCCGTAAGAACTTATTTTAATATCACAAAAAGTAAGTGAAACTACAACGTATTGACCACCAAAACTCAAATGTAAGAAAGTTACTTATAACATTATTTACGGTTATCGTTTAACCAGACAAAATTACTGGAATAAAATGTTCATTTATATTTCGTGTGTTGGATCAGTTTTACTTGTGGTAAGAGATTGAGTAGTCGGTTTTTTCTTCTGTATAGTTGGAAATCAATCTCCTTATGATCCGCGTGAAGTTACCGCGTGAGGTTTCTCCGAATCTGCTGCTACTATCTCAGACTCTTCTGCTACACCTCTTACTTTCACCGATCACCATGCCGTATTGGTTATTACGACGTTTTTATTGAGAGCGCTACTAGCAATACAGAGCCTTAGCTTTCAATATAACAGTGAAAAGGACTACTGTAATGATCGAGGAGGAAGTTGGCTGTATCAGTACTAAAATAGTTTGAGTAAACTTGGTGGGAAAAATCGACGGGATATGAGAGGTGGTACAAATGTATAGTTTCAATGACTGACGACAAAAACAAAACTACACCGTCACCAGTAACCCGTCAACATAAAGAGAGATTTTAGTTAGTGCGTTAGAGCATCTCGCAGTTACAGTAGCTTAAGCGCTGGTTAGCCTTCAACGAAAGACTGAAGAAGATGGTAAAGAAGCACATTTAACGATAAAGGAAGCAGGAGACTTCACGACGATAGAAATAAAAGTTTTGTTAAAAAAAAGAATTATCATTGTCTTTCATTAAGTAAAACTATTAACAGTCATTCTAGTTACAACCTCGATCTTGAAAGCGAGTTCTAATTTCACGAATTTTCTATTCAATATACTATATAGAGATGGTAAGACGGATTCAACGTAGGGTGGAGCAGGAGAGTCGGAGATAGTAACAGGAGATTCGGAGAAACTTCGCGCGGATCATGAGGGGTTTTAGATAAATGAGAAGATCGTAACAGAAAGACCGGTCTTACCGATATGCTCTACCTTGATAAAAGGCCTAAGATCGGTAATTATAAAGCAATACCGACGACGACGATAAGGAATATAAATAACTATAAAGCGATACTCACAATTATAGTTAATATAGTTTAAATAATTACTATAATTATTTTCGATAGAGTCATAATACGATTGGTTCATGATAACACGAACGAGGTAATCGGTTTCGGACTCAGAACTTATACAGATATTTGATTTAAGTCATTAACTACGGTGACCAACAGTAAGGGATGGATGATTATATTGTATGACGAAACTTTGAAAAGGGTAATTAAACTTCTATAAAGAGTTATTAAACTTTTAAAAAGAGTAAAAGAACATTTTCTGTCCATTGTGGTTCGACCTGATACTAAGTTAATTAAGCTTAACAATTTTACGAAAAGTCTACACATAATAACAACCTGGTCAAAACCTGGCTAATAAAAGCTGAGCCTTGTTCTTTAAGAAATGGCATAAGCCGCGTAACGGTATGCACTAAATTTCGATTGCTACATCGGCTTTACCACACCAAGTTTTTATGAAAATAATTTTTTTTGAAATTTAAATACAAAAAACTCACACCGAAAGGGGATAACTCCCTCGCCACGTTCAATTCAGAGGAAAGAGTTAAAGAAGAAAAAAAAAAAGGAAAATGCTCTCATTTTATAATTTATTTTTTTGGCCGAGGGTGACTGTTTTTTATGTCTGCTGACTTGATTTTAAATCTCAGCCCAAGCTTCCTATATTAGAGATACTGTTCAAAGAAGAAGAGTAAAAGGAATAAAGGAAAGCAATAAAAAGGATGTATGCAAAAAGATAAAGGCTTCTTTTTTGTTTGATATATTTTAGTAACACCGCCCCTCTTTAGTTTTGTACTCCTCTTCAAATATAAATAGGGTTTGTTTTTCTTCTAGAAGTATATCGAAGGTTATTTAATGCAGTTTCTTTTTTTTTGTATCAAAGAAAAGATATGCTAAATAATCATTTTTTTTTTTTTAAATACAGTGCAAATTTATACACATAACCAATTCTACAAGTACTTGTAAAGCAAGCTGTGGATACCAAAACAAACAAACAAAAAAAAACGATGAAATTTTTAGTTATCATTTTTTTGCCACCAAATCGCAGACAAGTTTTATATCATTATCACTGCCAAATCAAAAATGGTAGCTAATCTGCCATATAGTTTATGCGTTTTTGATAGTAGCTACCAAAAAGAGAACCGCAGTTTAGAATGGCCAAACGTCCTATTTCCTTGAGCGCGACTTGATTCCATTGATCCTTCTTTTAATAAGGCCTTGTGGACATTAAACATTATGTTTGGCGACTTCCCAGGTTACCATTGGATTTCAAGCGCTTTCTACTAGAGAAGTTAACTCCAAAAAATATGTCCCTTTATCTTATAAGCCAGTTCTTGTAGTTGTAATCTAGGGTACCAAGCTCAAATTAAAGCTACGCCAAATCATTTTCCAAAGTGGTTGAACATGAATACATGAGCCTGTGACAAAATCGACTTTTGAATATGGCCTCTTTTTCAATTTGTCCAACTGCGGATAGATAATGAAAGCTACACACTATGTTTACCCACGATCGGGGATTGAAGACTATGCCTAAATCATATATATATATAATGTGTATTAAACGCTTGTAAAACATCTCATTGTGGCAAACGTCCCTATCCAAAAGGTCATAATGTGCGTATGTGTATATATCTCTTTGATGGGATTGAGGTCAAGCGTCCTAAATTGATTTTTTTTTTCTCATTACCAAAAATGACATAAAAACGAAATAAGCGAGAAAAACCTCTGAGAGATGAGGTTGTGAATGCTCAGCCTTACCATCACGTGTAGGAATACAAACAGCTTTGAGAAGCAGTTTGCTGGTTACACACAAAGATCATTTAAGTTTCTCGATTTTATTTTTATTTCCTTTTATTTCCTCTTTTGTTATTAAGAACAGCCTCTTTTTTAATTGTATATATATATACTCGAATAAGAATCTTGAAAAAAAAAACAAAATGGCATTCATAAATGGCGATGTTGTGGTAAAAAAAATGGAATTTCAAGAAATGACTCTTTTATTTAAAAAAAAACCCCTCCCCAATAAAAATAGGAAAAACTGCGAGAACAGTTGACCTGCGGTAAGAATTAAAAATAGCAATACAACTGTTTTTTTTAATAACACATAAAATAGCACTATGTCGAGATATCTTCAACGAACCCTTTTCTCTTGTGCCTTGTTTGCACAGTTATTGTAAAGAGTGTATTGAAATGACAGGGTAAATGAGCCTTTTTTTTTTTTGTCTATTAAAAAGAAAAATAGAACACACCCAACTCAAATCAATTTGATATTTAGACAGACTTGTCCTATGTGTAGAAGTAGAGTAGAGAGACGAGTCAAGAGTTTTACATTGGAGAGTTTTCTCGACATTTTAAAACTATTGGAAAATTCAAAACCAGATATTCCACCTACCTTTATATTAGCAGCAATGGAACAGATGGATGTAAGCTTTTGTCTATATTCGATACACATAGATAGACAAGATCACTTATATGCGTAATATAAAATGTAGTTGAACATGTCCAATACTGAAGTAGACTTTAGCATTGGAAGAAAGTAGGAAACCTTTTTTGCTTTTAGATTCAACAAATAGAAACTTACTGTCTATATACATAGAAAACCATGTAGAGACTGTGATCCCGACTTTTCTCATGATGCATGTTGTCCAATACCAATTACACCTGAAAATCAATCAACAGAAAATCACCTCTTGTGTCATTTCTGCTATGAATACATGCCATCAAAAGGAGAGGCACCCAATACACCAGGATTAGATCAATGCTGTTTGTATATTGAAATTTAAAGTGTGGGATAGGATTGTTTTTACTTATTTATTTGACATTAGGTAATTTCTGTGGTGTTATTTCATGTGATAATTATTGGGGTTGTAGTGATCAAGATGACAAGTCAAAGCTATATGCATTAAGAGGTATGTTTATATAACTTATAGGATAAAGGATGTATTTCTAAAATATTAGTAAATAGATGTTGAGAATATACGACATATTGTTTTAGATTTTGACCATTTATTGGATAAGGATCAGGGACATTTGAATCTCTATGAGATATCGTTATTAGAACAGCATCTTTTTAAAACAAATGAGAAATGGGTGGATTTATGGTTTAAATGCTTGGATCAATTTGATAAGGATGAATACAGAACAGGTAAATACTAATAATGGAAGTGGTAGTATACAATTGAAGCTTATTTTTTTTTTTATCATACTACGCACAAAAAGCTATTGCACAAAAAATGATACCCATTGCAGATAAATTTTATAAAACACGGCAATTGCCACACAACTATGCAGCAAGATTCAACCTTGACAGTCAAGCATTACCATCGTACCACTTGAGAGCATGTTATTCATGCTTGGTCAATATTGTGAACGGTCAAATATTTGGTTATTGGTCTGAGAATGATGCGGAATATATAAATGGAGGTAAAAGGAGTAATAAGGAGTTTATAAGCATATTAAAATGATTTTTATGAATAGATCATCGTGTGAAATGCAGCAATGGTTACAAATGTTTAAAGCAATGGGATGACTTGAGTAAGTTTATGTTTATTCATTGTGGATGATGTATACTTAAATCTATTTATTATTATTATTAGATCATGCTACAGTATGGAGTCATACACGTGAGAGTAACTACCTTTTTATTTACTTATTATGTTTATAAATGCTAATATTCTATTTTATAGATCAATCAGGGTCAACAGAATTCTTTGAGATTACACAAACATAGAGGAATATTAATTGTAAATTTACCATTGCATATTATATATATGAGAGTGCAATTCACTCTGTATGTGTGTAATATATTCGATGCTATTCAGTGTTGGTATTGATTGATTTGTTTTATTGAAAAATGTATTTTTTTTATATTTTATTTTTACTTGATATACTATATAAATGTATTTATTCGAGGCTCTTTGCTCTATACAAAACAATATAAGCAGTATGCCAATCACCACCACCCTCCAATTTCTGAATATCCGCATCACGCAGCATTGACACCTTGTCATCATCAAACTTGTACCACTCATCCGCACCCTTCTTTACCCAAGCAATATAATGGCCAGAATCAGCAGATCTACCAACGTGAGTCAAAACGGCACACAGCTCATACTGACCAGTAGGGTTACATCCAACATCCTTGACAAGTTCAGGATCCAAATACTCCTTCCAATCAACGCTATCCTCTGTGACCTCCATTGCATTGGATGATGATGATGATGTTGCGCCCGTTTCAGCATCTATTTTTCTACGTTTTTCATCTCTCTGTTTAGCTAATTTCTTGTCCTCCACTTCCTTGAGCTTCAATTTGGCCTTTGAGAACTTTTGCTGGAGTTCAGGTGTACAGAGCTCAGTTGCATCAAATTCAAGTGGGAATTTGACCTTGCGCAAAATTTTGGCACGTACTTGTTCTTGAGCCTTCCAAAAGAAGCGAATGAATTGAACTGGCAAGTATTGGGGAAGACGACTGACACGCGATTTACGAACGTATCTAGCGGTACGGTTCAAAGTGGTTGAATTCTTTTCCAATTCTTCATTTAAGGATTCCAAAATACCATTAATCATGAAATTGGTATCTTTATGATATTTGTTAGTTTATTCGCATTCTATCTTACTGAAAGAAACTTACTAATAGAAATATGACAACTCAATTTGTTGAATGATTCGGTCGATACAGCCTTTTCTTCTTCGGGTGCTTCAGGGCACTCAATTCTATAATAACAATAAGACTAGCATGAGTATATATACAACACCAATATACAATGTGTTTTCATATATAATACTTGCTCTGTTTTGAATTCACCCGTCATGTAGCGCTCAATAAAGTTCTTATCATCCTCTTCCTTTGGCAACTTTGCCTTTAATACAGAAACAAGTTCACTCCAACACTCTTCAGCATCCTGTTGCATAGGAATACCACCCTGTCCTGTTTGAGAGAATTGAGGGAATGATTGACGAAGCATCTATTGATGCTGTATTTAGAAACAAATAGATTAAGGCCTAATATATACTATTTTTACCTGCCAAAACACCAAAGGAGGGAAACCATCAGAGGCCTTTGATAGATTGATAAACAAATCACGAAGACTAGCAACTAAATTGCCACGGTTATCAACACCATTTAAACCACCTTGATATTTCTCCAATGAACTTTGTAATTCAGGCATAACACGTAAGCATTGAAGTGTAGAGTTCTAAAGAGAGAATTGAGCATCTATTGAATATATCATTTATATATAGTTCTTACCATATAACAAGTGTTGCCTAAATTCTCTAAACCAGGAGGAATCTCAAGCTAATAATAATAATAATAATAATATATAATCTAAATATTCTACCCAATTCAATCTATCTGTATAAACACGTACTGCTTCAGATACTTCAGCATCTGTCATATCTTCCAAAAATTTAACAGGCTTAACAGGTTCCTTTGGCAATTCACCAGCAGTACCCATCATCATAAAGCTATGGCCCTATATATTCCATTTATTATGCTGATATTAATAAAATACTATGATGATCATACATACGTCTTTTAAGCCCAACTTGTTCAGATCTGTGGTATCCTTTGGTTTATTCAATAATAGGTAAGTCACTCCTTATAATAATAATAGTACTAATAGCTTACCTTCATAATACCACCCTTAACCATGATCTTTTGACGTTCAGGAGGAACGCCTGATAGTGAATAGAGCTGATTCTTAAAGAGTTCAGGTGACTCATCAGTGTCTAAACAAAATACTTAGTCTCTCTTTTTTTTTATTATATCCAAAAGGTGTCTTATTTTACCTAATTCAAGATTTTCAAACTTCTTTCCACTCCATTTTACAGTGACGTTAAGTACTGGCATCTTGAGTGTTTTTATTTATTTATTTATATAAAAAGGAGGAAAGAGAAGAGAGAAAAAAAAGAAAATCTGACGCGCGTCTTTTTCATTTGACTGACCGACACTAGTTTCTATCAAATTTCTAGAATTTACCTGAATTTTTTATAAAGATACAAGCCAATACTCACACGTTGTGTCTATTAGTAAGGATCGTTATTATTATTGAATTAATTTGAAATATTGCATTTAATGGTTTATTAGAATGCCGCAAACTATGTTACTATTGATCGACTTTGTAATAATTAGGGTTTATTATGACTGAGATAAGCAGCTTAAATCACCTATTTATTTATTTATTTATTTTTTAAAAAAAGCTGATAAAACTTAGTAGAGTGTTCAGTAGATAATGAAAGGAGAAGGGGACTTACTATGCAATGCTATCTTTATGCCTGGAACATTGAATGAAGCGTGAAGACTTTCCAAAAAAAAAAGCATTTTCGTTTCTTTCTGAAATTGGGTTTCATATCAAAAATAACTTTTTTTTTTTTCACTCGTCTTTCAATAGTCATCTTTCTTATAAACAAAACTAATATGTGTGTATTTCAATCTCAAATTATTAGAAGTAGGTTCAATTATATCGGACTTGGTCAAGAAATACGTATATATAAACACGTTCAATTAATCAAAAAGTGCCTTTTTATCGTTTCCTTTAGCAGAAGCCCCTCCTCCTATCCTTCATTTGGAGCTTTAAAACTCTTTTTATTTTTAAATCACTCTTCAAATACAATCCTTTAAAAATTTGACATAGCAAAATGAACTCTACATTCCCTATCGATAGCTATGACTTCATGCCTACTTCACATCCATCAAAGATGCACTATTATGACTCCCAAATATATCCAGCAGGTAAAAATGACTTTGAATAAAAAAGAGAAATTATCCTTCGCTTCATCTAATAAATCAGTTAAACCTTTTTTTTTTTTTAAAAAAAAAAAAAAACTTTAGCCAATTATCATTACGAACCAATGATGCCAGCTATGCAGCCTGTTGTACCCTCCCAAATGGACTTGTGTCCCTCAGGTATCCATTCCAGCCCCGAATCCGTCTCGTCCGTGCGAATGACACCACCCTCCCTCATCCCGAGCCCCACCTTACCCAATTGTATTTCCCTCACCGAAAAGATCAATGAAAGAATGGCCCAAGTTAACCAATCCCCAGATTCGTTCCTCCCCGAGTTCCACCAGTACTCCAAAGAGAGTTACGAAAGTGGTGTATGCACCAAAAGAAGACGTCGCCGTATTCGAGAAGACGACGATATCTCAGATGAACTCTATCGTAGCATCTCTGCCGCCGAAATACGCCGCCAGGTCCACATCCAATCTGAACAGAAACGACGGGCACAGATCAAGGACGGGTTTGATGTGCTACGCCAGCATCTCCCGGGTTGTGTCAATAAAAAGATGAGTAAGGCTGCGTTATTACATCGTACGGTACAGCATTTGCAACACCTCAAGAAAAATCAGAGTTCATTATTGGGGGAATTGGAACGTGTGGTGCAGGAAAATGAAAGGTTGAAATCGACAGAGGGTAGAATCTATTCTCTGTAGTTCAGAAAAATATATATTAAAAAAAACATGTTTGTTCTTATTATAACTTCATCCCCTATAAATAAACATCTATATCAGTGCATCAACGCTATCCCTCCTCCCTTTTTTTTTTTTTTATCATTGCTTTTAATAAGACTATTTCGATTTATATCCTTTATTTTAGTAATGCAAAACATTGTTCTATAAAGAACGTTCGTTGCTTTTATCGGATTGAAGGGTGGATTGAAGATGGAGTAAAGTTGGAAAAACACCAATATTAGAAAGCGGAATCATGAACATGTTCTCTTTTTTCTTTCGAAATATTATGTTTCAAAGATGTGGACTTGGAAGCATATCCTTATATCCTTTATGAATTCATTTTTGATATTGATAAAACAAATAATTCAGAGTCTAGAATCAAGAGATGACAACTTTTTTTTTTTTAAAAAAAAAAAGTCCTTGCATAGTCTTATCACTCTGTGTATACTTTACAAACTTAGATTATTTTCATTTATTAACTGAGACTCTAGTTTACATAGAATCTGTAATAAACAAAAAAAAAGATTCAATCTATATCCCATATCTATAAAAAGTTCAATATATCCGGTTTAAAGCTATTCTTAGATTCGCTTTTAAAGAGTCAGATTTATAAAATAGTCAATTCTTCAATGTGATTATTGGAAGTGATAAGAAAAATAAAATTAGTTATGTCAAACAAAAACTTCTTTTTTTAAAAACATGTTATCTATACAACATACATTGCTATCCAATCTGACTTGGATTATTATCTATCAATATATTTTAAAACGATTTTTATGGTGCCTGTATCTAATTGAGCCACTTTGGGGCAAAGGTATTTGTGTATTGAAATATTTGACATTGTAATTATCAACAGTTATATACTACGGAACTGAGCCGATTAAGCATGCTATTTCTCTCTTTTAGAACCGGTGTTTGTATAAAACTAAAACAGTTACAACTCTATAATATATATATCGTTAAACAGATAGGAGAAGATAGAAGTATTTACCCGCTGGATCAACGAATACTGTTAAATTTTTATTGAGTACATATCTTATTTACCTAAAAAAAATGAGTACATTTCATTTATTCATGAAGTTTTCTTCTTCTCTCTCTCTCTCTCTCTCTATATATATATATTACTATAACAGAATATTAAAGTTTATATAAAAAAGTAAGCATATCATTGTGGATAGATATGACGAATAGAGGTGTATTAAAAAAAAAATGATATTATTGAGCGTAAGATTTTTGTTTTTGTTTTATAAAATTAGTGCAAGTAGTTAATATCAATTCCCGGATTTAATATAGTATGTTTTGCTTTTTTGTATTTAAGTTACATATACTTTTATGGAGAAGTGAAGAGCAGAAAATATTTGGACCTTTTTTAATATACTTTTAAGAACAAAATCCCTACTAGTATATATTGAAAACTGTTTTATTTTAATCACAAGATTTATAGTATGCGCCTGGTTTAATAAATACATTTCTTAATGACAAAAAGACTCATATTCTATATAAAGCATTTGATTATGTTTCTTTATTATTACTACTATTATTGATATGGTTGTTTTCCTTATTCAATATGTTTTCTAATACGTTTACAGAATTCTACCATAGACACTGATTTAGGAACACTCGACTATCAAAAGTAAAATTGATTAAACGTTAATAAATTAAAACACTTGGAAATTTTGATAAAATAAACTTACCAGATCAAGTGACTCCAACTTTGTCAAAAGAGACCCCAATACTTGACTAGAAGCCTTCAAATTATGAGCAACGACAGAGGAAGGCTGGAATAGCGTTTGCTGGCGCAATTGAACGGGATTGTTCCATGCAGGATCACAAGGGCTTATATTCTCCTTTGGTGAAGTTGGCTTTGGTTGTAAATAAAACTCAATATGACGCCATAAAAGAGAAAGTGCGGTCTGTGTAACGAAGAGATAGTTGGAGAGCTCCTTTAACTTTGATTTTTTGCGAGTCTGTATCTCAGTTGCCAATACTTGATATTGTTGGGTAGGATTTAGACTATCGTACTTGATACCAAGCCCAGCAGGGATGGCGGTACTTGCAATCTCTCGAACTTCTTCGTATTTCAATGACCCTTCATTTCCCTTTTGTGACGATAAGAGGTTGTATTCCGTAATGGCGTTTTGTAAGCGTTTACCATAGTATGAAAGAGAAACAACGAGTGTGGTAAGTGAGGGTGTCTTTGATGAAGCTATGGCACGAATTGAAGAAGTGATTGGTTAGTAAAAAAAAAAATGGTAAAAAAGAGATCATATCAACTTTACCATTTTGGAAAGACAATGGATCAAGCTCTTGAACCACTGTAAGAGTATTTGCAAATATAGGATGGAAAGAACCCGTTGAACCTAATAAATGTATTAGATGATTTCATTACCACAGGTTTTAATATATTGCTATGAATTACCATTATTGTATATCGCATTTTGTGCATATGCTAATAAACTCTTTGTGATATCGATAATATATTTATCGGCTTTTATAGCCAACTTTGTGCTCACTTCTGCACCATTAAATGTAGCTAGATAAATATCTGGTCAGTTATTTATATTTCCACATATTTTTATCTAATCTTACCTGAAACTGATTCCTTTGCCCATTTTTTCTCCTCACCCGTCACTGGTACTACCTTTTTGGCCAAATCCTTGAAGAAACAATACTTTGCAATCAGTCGTGACATTATGGTATCCAATTCTTCTGTTCGATGACTCTCTTTAAAGTATCCAGGTTGGCAGCTGATTTCATAAAACAATAAAGTGACCAGACGAAGTAAACGAAGAGAATACAATGACATCTCTCCTTCATCTCTTAATATATGTACAAGGATGTCCTGTTTCTTTGCCCATTCTTCAATTTTAGAGAGTTCGAAACCTTGAATATGGCCTAGGCTAGTGTAAATAGCAATGTTCATTTCAAGTACAGGTGACAGCATACGTTCATAAAGCTCATTAAAAGTGGAGTTTTTACCATCTATTTGTTTTTAAGAAAAATAAAAAAAAAAAATGGTTCAATATACATTTTAAATCTCTCTCTATCTATATCTAATGATATCCTTCTATCTTACCAGGATTTACTGTTTGAGCAGGTCTTGTGTTAATAAATTTACAACATGTTAATGAATCAATGATACCATTGTTTAATAACAGGGCTGCACCGTTCTTTGTAAGGGCCAATTGCATAAAGAGTGACATTTCAGCCTCATAGGTATAAAGTGGAATCAGCGAAACTAATTTAGAAATAACCTTTTTAATAACTTCGTTGATTATGTTGTTTTTTTTTTTTCAAAATACTTTACCATCAGGTTTTTCTAATATATTTAAAAGTTCTGCATCGGATCGTTTGACCATATCAATGGTATACTTTAAAAAGTTCTCCTTAACGAGATAAGAATGGATAGACGTATTTCCAGCTCTTGCAAACAGCGCATAAAGAGACTCCAAAGTCATATAAGCAGTTGTCTTCCAAAGACCATGAGCATCGCTAGCATCTTGGGTAATGACCTTTAACAAACCATCCTTTCTTTCATTCAAAATATTAATCACTTGCTTAGTAGTCTCATTGGTCTGGTGAGGAATAATATCATGCAAAAGGTTGGTCAAAGCAGTATACATATCGCTACGAATGGTTGCCATGGCACCAGCACCCAAAATGCAGTTAATAATATCAGTCAATACGGTGCGTAGGCGCTCTGTAGGTAAGATGGAGGCGGATGTGCTTGTTGTAGTATCAGATTTTACATGGAGGACAGCCTGATGGCGTCTATCATCACCAAGACGAGCAAGTAGGGTCAAGATAATCTTACTCAAGCCCTCTAATAAATCCGTTTGAATAGTCTCGGTTTGTTGAATCTTGTTTAGCAAAATCAATAGCAAGTCATGGATGATCTTTTCACGGGATTCGAATGCAAGGAAGTCGAAACAATCGGATAAAGTCACCTGAATAAGCTGCTTCCAAGACGAAAGACAGTGAAGTCTTGCATGTGCAATTTCACGGCTGTGGTTTTCGGCCATACTTTTATGTAAAATGTATCCCATTTCTATTTCCATTTGTAAGCTGTGCTCCTTGGTAATTCCATTCTTTTCTTTCTCAAACTGCAAAGTACGAAGTGCTCTATAGATGCTTTTAACATCCAAAAGTTTACATCCACTGAGCTCAGAAGTAACCTCTGATTTGACATAGTTTTTGAAATGGATAAGTTCAGAAGTAGGTTGGTTAGCCATTTCATCTTCCCAGGTGAACTCGAGTGAATGCATCATTTCCAACAGTGACCAGAGAGGTTGCTTGAATCCAGATTTATCCGGGTAGATACCTAAACCTTCAAATTGTTCTGGCAATTCTTGACTATATTCACGACTACCAAATAAGAGTCCCAGTAAACGGTTAATCTCTGAACGCTGACGTGACTTTACACCATTATGGAGCTCTAGAGCTAGTAACTGAAGGAACCAAGCACGTTGATGAAGTAAGGCACGTAGCTTAAAGAAATCACTCTTAAAGCGGCTACCATCGAATGATACCACCATACCCGGAAACTCGGGTTGATTGACCTCAGCAAAGTCCTCTAAGCGAGGAGGCATGGCCTTGAATTGAGAATAAAAGAAATCAAATTGACCGCCCAGGTAATCCAAACTGTAAGATGCAGTGGATTCTCTACAACACAATTTGTAAAGTAATTGATAGCATTTTTCGGCTAAAATAGGATGGGTGGAAGTAAAGGCGCCGCCTTCTAACTGTACCATCTCCAAGATGGTATGGAAGAGAGCATAGCGAGGTTCCTGACTAGAGAACTTGGGTTTTTCGGATGCAATGCCTTCAATGGTATTGTAGCCCAATAAAAACTCGGAAAGGGTAGCAGAAGGGCGGTCTTTACTGGTATTTTTGATCAAGGTATCCAAAATGGCGATACGAACAGAGGATGCGAGACTGGGTTCCCAATCACCACTATAACGATGCACGTTTTCTAAGGTGTTTTTGGCTCTCCAGAATGGAATGTTATTGATATCGTATTCATAGTCATCACAACTCACCATCTCGGTACTCTCGATCTCAACACGATCACTGAAGTCAATGATGATAGAAGCAGCTTCAGGACTTGAAGCTAATGTAGCAGCTAATTTACTTCCAATACCACCCATTGGTATGTTGGCATGGCTGAGTGAAGCTACTTGGTGGCGAGTGACTTCTTCAGGCTCGGTTGACAATGCAGAGAGAATGTTTGTCGCAGCATAACAGATTTCTTCCTTATCTTGACAATCCACCAGGAAGGCAATACGAACAATCGCTTGAGTGTCATACAACATGAGTTGTCCTAGAGGACTCAATGCAGGTATAGTAGGGAAGCTGTGTTTTCCTAATCTGAATTCACTAATATTGGCACCAGGGGTAGCTTTGCTTTTAATAAGAGGAACTAATAAGTTGACAATGTCATTTTGAATAGATAAGATACGAGAAAAGATGTTGAGACAGCGTTTGATCGATTTTACAAAGTAAGGACTGGTGTTCTTATCACAGACAGTATCCACCTTGGCTTGACCGGTTAATTTGAATAATGAACGGAAGAGATGCGAGCCTGATAATATACGGGTGATGATATCAAAGCCAGGATGACTGACATATACCAGTAATGCTTTTTCGAACTTTTCACCATGACTATCGGTTGCAGTCATCATGTACGTTAACAATTTAGGATCGATCTTTACAAAGTCCAATAGAGGCTGCAAGTCCAGTGACATGACACTGTTCTCCATCATACAAAGACAAGCATCAGCCAACTGCCATTTAGCATCGGGATACACATAACGGAACTGATCCAAGTTCAAAAAGACATGATCGATAATAAGTGAGATAAAAGGTGCCGTTCCAGGAGAAAGACTGTATTGGCCCAAACCTACAGGAACTGAACTGGGAGCATAAGTAAAGCCCGATATGAGCTTATCACGTTTGCTCTGGGTATGAATCATGGAAGCAATAAGTCGGATGACAGCAAGAGTCTCTGTGTATATTTTAGTTTGTTTTTCAACCGCTAATTCCTTTATGAAACCAGAAGATTCGCTTGGAAGATACTCTACAGTGACATCATTGGACTTTTTGTTGTCAAGGTTACCAATATTGCCAGTGGAGCTAATAGATTGGATCACACGCTTTTTAGGATTGAAAAAATCAGAATCATTCAAAACAGACCACATCTGAAGTGACACAGTTCGACCCAAACCATTTATTCCTCCTCCCCAATCCGAGCAGAAAGCAGCCAACACGTTAAAAAGCGAGGCACGTAAGCGTGTCGATGTAGGACAGCTCATCAATCCAAGAACACTATCAACCACCTTCAACTCGCCATCATTTAGCATTTGTTGGCGTTTTTCTTCGGAATATAAAACAACTTGTTGTAAAATATATAAAAATTTACAAAGCATACCCTCCTCCTCAATACTTATAACACTCGCTTCACTCGCCTTTTCGGTACCTTGTAAAAGTTCAGTGTAGTATTGCAGACATCCAACAAGTTTACCCCAAGAAAACAGGCCACCATTCATGAATTCAGTACGGTTCGTGCCAGCTTCAAAGAAGGCGAATGACTTGTTGGCACACTCGTCACCAGTAGAGATTGAGCCCAAAAAATCAAAGCAAGCGCGTACAGTCTCTGCCAATTTGATATCTGCAGTCCATTTGACAAACTGGAAAAGGCCATTATCTCGGTCCCAGAAGAGCAGACCAGCATTGATTCGATCACGATAAATGCTAGCCAATAAAAGATAAAACGCCTCTAGGTCATGATTTGGATTGGGTTCTGTTGTAACATAGGCGATTTTTTTGGATCCTATTGGGTTCTGTATATTCACTTGCTCTTCGTTGTATCTCAATCTGGTTAAAAGAGAGCCCATGTGAGAGATAAAGCGCTCTACCAAGTGTTCCAATTCGTGTACAACCTGTTTTCTAAACTCTAGACTGATTTGGGCATGACACTTTGTAAAGTCGCTGGTTTCAGCTGAATCCACTGCCATTTCTGTACCATCTGTTGAATAATCCTTGACACTTTCGATGTCTGCATTCTCTTGTTTGAAATACAAGAGATATTTATTCATAAACACAAAGACTTGGGCCGAGGTAGCTTGTGTTGCGAGTTCCAATCGCTCTGTTTCATTCATTGACAGGGCTTCTTCAAATGCTGGTGTATTCTTCACAAATTTGGTCATTTGGATGGACCATGCCAACTTTAGCACTGCCTGTATTTCGGGTACCTTCCATCCTTCATTTTTTTTAATAATTTCCTGGATAGATTTCAGCAATGTTACGTCTGTTGAAATGTCCTTTCCAAAACGGTAGTTCTTTATGTTGGGATAGGATTGAGATATAGCAGTCATGAAGGTGGTCAATAGGTACGCTGTAAAGTTGTCAGTCAAGGTGGCTGTTTTCAATTCTTCTACAATACACTTCATATCCTTTTCGGTCAACCAAGATACTGATGCCAAGTGATAGAGTATTTGACCCAAAAACACACGCTCCTCTCCTAATTTGTCGATTCGAAGTGAGGAGGTTGTATTTGAAAATTTTGGTGTGTTTACTTGAGGATGTTGTTGTTGTTGTTGTTGCAGTTGTTGTTGTTGCAGTTGTTGCTGCTGTGTTTGCCCAAACATACCAGTTTGTTGCTGTGGTCTATTTTGACCAAACATGCCTGTTGTCTGAGTTTGACCAAGCAAATTTGTTTGCTGTTGCGGTTGAGGTTGGCCAAATAGCGTAGTTTGAGGTTTGTTTTGTCCAAATAAAGTTGAGGTCTGTTGAGTTTGACCTAAAACAGAGGATTGTTGTTGAGGTTGACCAAACAACGAAGATCCCAACTGCTGCGGCTGCTGCTGACCTATCTGGCCAGTAGTAGTGGTACTACCCGCAATATTCTGTTGAGGTTGTGCGGGTACAGAAGCCAAGGCTCCTGTCTTTGTAATTGAATCCATCATTGAAGCCAGTTTCTTTGCACTTTTAATCATCTTGTCGATATAATCTTTATCTTCCAAAAGACCCTTTATAAACTGATAACAAACAAATCTAACTTGAGCATCGATATATACATCCTTTACCATTTCCAAAATGTTGTTCAACACAGACAAGATGTAACCTCTTTCAGCATGATAAACATAAACAGCTGTATCAATGGTGCTGTTATTTGATCGCGTAGCTATTGGTCCACTGTTTAATAAGAGTCGAGTTGCTTCAAATTCATCAATATCAAGCTGATCGGATAGATACAACACTTGCTTTGAGAATTCATCATTTAGTCTATAAGTGGTGCCTTGGATAGTAGCCTTGCCTAAAGAAAGAGAATAGATAAAATGAGTATGAAAGTACTGTATTATTTTATGGATAATGATAGTTCACCTGCTTTAATGGCTTCTCTATTTGTTTGGTTCTTTGGTTGATCTTTTAAGAGATTAGCAAAATAGGGTCGATATACCACCAAGCTGCTTTCCAGGTGAATGGCTCCACTAGAGTCGACTGACTGTCTTGCTTCTGCGACTATAGTCAAGAGTTCTCTAAGGTCTTCTAGAGAAGGTTCAGTTGACATTATGAATATATAAGAGACAAAGGAAAGTAATGTGTATAAAAATAAAATAACAAAAAAAAAAATTTAAAAGCGACGCGATTGTGTGTGTGACTTTGAGTTCACTCTTTTTTCTTTTTATATCTAATTTTTAATTCACCATTTAGATCGACATGGTTGCCATCACAGAGAATGTCGCAAGAAAAAAACTATCAACTTGTCTAGTAGAACCAAAAGAGTTTGATTTCAAGGATTCTCATTTTGAATATAGTGTTTATGCACCTTCTCAACGCTTTCTACGTGATTTTGACTCCATCTTTCCTCAGTTAAGCCCCAAACAGCGTAAACAACTGCTTGTTGTTCCTGTCATACAAAAGTGTCAGCACGACATGGTGGGACTATCAAAGGAAGTCAATGTAGAAAGAGATGTCAAGCTAGAATTGGTAAATAATGGTTGTAAAAGTAAGGAATATCAATTAAATGGTTCATAGTTTGTAGAGTGGGGTAAACAGATAGTAGAACGCATTAAATCAATTGGTATGTGGGCGGATGTGATGGATCCAGCGTCAGGATTTGCTGTAAGTACCATTCATTTCTGTAGTTGATAATGACGTGGAATTAAAAGAGGGAAAAACAAAACAAAGGTTTTTAGCGAAGCAGGACCTAGTCCATATCCAGATGTACAAGGCACTGTCATGTTGGCACCACGATTTGATGTACAAAACGTAGGATGTTGTCATATCCTCCTACATCCCGCATGGCACAGTCATATATACCCTTCCACTATGTTTACAACTGCACCTGCCGATATATTGGTAAAGGTCATTGATGAGTTACTCGCTTCAGCTAATTGAATGACCAATAAAGGAATACTAGAATAATAAAATATAGATTGAAATAAATAAATAGTTTCTTTATCGTAATTGTTGAGTACATTCTATCACCAATTTATATCACAGTGCGCTCATAGTTGAATAGTATAACCAAGGAAATAGGATCATTGATATATAGAAAATGAGTACGATTCATGATCACCTCTTTCCTCTTTAAAATGGTGTTATTCACTGTTTGGCAGTGTGTTGTATATTTTTTACATTTATTAACAAATAATATCTACTCAAGAAGACTTATTTATTTGGTTTAGACTTTCCATGAAGATCAATCAAAATGATATTTCAAATATGATATTTTTCTATTTTAGCCTAGTGATTCAACGTTTTTACCTTCTCAGGGAGATCTCAGTTATAGTAATATACATAACTCAAATTTACACCTACTCTTCTTTCATTGAAAAAAAAAAAAAGAATATGGATCGAAAGGTCTGCTATACAAGTTCTAATCAATGAACGAGTGCGCTATTACTCTTGATCAAGAAGATAAACTTCAACACAGCTTGTATATATCTTTCAAGTAATAAATTGCCTGTTTTTCTTTCTTTCATACATTTACATTGATGAGGAATCAATACCTTTGAAGGTATTCTCTTCTCGCTGGTCTCGTAAATACTAAATAGTGGTCGGAAAAAAGTATTTTCGAGCGGAAAATGGAAGGCACTTTTTCTTTGCACGGCTTTAGTGATTTATCCGAAACTGCCACTATAATAGATTTCTAATTGCGATTACTGATCATATGAAATAATACGATAATATGTACTGTATACTATGTAGTATCATTTCATACAAAAATAAACTATGTTATATTCCACAAATCAAAAAGCGGTTTTACTCTAAACAAACAAATGTACATGTATGTGGTGTAAATCAAGCTTACTAAATATGGTTACACAAATACTCTGTTTACTTTGGCTGATATCAGCCTCTGTCACCGTTGTTTACATCTTTTCACTTATTAGCAGTCCGTATATAAACCTTTTAAATATCTCATTTTATCTACGTATTTAGCTATTTAGTAAAGAGGTAAGAAATGTGGCAAATAAAGGGGGCAATGGTAAAGATATTCACTTTCATTTCAGATTATATATAATAAAAGTGGGATTAGAAATGACTCATATTTGATTGGTTCATTCTCATTGTGAAATATATAAAATATTAAAAGAAAAGGGAAAAAAAATGGTTAAAGTTCGTCACTGTAGAGGATGATGTGCATTCTCAAAATAAGATTATTTAAACATATAAGGCCTTCTTTTTTTTTTGCTAATAATGAATAGCAAGACAAGAGAATGCCTTTTTATTGCGGAAAGGGAAAAAGTGGCTAAACAATCGGTCAGATATCCATGCTTGAAATGTTTGATTCCCTTTTTTAGTATGTTTGCTCCAAAAACACACAAAAAGAGAGTCAAATGTGTGTGAGGTTTTTTTTTTTTGGTTATTTCTTTTTTTGTTTACTATTCCTTTTTTTTTTCTTCTTTCTTATTACTTTTAACACATACACACATTATGAGTACACTTCAGATACCCGATGGATTTACCAAACGTCGCGGGCACTCAAATACGGTATCTGGTGAAAGACCCCCCTCCTTGGACATTGAAGCCACTCGACCACTCGCTGTCAGACGCAACTCGGAAGGCTCACCTGGCCTCGCACCACCCATTTCCGTCTCTGAGCCCTCGCCGTTACCAGACGGTGTCCGACCTATTCTCTTTGACGAAACAAAAAATACTAGCGATGAGAGTATCCTCCAACACAAGTCGTCACCACCCTCACCAGAACCAGACTATCTGAAACCAGATTCCCGCATAAAAAGGAAATCACGCTCAAGAGCCTCCAGCGTCACCTCCAGCATCTTTAGCGACATTAGAGGTTCGGCACATAACCAAAAGGTCTCCCTTATGGGCAAAATAAAATCACGTCATTCGGCCGACCTTAGTGATGTAGACTCGATTGAGGCGCCCAGTAGTATCGCGCCCAGCATCACGCCCAGCACAGTGAGCGCAAAGCGAAACCAAGAGTTTCACGCCCTCTTTCGTAGTGTTCCAGAGGAAGATGGACTTATTGAGGATTATGGATGTGCACTTCAAAAGGAAATTCTCTTACAAGGTCGCATCTATATCTCTCAAAACCATTTATGCTTCAACGCCAATATCTTTGGCTGGGTAACAAATGTAAGCATTTCTTGACTGTGATATTTAATTATGAGGCTATAATAACAAAATTGAAATAAATGTATATAGCTTGTTATTGCATTTGCAGATATTACAGAAATTGAAAAGAAATCAACTGCCATCTTCATACCAAATGCCATTCAAGTATCTACAGAAGGAGGAAAGGTAAATATATATATGTATTTGTTTATGGTAATCTGTTTTTGTTTATTTATTATTCTGTTCTTAGCACTTTTTTGCTTCATTTTTATCCCGTGATACAGCTTATGATTTAATTGTAGATCAATGGTATAGAATTCGACCTGAAATGGCACCCAAGCCTGAACCTGAACCTGTGCTTCCTTGTTCTTCTTCCAGTTCTTCAATATCGGACGATGGAAGTTCTTATTATGATTCTGATACAGAAAGTGAAGGTGATGAACCTGCTGAGGAGAACAATGAAAAGGCAGCAACAGAAGAGATGAAAAAGAAGCAAGGTAAAAAAAAAAAAAAAAAAAAGGATGTGGCACCAAAGGAGGCCTGACATTTCCATTATTAGAATCAGTACTTCGACAAGAATCACTTCCTGTGTTGAAAGATACCAAAATAACAGAACTTCGACGTCGTGCTGTTTCGGAATCACCCAAACCCAGTAAAAACTTTAATGCAACAGTGACAGCAATACCAGAGACCAAACCAGTCGTTGCACCAGAAATAACGCAGGTCAATGAAAAGACTACTTGTGAATGCAGTGCAGATCATTATCCAAACATTGTTCAGGATCAAGTCTATCCTGGCACACTCCAATCTATGTACAACCTCTTTTTTAAGGATCCTTTTATGAAGGATTTCTTGACAAACAATCAAAAAACCACAGGTAAAAGGCGAAAGGAAATATATAGATATCTATATTTAAAACTAAAGTACTCTCTCTTCTCTAGAGTTAACTATGGGAGAATGGAAAAAGGAGGGTGATAAAGATACAACAAGAGAGATGAGCTATATCAAACCATTGACAAACCCATTGGGCCCCAAATCTACAAAATGTAACATCACGGAACAGGTGCTTCATTACGACGTTGATAATTATATTAGTGTTTTGACAACAACGTGTACACCGGACGTTCCTTCAGGTGGTTCTTTTAGCTGCAAAACACGCACATGCTTTACTTTTGCTGGAAAAGGACTGGTGCGGGTCTTGGTATCTGTATTGGTGGAGTTTACAAAGTCATCATGGTTAAAATGTAATACTTTATAGATATCTAAAAGGACTCTTTTTTAATTTACTTTTTCTTCTTCCTTTAATATAGCAACGATTGAAAAGGCCTCTATTGATGGACAGACCCAGTACTACAAAGATTTAGACATAGCTCTTCGTGCGCACCTTAAATCCTCAGGCAAATCAAGTTCCCGACGCACAAAACGAAAGAAGCGATCAAAGCATCTTTCACTAGAAGAAAAGCAGCCGCCTACAGAACCCAAAGAACCTGATACACTCGTCCATCGTGTCCTCGGCCAGGGCTCACGTCTTCTCGCCGATGGTATCACGGGTCTGATTGAGGCCATCACCTCACCCAAATCAAGCCACATCATCCTCCTCTGCCTTTTCTTTATGATCATTGTCAATGTGCTTATTGCAAGAAAGATGTCCTCTGTGGAAAAGCAACTGGGCGAACTCAAGGTCGCCTTCCCCGACAAAATCAACGACGAGCCACCATCACTTCATTTCCACAAGCGCCATTATCAGAGACAGGAGGAGGACGATCTCTGGGATTGGCTTGGACGTATCGATCCCGATAAGCCTGTGTTGAACAACAATATATACCCCAATTTAGAAAATGAACAGTCCGTGTGGGACGATGCATTAGAGGTGTCCAAGGTGACCAAAGATAAACTGGAAAGACATATGGTGGATCTCAATCAGATGATCTTGAGAGCTGAGAGTAATCTTGCACAGATATCAAGAGCTGTTCATGATCAGAGTAGAAAGATCAAGGATACGTCTTAATTATTGTTATTTTATTTTTTTGTAAAATATATTCATCCTCCCCTCCCCCCCGCGCATGAACATTTTTTATCGATGGATTTTGGCTGCAAAAAAAAAAGCTTTATATATAAAAGCACTTGAATATAAACTTAAAAATCTATCTTCATAATAAAGTATATTCTTTTTCTGTCTTTTTCAAGAAATTTAGAAAAAATTACAAATTAATGAGAAAAAGGAGAAAATAAATAGAGTAATTAAGAATAAGAGTAAAGTACCAAAGAAGACACAAGGATTCAAAATAGATTACTATAGTTTGTTTGGTTTTTTATGACAAAAAAAATTAGATTTACTTGAGCTATTGCTTGTTTTTAATTACTTACGCCGAGAAGTGCTACTATGGCTATGAGGATAGCGATAAATAAATAAAGGCTCATACTTGTTACTTTAATGAAATAGACCACAATTGATTATCTGTTATTGTGCTTAAGTATACAGGATTAGTCCCCCATTTAAATTATTTTCAATGGTTTGAGGCTTTTTCTCTTGAAAAAGACAGTATACAATATTGGTTGGTGCTTCTAGATTATGGTTTTTATCAAGTATTGAATGGAAAAATGGCAATTTTAATTAGGATTTTGACAGCTCGTGATCAGAAATCTTCCTTCAGATGTCATAGTTATATTAGTGGGTTTTCACTCTAAAAGAAAAATAAAACCAACAACATCCGTTGACGCTCAATTTATTTTTCAAGCTATATGGAGGGGGCAACATTGCTTTTCGAAGAAGAGAGGTACATTTAAATTCTAACTGTGAGCTGTTCACTTTAACGTATACACTTAATGCCAAATCAAATACCAAGACTGTAATATCAAACAATCCATAGTCACCCCACATATAATAAAAACAAAAATTGTTTTTATTTCTATATACTCCTTTTTATTTAAAACATATATTCAACAATACGATTTTTTTTTTTTTTTTGTTTTTGACACAAGGTCAAGGAAGAATCGCGACGCATAGTTATAAAGTCAGTTGCAATGGCAAGGAGCACAACTGTCTTATTTCCTGTCCCCAACTCATACTACTTGTTGGCAGATAGCTAGTCGTCATCACTAGCCACGGTTCGACACCAAGAAAAACCCACGCAAGCGCAGACCAATCCAGGTAGTGAGGTGCTCCCCTAGAACTCCCTAGCTTTAATACTTGTGCGTAATAAGATCTTCCATTGCAAAGTGGCCTGCTTGGTCATCCTTGAAGAGAAATCTAAAAGATTTCATCCTTCCTGAAAGAAAAAACAAGAAAAAAACCTGCTTTTCTCTCTACGTGCCTGCCCGGATATTTAAAAAACCTAACTGCAATGAGGCCAACACGGAGCCCAAGTTCTTTCACGTCATAAAATGAAGTGTACATATGCTTACAAGGGGTTCGCAATATGTAACTGGACTTGTGTGTCCAGGTTCTTCCATTGCTAAACTGGCCAGTAAGGTAAATCCTAGAAGAATAACGCTCCTCAGTATCTTCAATCTCCTTTCATACGTGTTCTGCCCGGATTATTTAAAAACCTAACAGCAACGAGGCCAAACACGCCCAAGTTATTTCACCCTAAAAGAGTGCAACGCATGCTTACTTGGGAGGCGCAATACGTAACTAGACTTGAGTGCCTAGAGTCTGTTGTAGTTGTTGTTGTTGTTGTTGTAGTTGTTGTTGTTGTTGTTGCTGGATGTTGCTGATTTGTCTCGCGATCTGTTGCTTTGCTGTTGTTGTTTTTGTTGTTGATTGTTCTGGTGTTGTTCCNGCTGTTGTTGCTGTTGCTGTTGCTGTTGCTGTTGCTGTTGCTGTTGCTGTTGCTGTTGCTGTTGCTGTTGCTGTTCTGTTGTTGTTGTTGTTGTTGTTGTTGTTGTTGTTGTTGTTGTTGTTGTTTGCTTGTTTTTGTTGTTGTTGTTGTTGTTGTTGTTGTTGCTAGATGTTGCTGTTGATGTTGCTGTTCGTTGATGTTTTGCATGTTGAACTGTAAGTTGGCTGCCGTGATAAGGATTTGTATGGGGAACCACTAAGTTAGTAGCTCATGATGATCACAGGTATAGGAAAACCACTAAGTTAGTAAATCATGATGATCACAGGTATAGGAAAACCACTAAGTTAGCAATTACGATAGCTGTAGATATAGGAAAATCCGCGCAGGACCTTATCTTGGAGGATTGTACAAGCAAAGATTCAAAAGTGGGGCTCTCCCGTGTGGTTATTATCCTAATACAAGGTATAATAAAATCCAGAACAGGTCTATAGCCGTCAGAACTATTTGAAGGTGGCATTCCGTGATTGATTACTACTCCCCAAAAAGAGAATAATAAAACCCATATGAATTGACCATAATGCCGCTCTGCCTATTTGCTTTTGAAAGGTGAAGTACAACCGGCTGGCTAAGATGTCTATCTGTTGTCAGATGTTATATTGTGATTATTATGATTATGATTATGATTATGATTATGAGAGAAAGTGAGTGAGAAAAAAAATAAAAAAACTAATTGTTTATTTTTTTGCTTGGAAAAGAGTGACGTAATCAAAATTAAAGCAACTACCGTTCTACTTAAGCCTTATCAACACACAAGCAAGTATGAACAGGAAGAGACTCGAGACATATAGGCATACATATAAATAGTTAATCAGAACAGTGTTCATTGTTAATCGTCCATAAATGAATCTTCATTATGCAAAGTTCTTGATTGTTCCTTTTTTTTGGATGTTTTTGAATAGGAGACTGGAAAAAACAAGTAGGCTACTTATAAGGAAGGTGAAAAACTATGTTACACTGTGTCAAGGTACCAAGGTACAAGTATTGTATGAACAACGATGTCTTTAGATCTACCTTCTTTTTTTTGTTGTTCATTAACTAGTGGTGCAGTAGTTATATTTTATTACGCCACTGTTTTTCTGAATAAATAAATAAATAAAAAATTGCTACGCGTCTTTTTTCTTTTCTTTTCTTTTCTTTTCTTTTTTTTTCTTTAATAACCGAGTTAAAATCTAGTGTCAAGTTGCTTTCCTTAGCTTTGAATGCAGGGTGATCCCTATTCTTAGCTCAACTCTGGCATCTAGATTGGGAAAGTTATGTGATTGAAGTTAATGTCCCAGTGGAGTGTGTTGAACTGGGTTTTTAAAACAGCAAACTTTGAGGCTTTCACAAACTCTAAAAAACCAGGGTATCTCTTTCATTCGTGAAAAGATCGAGAGCTTAGAACGTCAACCTCTCCGGGGGTAAGAGGAAGGAACAAAGCCTTAGACGCTGGGCCTGTGGACGTCTATTCTATGAATAGGTTAAACGGGGCGTGGTTTAAGTACCAGGGGTTTTGAGAAGGTGTCCGTTCTACACCGGAAGTTATGGTTTCTTCATTTGTTCCCTAGCTTTGAATAAGGGTGATTCCTTTTCTCAGCTCAACTCTGACGTTATAAATAGGGATGGTATACAGGAGCATGAGTCCAGGCCTGGTTCCTGGTTTAAAACTTTGGCTTTATGGCCTTCCCAATCTCGCATTCGGTTTTACCGCTGGGTGACCTCGAGGACCAGTATTCATCAGCTCTTTTGAGATAATGAATGCAACTAGTGCGCCTTCCCGTGGTGGTCCTTGTTAAGCATAATCCATTTAGATTGTGTGAACTGAAGTACTAGTCTTTTACTGTTTTATTGTTTTTTTAAATAAATAAATAAATAAATAAATACTGTTGTTTTTATTAGTAAATCGAAATGATCTTTCCCTCTGAATAATTTAAATTTACTCTTCCAAATTGTTGTTGTTTATTAGTTGATACACTATTACTTTAGCAACAACAATGGAGAGATTTGAGTGATGGCAAAATATTTCTGGTCCAGCACCAACTTACCTCTTGATCAGCATCAACCTGTCTTTGAACAGCGCCAATTTATTTTGGACTCATGCCAATCTTTTCTGAATTAAGGGTACTTTCAAATTATAGAGAAAAGTTTCTCATCTGATAAAATTCACTCTCCCAAGCAACAAAACATGGTGCCTCTATTCATATAAACACACACTCTCTCCTGAAGACCTTCATCACACTTTTTCCCAGACTTTTCTTCTTTTTTTTATGACAATATATATTTTTTATATATATATATTTATTCTGCAAAAAAAACAAGCATTTTTTTTTTTTAAGCAGAAGCAGACTTCTGCATGGAAGAAGTACGACGACGCTCAGCCTTCTTTTCCTTGGATTCCTTAACACGCTTAGCAAGTAATTGCTTGTAGTCAGCTTCAGCCTCACGAGAAGCCTCGGCTCTTCTGCGCTTAAGAGCTTGTCTGTGTCTCTTGCGTTGAAGGGTGACGGGGGTGACAAGACGTTGGATCTTGGGGGCCTTGGTGAAGGCCTTCTTACCCTCGCCCTTGGGCTGAACCTCACGGCGGATGACATACTTGCGGACATCATCATCCTTGGTCAAGTTCTATTCACAACACATATCCGCATTAAGTCAATTCTTTTTCCTTATATTTACACACAATCAAAAAAAAAAAACTTACAAAGAACTTGCGGATCTTGGAGGCACGCTTGGGACCGAGACGCTTGGGAACGGTAGTATCAGTCAAACCAGGAATTTCCTGTTCACCTTGCTTGACAACAACAAGAGAGAGGACAGCGAGGTCAGAACCAACGATACAACCACGAACAGACTTTCTCTTGCGCTCACCGGTGCGGCGAGGACGGTAGCAAGAGTGGCCCTTGGAGAGCAAGAGACGAACACGGTAGGGCAAGAGGACACCCTGCTTCATGGGGAAACCTTGCTTGTCGTTACCACCAGAGATACGGAAGACGTAACCCTTGAATTCATCACCAAGGGAGTCACCAGAGACTTCTTGGGACATGCGCTTATCAAAGAAACCACGGCTATTATAAAAAAAAAAGAGTGAGTATATACAGGTACATTTTCCTTGTCTGAATACACTCCCAATGTGTTTTTTGCTTGGCCCATTTTTTCTATTTTTTTTTTTTTTTTTTTGCATATATAATACACTCAGTTACACCAGTACATGTATATACAGCCAAAATTCTCTCAAAAAAAATGGAATTGAAAATGATGTCCATGTCGAGTAAAATGTGTGTATGTGTATGTGTGTCTGCGCATGTACGGTTGAAACTAGGCGTATATGTGTATATATACAAAACACAAAGGGAGTGTTTAGTATTTACTTACAGACGACGCTCATCCTCGATTTCAATCAATTTCTGGCAGCCAGTGGCTGGGTTGGCGATGTTTAACTAAATAATGAATTGAATATTTTGTTGCACTGTAAATGGATGGATGATATGTGTTCTCACCTTCATGACTCGTCAAATGGGAAAGACAGTTCATCATTGTCGATTGCACTCAATTTTATCCGCCAGCTTTTTTCGCCAGATTCTTTTCCCTCACCCCCTCTCTCTCTGTGTGTATACATAGAACGAGAATATGGATTTATTATACCGGACATTGGCATTATTCGGTCCGGACCTGGCTTTTTTTTTTTTTTTTTTTTTTTTTTTTATGTGCTTTTTTTTGTGTGGAACAGAGTGCTAAAAAAAAAAAATAGTCAACCAGGAGCGTCTTTTTTTTTTTTTTTGTTCGATCCAAATATAGAGTAACCATGAGTGACAAGATCAATCTCAACGTGAAGCATCCACTCCAAAACACTTGGATTCTGTGGTATGATCACAACGACAAGAGAAACAACAATGCCCAAGCTTGGTCCGAAAACTTGAAGGAGGTTATTTCCATTGATACAGTCGAAGACTTTTGGGGGTAACAACAAAGTTAACAACATTTTTTTTTTTTGTATATTAACATTTTCCTTAAAGTACTCTTAACAATGTCTCAAAGGCAAAGCATCTTGCTCCCAACACCAATTACCATTTCTTCAAGAATGGTATTCGTCCTGAATGGGAAGATCCTTCCAATGCTAAGGGTGGTAAGTTTGTTATCACCATTCCTAGAGTCAAGACTGGTGATGTCATTGATGAATATTGGACAAACCTTGTAAGTTATAAAATAAGGGAGAGAAGAATGCATCCGTATTAAATAATATATTAGCTTTTGGCTATTATTGGTGAGCAATTTGCTACCGATGAAGAGGTATGTGGCGCTGTCATGTCTTCTCGTAAGGCTCTTTACAGAATGGCCTTGTGGATCAAGACCTCTGATGATGAAGAAAAGGTCAAGAAGATCAGGTAAGAAATACATTACATAATAATGACTGATATTAAGCAAACAATATATAATATAGCGAACATCTTCAAGAAGTATTGAGTCTTCCTGAAGCCATTGAAATTGAATTCACTGCTCATGATGATTCACCTGCTAAACTTGCAGCTGAACACGCTGCTGCTGTTGCTGAAGAAAGAAGACTTGCTTATGAAGAGAGAAAGGCTGCCGCTGCTGCTGCTGCCGCTGCTGGTGAAACTGAAGATGCTCCCAAGGAAGAGGAGGAGACTGAAGTCAAGACTACAACAGCTTAAAAAATAAATAAATAACAACAATAATAATAAAGATTTTGGTTCTTTTTCATTCATTAAAATGTCATTTTCAAAGCATTTCATTCTTTCAATAAAGAACACGTTAGTGGTAGTTATATTGTTTTCTGATTTTTTCTACTTGTCAAAAAAGTCAAATTCCAAATCAGGTATTTTAAATCTCCGCTACGGCACACGCTGATGATTTTCTTGCCTCAAGCAACAGTGATATACCTTCTCTTTCCCGGGTCCTAAATGTATGTCATATAAACAACATCAAACAAGTTGGATGGATGGATGGATGGATCTTTGGATGATGAGCATGTTGTGATTAACCTCTTCCTCCCCTTTTTTTTTAAAAAAAAAAATAGATTTTTTTTTACGACAATATGGCTTCCAACAAGATTCTTAAGCCCAATGGTGCTGCTCCTGCTGATGAGGTCGAACTCTCTGTCGCTCAAGCTCTTGTCGATTTAGAAAGCAGCATTCCTGAGCTTCGTCCTCTTGCTATCTCTAGCGCTAAGGAGGTAAAAATTGGCTTTTTCATTTTGCATTATTATAAATGTTTTTTACTCATGCTCAATTCATTGCCAATTCTTTCATTTCCGTTTCAAATAGGTTGAACTTGGTGCTGGCAAGAAGTCCCTTGTCCTCTTTGTTCCCGTCCCCATGCTTCAGGGTTTCCACAAGATCCAGCAAAAGTAAGTAAAAGCAGAAGGGAGAAGTGTATTGATATATCTGTTGTGTTTTACTAAAAATGATATATAATAGGCTTACTCGTGAACTCGAAAAGAAGTTCTCTGACCGTCACGTCGTTTTCGTCGCCCAGCGCCGCATCTTGGCTGTTCCCGGTCGCCGTAACAACGGTAAGCAGCCCCGCCCCAGATCCCGTACCTTGACTGCCGTCCACGATGCCATCTTGGACGACCTTGTCTACCCCACCGAGATCATTGGTAAGAGACTCCGTCAAAAGGTCGATGGCTCCAAGACCCTCAAGATGTAAGTAACAATAATAATAGATTCATGCAATAAAATATAAAAGATGTTGGGCTCACATGACTTGTTATTTTATTAGCTTCCTTGACAGCAAGGATGCCACTTCTCTCGAGTACAAGCTTGATACTTTCTCTGCTGTTTACAAGAAGCTCACTGGCAAGGACGTTGTTTTTGAATTCCCTGCCAATGCCGATCTTTTCTAATTTTTTTTTTTTATTAAATCAAAATCATACAAAGAAAGAATTAAAAAATTACAAGGCCAACCATCGATTGTAAATATTTTATTTTTGAATTTGTTATTAAGGAGAAAGGAGGAGAGGGGGCTGAATAGGAGATTGTGTGTGTGTCAAAATGCTGTCGTCTTGTTAATATTTATAAGAGGAGAATTGCATGCAGAGTAGCTAAATTGATTTTTGGATATCTTTTTTATATTTTCAAACAAGCACAGCCAATAAGGGTAATTCAACTCATGCAACAGTTTCCCCTTTAGAGTCCTCTTTTTTTTTTTTTTTTTAGTTGTTTTTAGTTGTTCTGTTTTTTGCTTCTCTTCTGTTTCTTATTTTGTTACTTTATTCATTGTTGTAAACATCATCTCATGTCCAAGGCTTCTTCTTTTCTTCGAGAGTAAGCGATATTTTCTTTATAGCAAAAAAGAAAAAGAACGTTTTATATTAAAATAAAGAACTACTCTTATTTCAGGTACAAAATCGTCATTGTCGGTGGTGGTGGTAAGTTTTTATTTTTCGACATTCAAATGGAATCAAAAGTCAATGACAAGTCATTTGAGTGAAATAAATATAAAACTAAAATAACTCTGTCCTTTAAGGTGTGGGCAAGTCAGCCTTAACTATCCAATTTATTCAGGCACACTTTGTAGATGAATATGATCCCACTATCGAAGGTAGTATTTATCAGTATAATCAAAATGTATGCATTTATTTATTTATTTATTTATTTAGATTCTTACCGTAAACAATGTGTGATCGACGAAGAAACTGCTCTTCTCGATGTATTGGATACAGCAGGACAGGAAGAATACAGGTAAAAAAAAAATAACAAATAAGCAAGTGTATATTTAGAATAGCATGAATTAAAATTGGTTTCCCCTCTTTTTGTTGTTGTTATATAGTGCCATGAGAGAACAATATATGCGTAATGGTGAAGGTTTTGTCCTTGTCTATTCAATAACCTCCCGCCTTTCCTTTGAAGAAGTCAATACGTTCTATCAGCAAATTCGACGAGTAAAGGACCGCGATTTCTTCCCAATGATACTTGTTGGTAACAAGTGTGACTTGGAATCAGATCGACAGGTCTCTAGCCAAGAAGGCCGAGATCTCGCAAAGAGCTTTGGATGTCCTTTCAGTGAGACATCTGCAAAGCAACGCATTAGAGTAGACGATGTGTTCTACGACGTTGTAAGAGAGATTCGCCGCATGAATAAGGAACAAGAAGGCAGATCAAAGGGCGGTCAGAGAGAGTCCTTTGAGATGTCAGAGGCACAAAATGATGGTTGTTGTGGATGCGTATTGATGTAAACAACTCTCTCTCTCTCTCTCTCTCTCTCTTTCTAATACACATTCTTATTGTTTTTTTTATAATACCTTTTAATTATTTACACATTATATTACTCTTTTTTTTTTGTAAACCTCGTTTCACACATTTTGTTATGGTTTTTGTTTTAAGCTAGTTACCCCTTTAATGTTATGTCCTTAGTCTTGTTTCTTTTTTATTATTATAAAGATACATTCTTTCTGCGTTTTTTTTTTTTTTTTTTTTTTTTTTTTTTTTTTTTTTTTTTCTTATTCTTCTTTTTTCCTTTTTAAATATTGTTCAATGCGATAAGATATTAATTGTTTTTATCCATAAAGATAACAAGAAGAAGGGGAGGTTTATCCTATAAAAAAATAAAAAGGCTATTTTATTTTTGGCGAAAGAAATAAAAAAAAAATAGAGTAGCTCAGGGACCTATTGTATATTCCAATACATTGATTGTTCAAATAATACAACAGGATAGTGCAGTTGGAATAGTAAAAAAAAGGATGCCAAGGAGAGTTTTATTCTGTCATGTGAATAATAGTTTTTATAGGGTGTTTCCGTGATCTAGGAGTTGTTTCTGAATATATATATAAGCACTTGAATTCAAATGCTGTCTAGAAGCCCATTCGATATTACTTTGTTATTACTATCTTGTATTTATATAAATACGTTTACATGCATGCATTGCAGTCAATGGCATACTTTTTTTTTCTATAGGAACTGCAAGGTGAACGGATGTCGTAAATGAATAAAATATATATTAGTCTCTCTTTGATTACGATTTATACTCATGTTCCTATCTTCTCGAAATGATAGCTTATATTCCATAGAATATTATTTCATTTTGAACCCCATAAAATTATATGTAAAAAAAATCAATGCTTCTCCTTGGCTTTATTATTCGTTTATATGTCTTCATTTTAAAAAGCGATATTCTTTTGGCTCTTTTAGTAATTTATATTACACAAATTGTAAGTATACCTTTCCTTAGACCATGAGGAACAGATACAAACCTGTAATAATAAGCATAAGCAAAAATTTCCCCTTAGACAACTAGTCTGGGACTGTATGTAAGTGAGCGTGAAAACAAAAAGGAATAGAAAAAGAAAAGTAATAAGAGCAAATATTATATAAGAAAGAGCCTCTCGAATCAATGAACAGTAGGCCTTTATTTGATATGTCGAAAGCAGATACAATTGAGAATCATATGTTTTCTGTGTTTCAAACAAAATAAAAATTTAAACAAGTGCTCGCAAAAAAAAAAAAAAAAAACCATCTTTGTCATTATTATTAGCATTTCATAAGTTTTGACTTGAGGATCAAATATTTCTCTATCACTAAAAATGCTCAGAAGTTTTACGAAGGTATCTTACATTACGATTTTTTAAATTGTTTATTTATCTTAACTATTTCTTTTTTATACAATAGCAAATCCTGTGGAGCATTCATTAATTGCTTTAAATAGGTTGGAGCGTAAATTCTCATAAGAGTCGTATTGAGGAAGGTCCACTTGGTTAAAGCTACAAAAAATAAAGAATAAATTAGTACTAGGTATATTTTAGTTATCGTCTAAGAACATTTACCATGTATGAGCAGAAGGGAGACGGTTCTCTCCACCAAAGTCTTTATGAATCTGGAACTTTTGTACACCGTTAGATCCTTGTAAATGAGCAAAACCTTCTAGTGGTACTTTGGATGTACCGGTAGCAAATTGTAGTAGTTTTGCGCGCTCTTCTTGATCAAAACTACGGACTGCGCGCCAGAACCATTGTACTGGTGATGATGTTGCGGTATAGCCTTGGTAAACTGTATTATTCTTCCAATCATCAATATCGATATCGGGTAAACCTGAAATAAGTAATTCTAGTTCCTGTTCATTGAATATTTGGATTAAATGAGCGGGAATGACGTCATGGAAGCCTTGAACAAAGGCATTGATCTGGTCCTTGATTGCTGTAGTCAGTTTTTGTTCTGTAACCAATGTAACGTATTCATGCTTGTTGGCTTCGGTAACAGGAATATTACGACCGTCAGGCTTCAAATCAATCGTTTTTGTTGTACCAAAATAGTCTGTTTCAATACTGAATGTCAAATCAATAATATCTGTAATGTCATTCTCTAGCATCCAAACTAAACTCTTATAATATTCAGGGTCTAATGCTTCAACATCACGATAATCAACTTGACGTCCCAAGATATGTTTATAGAATGATCTTGTGAAATAAGCATCTAGAAGACGTCCATCGTAAATAGCCTTTCCTATGACGCGACCGACAAACTTGAAGTAACTCAGGTGATCCGAGTTAACAAAAGAGGCGCGATTTGGTTGATATGTAAGTTTATCAGCAGCAGACGTAATAAACAAAGCATAGTTAGGATCAAACATCTGTCTAGCAAGGACCGAGAACCATTCACGAGTGACACCACCTGCATCTACACCCTCTTCATCATAGAAACGGACCGATAGTTTACCATTCTTGATTTCTTCACCAGTGCGTCCTTGCAATTGGTGATATGAGTCTTCAAAAACGTATTGGCGACGAACATTCAATTGTAGCATTGCAGAAGTCTCACGAGGAGTAGTGCGTTTATGAAGCTGTTGTACAAAATAGTTTCGCTTGTTGTCAAACTCGAGCATTTTAGGGTTACGAACAAGCAGAGCAAAAGAACCACTCATCAAACTAGGATTATTGCGAACCATTATGTTTAGTACCTTCTTGTGCTTTTCAGTAAAATTAAAGAAGAAAGATTCTGGCTCATCTTCACTTGAAGTGGATTCTTGACCCTTTTCACCATTGCATTTAGATATCACCATAAACGATTCAATAATAGGTAGTAGAACAGTAGCCACATTTATCAAATCCTCTTTTTCTCGGATTACAGAAAGACAGGTACCAAGTTTAGTCCAAAGAGGCAAAAAGTCAAGGTCTTGATATATTTGTAATACACGTTTTTCATTCTTTGCCTGGAGAGCTTCATTCTCTGCCTTCTCCTCTTCTGAAGCAGTCGCAGTTGTATTATATCTTTTAGAAAACATGTAATCTAATGTTTTAAGTACACGTAAGAGTTTGGTTTGACAGGAAGTAGAAGCAGAGAATGGAGAAAGAATAGCTGTGCTGATATCAGTACCAGACATTGTATGTTCAAGCGCATCCAAAAGATTATCTAGATCCGATAAAATTTGTTTGCCAGACTGTCTAGCATCTGCAACTAATTCATTGACAATAGTCTTTTGAGCGCCATCAAGTGCAGAAAGATGAGAAATGGCATTGAGGGTGTATTGAAAGGTTTTACTTGAACATTCACCATTAGTCAAAACGTGAACAACTAATTTCAAATAATAGTCAGGAATAGTTGGAGGCTTTGGTGTAGGTCGACTAGACTGATCTGGATCCTTCTGTTTGATTTCCATCTTTTCTTCGTACTTCTTGACAAGAATTGGGAACGGACGACACATAGCCGATAATAAATCCATTAGTTGTTCCATTAGACCCGAGTTACTGATAAATACAGGTCGATCCAGAAGACTCATTAACACCAAAATAGGATATTTGTTCCAAATAGTCGGGACTTTGTCTTTTCCTTTACCTTTCTTGCTATGACTGACATTGAAGCGCTTGAGACTCGTTAATAGCTCACTTTCGGTTAGGAAGTAGGTTAAAGATTGCTCATTACGAGATACAATATGAGTTAACGCTTCAAGACAACGCTGTACAATAAAATTGGGTACATTTTCGGCAATAGTTGTGTTTGTATTCTTGGACTTGCTAGTCTTCCCTTTACCAGCGATCATCAAAAAGCTATTATCAACTGAATTCAAGTCGTTATTGCCGTCGTAAAGAACACAGACAAGATAAGACAATAGATCGCTACGAGTACGGCCATTCTCACAAAGATTGACAAGCAGTTGTTTCATCAGAGACTTTGAAATACTCTGAGGGATAAATAAAAGACGAACTAATGTAGCAAGCTGAGCCTTATCCACCAATTGTACAGCAGCATCACGGCGACGTAACTTGGCTTTCTTCTTCAATGAGGACTGGCCTGCTTCTGTGTCATCTTCAGCAGAAATAGGTCTTCTATGAGTATGACTTGTATCATCTATTAAGCAAAAAAAAAAAAAAAAAAAAAATGATAATTAGAAAAAAAAAACTTCAAAATTGACTCTTTATTTACCTTGAGATTCTGCTGCTGCTGCTGCTGCTGTTGCTTGACGCTGTTGGCGATCTCTTCTGTTACGCTCGATTGCCTCTTGGTGTAAAACTTCTTCGCGAATGTCTGGAGGTAGAGCATCCAAAAACTCTGGACTAATAGAGTCGTCTTCCATTGGTTGTGAAGGTGTAGGTCGATTACGCATATGCTGATTTACAACTTCTTCACGCAAGTCATCTGGCAAAGCCTCTAAAAACTCTACATCAATTCCTGTACCAGATATATCTACTGCTTCACCATGAATAACAACTGTTGTACGATCCTCTTGAGTTGGTTCGACTGCTGCCTCAGCCATTGTTGTATCTTGGTCAGTTGAACTAGATGCACCAGCCTCTTGGTTTATAGCCGATTCGGTTTCTGCGGCAGCAGCAGCAGCAGCAGCTGCTGCTGCCTCGGCTTCTGCAGCTTTCTTTTCTTTTTCTAATCGCCAGCGCTCTTCTTCTGCTTTTCTATGTTCTTCTTCTTCCTTTCGTCGCTGTTCTTTGCGTTTAGCCTCTTCCTCCTGGCGAGCCTTTCTGTCATCTTCGATAGCAATTGGCACAAGTGTATTTAATAAATCATTGACTAGTCGAAGTGCCTTCTCGCTGATGTTGGTGCCATACATCATACGTGCCTCTTGGTGCCATCGTTCGCCAGAGGTCATGGGCTGGAAATCATGTAATAGAGCTAATACTTCTTGGATTTGATCGTTATTACCGGAAACGGGCTGGCTTGGTTGAGATCGGTTGAAGTGCGGAATACTATCAAACTCATAGGTATGCATTGTACCACGAGGACCATCTTGGACATCAACACGTAGAGGACCAGATTGTGCACCAGGAGGAGCGTGACTAAATAGGTCTTCCAGCATGCGAGCAGCACTGCCTCCAATAATATTTTCAAATGCTCTCCAATTACTCGAGCTCTCGACACGTCCAAGTGGTTCATCTATAATATTACGAGGGAAGAATGAATTAGAGGGAGTACTAGCAGCATTGGATAGTAATGGATGGGTAATAACATCTTCTTGGTTTTGCAAATGACTGTAGTTACGATAAGGTCTTCCGACTAAAATAAGAGGAAAATTAGTGATCGATTACTTGTTAATGGTAGATCAAATCAAGATGAATCACACCTGCTTCTAACAATGAGCGTCTTTCGTTATTAAAGCGTCTTCTAAATGCTGGTGGAAGAATACGTGATGGTCTTACGAACTCATCTCCTTCCAAACCTAAATCATCAGGTAACTCATGTGTAAGGAACGGTGATTCAAGATCCTCTGCATCTAATAGTACACCATCAGCCAATTCGGTTTCCAAATCCTGGCCCAAATTCTCAGAAGTTTCATCATAATCAGAAAATATATCATCCAAATCATCATCCTTAGCAACAGATATATAAGTAAAAGTTTTAACTATTGCATAATGTTTGCTTGTAAATTACCTCTTCAAACTGTTCCGACATACGCTGTCCGCTTGTTTGATCAACATTGACATCGCCGCTTTCAGTCAAAGGGTCATGAGCAAGACCGCTTTCTTCATCGATATCTTCTAAATGCCAAGTCATCTCCCGACCTTCCTCTTCCTCCTCTTCATTTTCATCCAACAAGTGTGGATCATCCTCATCCATATCATCTGAATTATAACCATGGCCATGAATAATTGCATCCATTTCCTCGTTGACCTCCTCATCATCCTCATCTCCTTCACTCATATCCGACAAATCGCTTCCACTTTCCTCATCGTATCTAAATTAGCGCAATAAACATATGTCAAACATAAAATAAAAAGTAACTATTGTAAAAATATTAATGCTTACTCCTCTTCTTCCTCGCCGGAGGGGAAGATATCACCATATTCATCACTCTGATATTCATCCTCATCAATAACGCTACCAGCATCAAGCATACCCAATGAAGAGTGTCTATATAGGTCAGGAGCCTCTTCGTTTTCAGTACTAGGAACCAAGGTTTGTATACCATCTTCATGCGCTTCTTCACCGTCACCTTCTCCTTCGCCATCGTTCTTTCCATCTTTTTCGTCTTCAGCAACATCTTCTGCCTTGATGGCCAACTTTGTCAACTGTTCCAAAGGACGTAGCATTGTATTCAAAATCACTTTAGAATGAGGGTAATTCACATCTACATCGCTAATAGCAGTAGTCAAGACGGCAACCAAGTTCTTATCCAGCATAAGTTTAGCATTGCTCAAAGAAGTATCGTTGTTCGAGCTGAGTAATGGTTCGTCCATAAGGGCATGGGGTCGTGGTAAACCAGATCCTGCACTAGGTCTTGCATTTAAAATACGATGACAAAGATCAGCCAGCGCGAGATATTTAGAGTACTTGATAGAAGCAGGCTCAGGTGACGCCACAGCTTCCTTGAGTGATTTTACAATCACATCAAGAACATACTTTCGCACTTGAATCAATTCGTTCTTTTGTTCGGTATTATTCTGTAAGCTAGACGAAGAATCGTAATACATGGCAACGAGGGTTGAGGCGGTCCACATAGAGAGGCCTTGCTGCTTTCTTGCTTCATCAGAGGTAGTTTGAACATGATTGTTTGGCAAAAGGTCATTAATTAACATGGTCACAAACGAACGTCCTGTTTGCTTTTTACAGAAATTGTATACATCGTATTTACAAGAAGCATAAGACGAAATGAGTTCAACCAAACACTGGAGCAAGAAACCTGTATAAACGAATTTGATATTCTCTTGATCCACCTGCTCCTTCTTGGTTGCTTCTGTTTTCTCTGTTTCCTTGTGTTTGTCGGTATCTTTCTTGTTTAAATTATGCATTGTCACTATTTCTTCCAAAAGATAATATACAACGACCTCAGAAGATGATGTTACTGGTTCAGAAGGCTTTAATTCATTAGTGGTTTCTTCCATCTTTCGAAGTTTGATCTGGCGATTTATTTCATATTCATCATAGCGTGTTAAGCGACATATATCCTTAGCCACTTCATTAAATACTGTAGGTTCACGTAATGCAATATGAGCGTTGCTACGAACAAATGAGGTGATATCCATATTACGAGGTCTGGGATTAGTGAACCAGGTAGTAATAATATCCTCCATGGTGCTGGTCAAAACAGCCTTACTTTCGACAATATGACGCAAAATAAGAATAATAAATGCTTGTTGACCTTGAAGTCCCTCCAAGCTGGCCTTTGGCTTGCTAAATAACAATGGAAGACCACCTAATGTAACAAATTGAAGAGCGTTCTCATTGTGCTTTGTCAATCGAACAATTGTACGAAGAATAGCATAAATATCATCCCTTGACAGACTACCCCGATCCAATAAAGACACACAGCAATCAAGCAATTTACCACGATGCTCTCTGGCGATAGTAGCTGCAGGCGATTCAGTTCCGTCACTAATATTATCGTCCTGATCGTCATCATCGGAAGAATGATTTGGTGTTGTAAGTTTCACTTTACGAGGTTCATCTGCCTGTGCGATAAATGCTTCAATAACCAAGAAAATGGTAGCGGACCACGCCGGTAAGGGTACATCTTTATCTTTCGAAAAGTCGAGCATATTAAATAAGAAAACAAATCGATCAGCGAGATGTTGCATTGTTTTCTGCATCATTGAGTCATTTAATAAGAGTGCTAATAGACGAAGTCGAGTGTTGAGTAGGGTGGATTGGCTGGTATCGGCATAAATCTCGTGAATTGATGTTAATAGTTGGGAAATAATATTTGTTGCAACCTTGTTTTTATCTGTTGGTGTAGCTTCAAATTGTCCCATTGCTACAAACAAATCACGAACATCAAAAACAAACTCTTCTCGCTTATCTACTAATTGTAGTAATGCCTTTGGTAAACTTTCACACAGCTCTACACGGATAGACTTTAGCTTTGGTACATTCTCGGGATTGGCCATAGCTGGAGTGGTAGTTGAAAGTGAAGATTCTCCTTGGGTTGCATCAATGATTTGATTATTTGAAGCGTTACTTCTGTCACTACTTGAAGCCATATTATGGTCTTGATCACTTGGGACGGTTGAATTGTTAGCATTCTCATCACCATCACTTTGATTCATTTCTTCATCATGAGCCTCATCTTCGTTATTCTCTTCTTCTTCATTTTCTTCTTCGTCATGTTCTATTTCATCATCATCATGACCCTCGTCGTTATCGTCACTATCTTCGCTATTCATATCATCACTCGAGTTATCATTGTCATTTTCAGCATTTGTCTCGGAAGTCTCCGTTGGGTTGGTAGGAGTATTGAACACTGGTGTCGGATGACTAAATAGATAGTCGACAGCGCGGGATACTTGATTGTTACAACGTACCAAAGCACGCTCTGCAGCACTACGTTCAAAACCCATATCTAATAAAGTTTGAATATTGCGTTCTGCTGCAACTGGTGTACGAAGTAATGTGAAGGGAGACGACATCAACGGTGCTGTGAACGTACTGAATGGATCACTGCGTGAAGTAGAAGTTGAGAAATCACCCTCACCCTTCATTATCTGTAAAAAGACCTTGATAAGTGTCTGAACTGTTACTTTAGAGAACTGATGTAGCTCGGGAGATTCCAAGTATTTACGTAATGAAGTCAACTTTAATTCGAGTGCTACAATCCACTCATAAGGGTCAAAGTAATCGGGAGATTTGGTATCATTGTTGACAAGACTAGATGTAAAAGGTGAATCTCGTAATGCTTTGGGTGAACTCATATGTACAAGTACCGACAAGAGTGCCTCGATAGCGCTACAAATGCGGGATCGTTCATCTTTTTTGTTTGCATCGATAGCGAGACAGGCATTCCATAAAGAATCCAAGTTGTTTAATAATAAATCAACACCACCTCGGCGATCAAAAGAGAAGGCTAAAGGTGTTTGGAGTGGCGATTGGGTGCGTTCGTTCTTTAGCAAAAGTGAAGTCATGGTATAAACTGATGTCATGTAATCATATTTACAAAAGGGTGCCTGCTCGTTCATCACCGACTTCCATTCAATGTTATCCTTTAATAAATCTGCCATATATTCTGCTAACTTCATTGTTTGGGCCTTCTGTACTCCACCAGAGGTGCGACGGCTGACAGATACTTTAATCAAGCCTGGTCCATGAATGAAAGTTAATAGAGATTAGCACTCCTTGTCTTTCACATCAAGATATATAAATATATATGTATAATATGCTTACCTTGGAAAATAGGCATTAATAACTGGGGTATTTCTGTCAGTAATAGCTTGAAATGTTTGATATTAAACATTCTGGGATCCTTTGCAGGAGGCGCCTTATCAGAATCACCACTTGAACTATCAGCTGTAGCATCTAATACCTTTCCTGGTGTTACTACCTCTGATGTTGCTGCTACCGCTCCCTCTACTGCTTCTGAAGTCGATACATTAGGCATGGCGCTACCAGACTCATCTGGAGTATTTGCATGTGAAGTATCACTGGGTGCAGTGTTATAAATACCCAATGGATGTTCCGATGTGCTTGAAAGTACGCCTTTCTTGACAGTCGACGCAGTGACTGGTTTAAATGCATACCATGAAGGGGGCAGTGCATCCTTTAATAGCAAGTTTTCCCAAACCATGACGCGATGAAGCTGACCCAAAAGCTGAATAATATTGTTCTCCTTGGATTCAGATAAAAATTCAGTAACCAGAGATGCACCATTTTTACCATGCGATAATACAGACGAACAACATATATTAGATAGCAAACCAACATAACCATGAAGTTCAATCATCTGTCGAAGTACTTTATTTCCACGTTCGATCAATCCAGTATCATCAGCCTTGACATCAATAAAATCAATCAACATACTCTTATCACATTCCTGAGTGGTAATAAAACGAACAGATTCTTTCACCTTTGTAGCGATGGCCAATACAGTGGGTAATGGACTCACTTCACTGATCATACGGAAGAGATATGAGAGTGAATCAGATGCAATAGTCACCGAAAAGTTGGCTGGTAGTAATGGAAGGGAGTAGTAATTCAACAACATCTCCGGACAACCCTCCTTTACGAATTCTTTGATATTGGATTGATTTTGGAAAAGCCCCTCGAGGAATCTTGAGACAAGATCAATAAATGATACCAACAAGCATTCTACCTTTTCTCCAGACTTGTCTTCATCTTCCACACTCTCCTCGTTCATTTCCTGATCCATTCTTGTTTGAAGCAAGTGACTATTATCACTCGACTTGCCCACACCGTCCAAGTCGGATCCCATCCCCAATACCTTTTTGATCATTGTTGTCACACACTCAAAAATAGCAGGTTTTAATGAAGGATGATGGCGAATCAATTCATCCATAGTGGAACCGAGGCCGGTAGCACTATCAATATCAATGGGGTTTCTCAGGAAATCATATGACGTCATGAGATCAAAGAAATGAGGTAAAGGCTTGGCTTCGTTAAACATGTCTAATCCAGGACCATTTAGACACATTGCACCAAAAGCATTCACTGCTGCCATCAATACTTCATTATTGGAAGAGTCATAAACAGAGATGGTATGCAGGAAGGTTTGTGGTAGCTTGGCTTCTTGTAAAATAGGTAATGAAGTAGGCTCATTGTGAATAAAAGTTGTACTGACATTGATAGCTAGTGCAAAAATACTGTTTCCAAACAGGTTGGGATGCTCCATAATAATTCGTAATGATTCAGGTAAAGTAGACTCTATCAAGTTGCGTAACCCATCGGCAGTACCAGAAGATTCCATCATGCGTAATAAAAACTTGAGCATTGACTTAATAGCAGATACCCTGTCATGTGGCGCTTCATTTGAGGTTTGACAGGTCTCGATTTCAGACTATACAAAAAGTCTGTCAGTTTATACAATTACCACTCTCTTATAAATACCATAATTTCACTTACTTTAATCCTGCTCAAAAGTGTATCAAGACCACCAACATTACAAAATGATGAAAATGATGCTGGAAATGAATTCACAATCGTATCCAACAATCCAACCACCTTTCCAACATTCTTTAAGCGAGTATACTGTTGATTACCCACGATCTGAACAAGAGTAGGAATAACACCAGCAGTCATGAGCATCTGTCCGCCTGGCTGAGTTTGTAGCAAATACGATACAAATGTAAAGAGAGCATCCAAGAAACATTGAGGATAACCTGTGTACAACAAGAAAAAAGGTCTAAGAATAAATAAAACCAATAATAATAATAACACTATACCATCATTTGTATTTGTTCTTCTTAATATCTGCATAAGTGTACCATGGTTTGCAGAAGCATTGATAGCAACAAGTACTTCTGATAATTTCACCCTTTGTCGAATAATAGAATCCAAAGCATATAACACAAAGGTTTGAATATTCTAAGAAGAGTTAAAGTTAATAACAATAACAACAACAATTTCATAATAGCACTATTTACCATATCCACGTGTCTTTCAGGAGAAATCAGTTCCACCAATTGAGGTATTAAATAAGGCTCATAAATAAATACTCTACTCTGAGCAGTTCCCTCTGGTATAGAATGAGCCATAATAGAAATAGCAAGAATACGAATACCCAAGAGCTGCTTTCTCTTGTCAGGATCAGTCATATGCTTGGCAATACGTATGCGATTGGCTAATTCAAATTGGTATTCAGTTGGTATGTCATTCTGCTTTGTTAGGTCCAGGAAGAGATCAATGTCTGATTGCTGTCTATCTTGTGAGGTGATGCTATGAGAGACAACCTGAAAACCTTCCATGTTGTCAGAGGTACGATAGAACTGAATTTTCAATGTTGACATTTCTGGCGTGGGTTCAAGGTCAGTGGCCAGTTTAATGAGTTCTACCTGGGCATTTGTCCAGCCTCGAGCAAGTTCAATGATTTTCTCTTGAGGTACAATAAAAGAGGATCGAATTGCCCTTGGGTTATTGATTCTTTGTGCAGGTCGAATCATAAAATGAAGTACATCCTGAAGTACATCCATATCGAATGAATTGAGCAGCATATTTAGATGCTATTTTTTAAATACAGCACGTTAATGATATATAGTCAAGTAATATAACAGTCCAAGGTGATTACCTCATAAGAGTTGTAGATATTCCTATTGGTACAGTTTTCAAATAGAGTACGCGAAAGGTTAACAATAGCCAAGATTAGTTCTTTTGTTGAGGAATCAAAGGCCTTTATTTGAATATCTTTTAGTTTGAAATCTACACAGACTCTTGATAAGATCTCATCAAAACGGTCTAAAACTGCAACCCAATGAAAGAGATCGCCTCTGGGAAAGGGCCAATTCTCCAATCCTCGAGCAATACTAGCAATCTGATCTTCGGGCTCGACCTCAAGCTTCTTGATCAGCTCACTCAACTGTGGTGACTGTCAACAATATGTTAAAAAAAGGGGTTGTACTTGTATTTTTTATTTAATTAGTTACCAGTGGTGCAAGCTTCTTTGAGGGTGATTTTCTAATCTTCATTTAAAGTGTATATATATATATATTATAGTTGACTGCGTATCCACCTTTTTAAATACAAAATGACTCTCTCTTTTTGGTTTTGTAAGTATAGATATAAGGATAATATGGTGTATTTTTACGTACTTGTTTTTTTTTTACTGTATATATATTATGCTTCAACTACTTTTTTTTATGTTCAAGAGAGAGAGAGAGAGAGAGCTGTGAAAAAAGAACAAAAAAAGTGCTTTCTGTTCATTGCGTGTGGAAAAAAGTGCATTTTAGCCGACATCGATTACGTCATTAGTGGATAACAACTCTATTGTGACTTGATTAATAAGTAAGCAGGTTTTTCTTTGTATTGGAGACAGCTCGCGAAAAAAAAAAACTGTTATAAAACATACTACAAGATATTACTGGCTAAATGTTAAGCTTGAATGACAGCATGATGATCTGGCAAAGTCTTTGTTAAAATGACACGATAAATCAATCAACCTTTCCCAATTGGTTTTTCCGGTTGCTTCTTTTATTGTTAAAATGGAAAATTAGGTCCCCGAAGCAGCAATTGTAGCATGAACGTACATTTATTATACACAATTCCATCTTAGAAAGTATTTTTAGCGTGTTTATCTCCAACTATAACAGATCTATTTTTCTATTATTATTAGAAAGTCATTAATAAGGAGAAATTCATGTAACTGACAAACTCCTGATTTCGGAATGAAGTGGACTTTCATGCTACACAGTCAAATCCTAATATGGAAAATAACAACCACCCTTTATGGCTTACACAAAATAGAAGCTTTTCAGCTACGCAAGTAAAGTATCTGAAGTCGTTCAAGGTAGTTATTACGATGGAGGTAAATATAAACTTACTTTTAGTAATGTATCTGTAGGTTTTTCAAGTGCATTAAAGTGCATGTTCTTATCTCTTCATTATACTCTTATTCCAAAATATTTTCAAGCTTATGGGAGTATACTTTATGCATTTGGAGGCACAGTGCTTTTATAAGTAAAAAAAATGCAACTTGTTATAATTAGTATAAAATAATTCGATTTGATCGTATCCGCTCTTGAATAGAGATGTAAGATACTCATAGTAGCAGTAAGTTTAATAAAAATAGAATCATGACGCCAATAACAAAGAGATGATATCAAATAAACAACTCTATGGATATATCAAAGCTTTTACCATTTATCAAATGAGAGTTATTAATAAGAATAGATATAGTTCCTATTAATCCACTAACTGTTTCGACTTCAAAGAATCCAATTGCCTCTAAGCCACACGTCTTATAGAGGTGATTCCCTTTTTTCGCTTCAAATATCTTATCATTTTGCTATGTGAAGAAGACAAGCTGGCCAAGGAGGTATTCTCTTCTTGTTTAAAATAAGATAATAAAGAGTAACATTAAATAAAGAAAAGAAAAGAAAAAAAGAAGGTATATTTATGATATCTTTATTAAGGACTTCCAAGTTGCCAAAGATCCTCAACAGCCATCATTATTTCTATCTTTGATTTGATAATTTGGTTAGATCTATTTCCAAGTATAGCCTTCTAGTAATTCACAGGTACCAATTATATATACGATGAGTTTTTTTTTTTTTTTTTTTTTTGGCTTTTTAAAAGAAGACACATTCATATATGCCTATATGAAGTATCGGAAATAACAAGTCTTTTACACTTTATGAATACATTCTCCGAGAAAAAAAAAAGTCTACTCGAAAGAAGTGTTTATATTAGATTTTTTATCGCCCATAGAACATATAATTAAATATAGTAAGCAATGAATATGCAAAGAAATAGTCAGAGTGTTGAGAGGACGGGTAGAGTTTTGATCTTGGAGTTATTAAAAGCAACGGTATCTTTAATAGATGCGATGACAGAACTTCGTCAAGAGAACACGCTGAGAAGTTCCTCCAGTGCAATCTTCAGTCCATTTGGTGAATAGGAAATACTCATAACCGTGTTACGGGCCCTTACATAAACACGATTACTTGCAAGAGTGAAGGACTCGTAATAGATCTTGAATTGAAGACTATTGACGACGTAGATACAAGGTGGGTGATTGCGATTGCTATTCTTGTAATTGAGAGGTCCAGCAGCACTGCGATATACTTTAAATGTGTCATTATGTAGCTTCTTTGGATCAATATTTACAAAATCACCCGCAAACTCGATTAGCATCACCGATACCCTACCATCCGTAAGATTCATGTCATCATCCCATTTATGCCTTTTGGTACCATCTTCCTCAATCTCAACCCTGGGAATACTGTTGATGAATGGACCCTCTATAATATGACTAAACTTTAAAACTTACCATCTCATATTTACTATATAGTTGAATGGTCTGAACAAGTTTCTTAAGCCGAGAATAACAACATCCATGGTAACAGATGTATATAAGTATTGCTGTTTTATGTTATACATCTTTGCCTAAAAAATGACTTCTAGAAGGCTATAGATCCTCGTAATTTTTAACAAAGACAAAAGTTATATTCAAATTACTAAAAAGAAAAAACGATTATTTTATCCCCAAGGACGTGTTATACCAGCCTAATATTTTAATTAAGTTACGAGAGCGAGAAGAGGATTGATCCTGCGAGCTGTCACCTGTCACTGGTTTTCAGACCGGAAAATAAGTTACATACTACTTAATATACTAATTTTTGACATGGATTTCCTTCATCAATACTTCATATTTCAAAAATCTAAAAGAAATCCTTCATATTTTCATTTTCTAGGGTGTCTTAAAGGGATTTTTTAAACTGGATCTTATGTGTCAATACAGTCCCTTTTAAAAAATATGGCGGAATCTAAAAAAAACTGACAGGATTATTCGGAAAAGCACCAAAATGAACCTGTATTCCATGTTTTTTTAGTTTGTTATTAAAAAGTTGTCTGTTTTTAACTTTCTTTTTAAACACTTTTATTTTCATTTTATAAATGAAAGTAAACATACTTCTTTATTTGTGAAAATGACACCGTCTACCTTAAAGTACTGTAGAAATCAAGATATCACAGGTTATATGCTTTTGCTTTCATTAATTCTGGCCAAAATCTAAAGGAAAAACCGTCGTAGAATCTCTGAATCTGAAGTTTTACACGAGAATGGCCGCCAATAACACGACTTCAACTGCAGCAATATTCATAAAAGCTCCAAGGAATATCAACAATTCCCAATTGATGCTCAACAACAAGGTGTCCTTTCAACTTTAGATTGTATTCATACTAATTCTGAAAATTGAAATGTATTTTATTGTACAGTAGGTCTCTAATAATGGCAGCCATATTCTCAATGGATACCTGGATTTCCGTTTCCGGAACGCATTTCAAATGCTTTATCGATTAATAAAACCTTTTAGAACATTTGAATACTAATACTAAAAATATTATGAGCCCTATATTTTGGTTCCTAGAAGAATACACATCTCTAAACCTGTATCTGGCTTTAATAATGGTTATGTTGGGATTATAAATCCAAAAGAATAACCCAAGGTGATAAAAATCGCCAGTTGATTTAAGGTCACTTTTAGTATTAGTATTCAAATGTTCTATATGTAGACCATAATAGCTATTTATTTATAAGCAAATACTTTATTTTTTTCTTTTTTGATATCAAAACTCCTGGCTGTATATAAATATCAAAGCGCATAAAGTGATTAACTTAAAAACAACAACTAAAGTTAAACATATATAATAATACAATAACTTGTTTTTATATGATTTCATAATGGGAGAAATTAAAAAAAAAGTCATGCGTTATACTTTTTGAGAATAATAATAACGAGACAGCTTACCTATTTCTGTAAGATATATATATAAATGGGGACTAAACCATACGCTTGGTTTATTTTTATTGACAACATAATAAGCAAATCTTAATTTCTTCATGTTCTATTCTTCTTTCCAATGATTTACAACATTTGAATAAATATTAATACTAGTTTACTGTAATACAAACAAATAAACAGCTAATTACCAGTCATCTCCAAGTTTACTTTCAAGTAGTTTACTAGCATGCTGAGTTCTATGTCTTATTAAATAAACTAATTTCTACCTATTTTAAAGGGAAAGGGATAGTAAACGTAATAGGAAGTCCATTGTTTTTACTTTCATTTAAATAGAATATGGCACTGGTGGCGAGCAAAAGAAAAGGGTAGTGATGATATATGGTTTTATAAAAATAGATATTCATTTTCTAAATTAAGTAATATACGAATTACATATATGAAACGACCCAAGGCGATGGGATATTTCATCGTTTTGTTTTAATTAAACTAAAACTTTGAAGTATAAATGGAGCTTTTTATCATACATATGTTTTTCCACGCATGAAGACACACGTGGTTATATAGAAAAGTTACTCTTTTTTCTCTCCTTTTCTCGCTCTCCTCATATCTTAATCCAAATTACAAACAAATATTTTTAAAGCTAATTCAGGGTCTACAGAATTCCATCAATTCCCATATCCTTAATTACCATAAAAAAAAAAAGGATGATCACTTTGTTTATGTGTGATAATCTCATTTAGTGTTCGCCATAAAATCGACAAAAAATAAACAAAACATGATAAATATTGAACGTATAAAACATTAACAAGAGTAAAGTGTCAAAACAGATGATTCTAGATAGACCTATCTCTGATATATATTTGATATTATAAACATAGTAATATTAGCATGGTTAAGACTATTCAACAAACAGTGGCAACTTGTTTCCGCTGATTTTTATAATACCATAAGAAGAAAAAGAAATCTTGTCAGAAAAGGAGTAGACTCATGTTTCTTTATTCTACTCTCTATTATTCATATTAACCTATGACACCTCTATTTTATGTAGATCTTTTCTGTTTAATTTTATTGTTTTTGTGGCATGTGGTTACATCCCAACAAGTAGAATGACTCTGAATAATAGTAACTTTAATAAAATCATAATAAATATAATTTCTATCATTCCTATTGGACACTCTCTTCTCAAATCAAGTAACGCCACTAAAGACTCTTTGTACACTTCAAAATACTTTTGCACTACAATTGGAATCTATATATAAAAACATGTTACCCGATCTATTGAGTGAGAAAACGACCATCATGGCTAAATTCAACGTTCATAATGAGTAATTTTTTGTATTCCATTCTCACACATTGTAGTTTAGGCTGTGATAAAGTGACAGTTACTCTCTTTAGCACCCCAAAAAAAAAATCATATACAACTACCATTTTTTGCAATCCCCGGTCAAAAAGAGGTTTTAACGAAACCGATCCAAAGTCGCTCTTAAAAAAAGGAGAGATCAAAAAATGAAAGGGAGTGTAACAACAACTACTTTAAGGAGAAGTTGGCATCCATTCACTCCTTTGACAGCTTAAAAGAAACCCATTATTGGAAAAATAGAAATCCAGGTTATAGTATAAAGCCTATTGTTTAATTTTATCTTTCTCCTTGAAAATAGGAATAGTAGTAATAGTACACTTTTCATTTTGAAATAAAATGCTTTTTATTATGATGATGTTAACAATAACAACGACTAAGATTAAATAGGAATAAGGGGTGAGTAAAAAATAATGGCTTTGCGTTAATGCTCTTTTTCAGTGGCTAAGACTAAACACAGTGTATTGTTGTTTGTATCCTCCTTTACTTTCTAGCCCCTTAAAATTGATCAACTTTATTTTTCTTATATATATATAAAAAGAAATGCGTTTTTTTTTTTATAGGTAGCATTTTAAACTATCTCTTTAATTATTTTCGTTTTGTTTTTTAAGAGAGCAGGAACACTCTTCTAATACAAATCACTTGTTTTATTACTATTAATTAATTTAATTATACATATTACTTATACATATTTACAACAACATATTACTACAATAAAATAAATATGGTATCTGCATATAGCGATCAGGATTATCTATTGGGATTAGGCTCTGTCCGTGATCGATGTTTCAAGGTACAAGAAGCAGCCGTCCGTAACCGACTACAACACTTTGATCTTGACCAAAGCAAACTCGAGGATGTTGTTCAGTTTGTAGTATCTATCATAAAGCGCGATTATGACAGTCCCTCCGATATTCCGGTTCATGGTCGTTGGCGTCACTTTGATGTGGGCAATCGACCTCGCATCCAAAACTTGCTACATACTTGGTCCAGTCTCGGTCAAGATACTCTCGAACAGACTAGAAAGTTGATTGATCTCTTTGTCGTGGCTTGTCTACTTGACATTGAGCCATATCAGTCTTGGTCTTATACAGAGGCAATGACTGGTAGGAACTATAAATGGAAGGATGGTGTTGCCGTTGCCGTATTGGATATGTTTGTAAATGGTCTTTTTTCAAGTGATCCAGCACAGCCTCATCGAGTTGACTGTAAGTTTTAGTTTTGTTTTTGACACCATTCTTAAAAAAGAAAACGAAAAAAGACCATAGCACTAATTACCCTTTACTTTGACATAAAATAGCTGAGACTTTGATGAACTTGGATAAGGACACCATCTTTGAAGGTCTTCAGGTTGGACCCAATAATCAACTTGCAGGTCTTGAAGAAAGAGTGGATGCATTAATAAACTTGGGAACCGTGTTACAAAACCGAACCAACTATTTTGGTACTGGTGTACAACGTCCTGGTAACTTAATAGGTAAAGTACAAAAAAAGCTATACAAAATACACACACAGCATAAAAAACCTCCTTATTTTTTACCCCTCCCCTTCTAATTTACAACTTATATTAATGTTAGACTATCTGCTTGAACATCCTACTACCATAAAAACCAAAAAAGGACCTCTTATTAGTATTGAGACACTTTGGCCTGTTGTTCAAGAAATGGGAGAAATCTGGGCAGCCGAACTAGGCAAGGGCGGGACTCTTGGCCTTGGTGATGTCTGGCCATGTGCTACACTACTTTCTTCAAGTCAAGGTCAAGCATCACCCCAATCAACCGAACATATGGTATCTTTTCACAGATTGTCACAGTGGCTTGTTTATTCTCTTATTGAACCAATGGAAAAGTTACTCGGGGCTACCATTGAAGGTACTGATCAATTGACCCCTCTCCCTGATTATAGCAATGGTAAGAAAAATAAACAAACAAGTGGAAACTTGATAAAAAGTATTTACCTTAAATTTTACTTTACAAAAAGGTGGTCTCTTAATTGATACTGGTTTCCTTACACTCAAGCCAAAGGATTACGAACGCGGCATTAAAAACTATCATGAAAATGCATTATTACCAAACCAATCCAAAATCGAGGTAGCACCAATGTTTGAACTATCAGATCCTGTGATTACTGAATGGCGTGCACTAACAGTGGCATACTTGGATCTGGTCGCCGAGAAGGTCCGACAAACATTTCGATTGAGTAAAAAGGCACTTTCGTTGAGTCAACTTATTCAGGGTGGTACATCAAGTGTGAGTAATATATTACTATTTTTGTCATTTTTAGGTTCTAATTTTATACTATCTATAGGCTGGTAGGGAATTGGCGGAAATTTCAAGACCAAATACACATGAACCTCCTATTGTAATAAAAGTAAGTTTTCTTTTCTGCAATAAACATCAAAGCTAACAACTTCCAATAATTCATTCTAATTTTTTCATGTCTTTTTAGGTTGATAGAAGAGTTATTTACTAAAAAAAGGTTATTTTTATTCTGATTTTCATTTATCTTTGCATATTTCTCTTTTTTTTAATATGATTATAAAGAAAAAAAAACAGGCTGCATGCTAAAAAAGATCTATATAAATATATACATTTCTGATATCAATCTGTTAAACTTTATCCTTTTGTGTTTTTGATTGTTATTGATTCGACAAACTACATTTTGCTTTATCACGCAAGTCATCACATAATGCATCAAGATCAAACTCTGGCATTTCCTGTCTTAATTCTTGATGTAGATCATAAACACGCTTTCCTTCTTCTTTGGCTTTCCTGACACGTTCGTACATTTCCAGTTTCTTTTCAAAAGGAAGTGGCTTCATACGAGTAATTGCAGGTGTTTCTGGTAGACCAAATTGTGCATTAATTGAAAAGAGATCATTCGGGATAGATGAAGTAGCAGGTAAAACACTATTATGGTTATCGTAATTGAGACCAAAGAAATCATTGTCACCAGCGAATAAATTGGATAAATCTTCATTGGCAAATAAGAAGTCATCACCAACATTGATAGGCTCACGATAATTGGAAAATAGATCATCTTTCCCGTGGAAGAGGTCACCTGCAGGTAACTGATTTGTTGCATTGGTATTAGCGTCGCTAAAACTGTTATTATTATTGTTATTATTATTACTGTTTTGAGTTGGAGCAAAAAAGTTTAGATGATCTGTACTGTTCTTGATAGTAGTAGTGGCGGTAGTATTCGCATCATTTGCAGATGGAATCAAACCAAACTGCAGCATATCTGTAGAGAATGTGACGGCGGGCGTATCTATACTTGGCGAATCGTCTTCATTTGTAAGGGAGTTTGAGGTAGGAGACTGTTCTGAGGATGAGCTTACGTCTTCCCCGGTAGCAGAAGAATAGCTTGTGGGACCATAAGGATGGTGTTGCTCGACAGGAGAAGCAATGCTACTACCACTGTTGGTAAAAGGCGAGAGCTGTGTGTTATTGCCATTATCGGAGAGTGGAAATTCAAAAGTAAATTGAGCACCCTTGAGCGCATAATTTTCTTCCTGAAGCTGCCGCAGCATTTCTTTTAAATGCTCATTTTCCTTGACAAGAGCCTCATCTTTTGTTTCGTTGAGTTTCTCAAGCTCATCAATACGTGCCTGGAGTTCTGATACATGCTTTTCCTTTCTTTCTCGGAAAGCACGTTGGGCTGCTCGGTTTTGCGCCTTTCTTTTCTGTTTAGGATCATTATTTATAGATTCCTGCGCCACACATAAAGTTTTTGTTTTTGTTTTAGTAAAAATGGTTCGATTATTATTACAACAAAACTAATGTTTACTAGTTACCATTGTTTTCGTTTCGTCTAATGGCTTTCTTCCCGCACGTTTGGGTGCTGTAATATTTAATTCATCTATTACACAACATTTCGGTTAATTTACTTTATCTTTACTTGATAAGCAGTAATAACAATACCAGTGTCATGAACTCTCTTTCCATGTACTAAAAAATGCAGGTATTTGACTTTAATAATGAAGAACGATAGTATTACTAATACTCATTTACCTTGAACTTCTTGAGTTTCTGACAACTCTTTATCAAATATCTCTTCTTCAGTAATATCTCCATTAAGTTGGTGATGACTAGCAATCGCAGCATTGAGTAGATCGAGTGATGAATTGTTCACATTAAGAAGTAAATCGGACGGTGACATATTGCTATCTTTTGTTTCCTAATAAAAATTTATTTTTATTTTAATCTGTAAAAATTCAGAACAAAGTAAGCAGGCAGATGTTTATTATATAATATAATAGAAAAATAAATAGAAAATAAATAGAAGGAAATCAAGCTAGAAGTGGAATAAGGAAGTGGGAAAAGAGAGAAAAGAGAAGAAAAGAGAATTGAGGTAATTTTATTCTGCAGAGTTGATAAACTCACTCCAAAATAATAAAAAAACCAGTCTAAACCTTATTTGGATTTTACTCGGTTTTTTCCGCCCAATCGCAGTAGGTTTCAAATTCTATCCAATCAATTTACTCAGTTTCTTTTTTTTTTAAAGCAGCAATTTATGGACAGTTGTGTGTGCCTAGGTTTCATACAAAAAGCATAGATATCACATTGAGATATAGACTTTTGTTATATACAAACTTGAATTACTCTATAAAAGGAGAGAATAAACAATATTTAATGGTAAAAGAGAGATACAATTTTATACTTTTACTTTTTCTATCTGGTTTTGAACATAATATTTTATAAAATAAAAATTTTGTTCTGATTATTAATCAACATGTGGTTGACCACTCACTTTTCTTCTTTAAATTTCTTTTTCTATTTCACTTATAATAACAGATGATATTCACTTTTATCTTTCATGTATTACGCTCTCATCTCTTTTCTTTCACTAAAGTAGAATATTCTCTAACGCCTATTTCCGTTTGTATTTATTATTTGTTTATTATTTGTTTGTATTTATTAGGGTTCGCAATCTATGGCTATGCTATGCTATTTGAGAGATAACTGTTTTATATTTAAATTGATGGGTATCATCATGATGAGCGATGTTACTAATGAGATATCATTGGTTGCTGTTCATAGTTACACCCCTTCTGACGGTTATAAGTCATTATTTAAAGAGAAAAGGAACAGTGCTTCATGTTTACGATGTAAATGCTTGTATGCACTTAAATTCAATAAAGATGTTTAAACAAAGGTCATTTATACACAAACAAGTAAAAATAGATATATATTATCCTTGGTGAGGTTAAAAGTTTAAAAAGACATATATATATAAAGGGTAGTAATTCTATAGATGGAATTGTTTATTTACTATAGCTTTTTTCCCTGTGGGCACCATTTTTAGTAAAAGGTGACGTGAATAGCATCATTTATGGAAAGTATTGTCCGTAAATATATCTACCTGATTATTATTATCATTGCTATTTAATATAACTCCTGTTATTATTAAAGGCAGTGTTATATATGACATTGGGAGTATTTAGTGGTGTTACACAACATTGAGAGTCATTACTTCTTGTCTTCCCGCCTTCTAAATGTATATTCGAGATCACTGTGTTGCCATGTCAAAAGCAAACATAAATAAAAACAGTATAGAAATATCTATAGGTTAGATTGTTATGTTTGACTCAAATCAATCTGCCAATTGATACAACTATAATAACTTTAGAATCATAAAACCTTTTACATACCATAATGCAGGTTGTCATTTCCTCATAGTCACATAGCCTTGCGAATGGAATAGAACCAAATATAAATGTCCTAAAGTCCATATAGACAAAAGAAAACCAATATCACACTCGGATCATGCCTATTACTGTAGATTACAGAGCCAAATGTAACACACGCACAGTCACGGTTTTTTCTTTTCAGAAAACTGAATAGAAAAAAAAAACACTTTTGTTTCCCCTGTTGCTTGTCATTTATTTATTTACTTTTCTTGCATTTCCTTTTTTTTTATAATATGGTCAAGTTCTATCAGCACGCCTTTGATTACGAGTAAATATCAATGAAATTACTAATATGCATTATACATAATTTATTTTTATTTTTATAAAGCGACCCTTGGCAAAATGTAACACTTGCTTTTTGGCTTCGTTATCCAAATCCTTTTGCTTCGCACGGTAAAAAAAGAGATTATAATTAATAAATTAATAAACAGAAGATTAATTATAATCTTATAACAGTGCTTGCAGTTGATGTTTTGGATCGCCAAGTTGACGAAAACGGTGTTTTGAGAACTACTCGACTTATTTTAAAAAAAGGAAAAGTCCCCAAATGGTTTCCTGAAAGTGTAAGTTAATTTTAATGATCCATTTATCAAAAGCTAATACCATTCGTGACAGTTTCTCAAAAACTCTGAAGCATTTATAATTGAAGAGTCTCAAGTTGATCCAAAACAAAAGACAATGGTGACAAAAACAAAAAATTTAAACCATGTTCGCATTATGCAAATTGAAGAGACCCAAATGTTTAAGCAGCACGAACAAAATCCAGAATGGACCTCTTGCAAAGCAGAGGCTCGTATTGTATCAAAATTTGGGTGGGGAATGACAAGCCGAATTGAAGGTTTTGGCCAAAGTACTTTTATTGCTAATACAGCAAAGGTAAGAAGAAATAACCTTGTGTTAGATTAATTAAATTCTTAATGCTATTATATCATAGGCTCGCAAGGGAATGAAACTCATTTTACAGAATATTCGTGAAAGACAAAACAATATGCTTCCTTTATTCGCTCCAATATAAAGTCATGATTGACTTTACTATTAATCTTACGTTCTTTTTCCTCTTTAATCTATTTTGTATATATTTGTTTTGTCATGTCATGATTTGTATTTATTTCCCCTTTGATGCACAACGAAAAAAAAAAAAAAACCATGCTTGAAATAAAAAGGTCTTTTTTTCGACAGTTTTTTTTGTAGTTACACAATTACAATTAAGTATCAAACTGCATTGATTTCACTTTTGTTTCCAATGGTGAGATTTAATTGGAGCATTTCATACACCTTTTTTCTTCGTTTGAATCATACGGTTTTTTTAAAATTGAATTTACGCCATGAAAGTTTGTAGAAAGAATAAGTCCATTTTAATACATGATCGAAAAATAAATGATAGTTTAATATCTTTCACAATTGTCACTGGAGGCATTGTATATGCATTATAATATGAGGAAGTTTTGATATAATTACGGTTTAATTGATTTAAATTAAAAAAGAAAAACTTCTTTTGATAATCAGGCCACTTGAGTTTTTTTTTATGCTTAGTCAAAATCGAAATAACCATTTAAATGTATTATATAAAGGATTTATATACATACACCAAACCGATTATTTCATTAAAGTAATTGAAGGTAGTTTAAAGCTACACTTAAGTGACCATTAGTGTTTGGCTATTATATTATAAGTGAGCAACCGTAAGCGATTTAGAGCAGTTCTTTAATTACCCAATAACGTTTTGTTCTATGTCTGGTAAGTTTTATAAGCTCAATAATATTAATATTAAACATAATGATAGATAGATGTGTATATTTAGATATAGATTGTGTGTTATAAAACTAAGTGACATAATTCCATACATAGTTAAGAAAAAAAAAACCTATCTATTCAGTTTTTTTAAAACAGTTGTCTCTATTAAGAAAGGTATCAAATTAAAGTTTTGTGATTTTAGGAAAAGCCATATTCTTGGATCATTACAAAATATTGGATGGTTCTCCTGCCACTTTTTGTACTATTTCAATCTGTGTGAACGAACATTTTTTAAACTCGATTACTTCTTTGCTGTGTGCCTGCCGATTCTCCCTTTCTATCATCGGTAATCTTGCTCAATTATTATTCTACAACTTATTTAACACATTTCTATATTCAAAACTTTATTTTTCTTCATCTTCTAGAGATCATTTGCTACTCTTCAATTAAATAGTTATTATTATGGTAAAAGGTAATATATATATGCAGAATCATGCATATTATTTCTGCCTTTGATAGTCGTAAAGTCTAAGTAAATTTCTTTCTAGCATGGCAACTGTTACCTTTCCAACTGATGGTACAAAGAAACCAGCTTTTGATGTAACTGATGGCTCAAAATTTGCAAAGGATGAAAAGTTAATGGCAGTGACACCTGGTTTTAGCAATTTAGTAGGAACTTTATATCCTGGATTTGGAACACCTGTTATCACGATATCGGATTTGGAAACAACCTGTGTACATTTTAGATTCGTATCCATCACTCTTCGAATTTTATCCGCATCTGTAAAAGGAGCAAATGTTTGTACATTATGTTCATCAACAGAGTATACATTGCCACCTTCATTGGCAAGTAGCGCTGCAAGTGGTCTTCCAACCACTTCACTCCGATTGATAATAGTGATATTCTTTCCAAGAAGTCGCTTTCCAACCGGTTGATCGGGCTTATAGTCTCCTATATATTCCAATATCTAAAGTTTGTTATATACATATAAGAAAAACAGTGTATGAAGACTATCAACATTTTCTTCATTTAGGTACTCTTTCCCTCGCCTTTGTTTTCCTTCTCCCCCCCCCCTGTCAACTCCACATCAACACTCCAGTGAATGCTACCTTCATTATCGCCAACGGTGTGCACGGAATAATACTCTTCATAGTACTTTCATCATCCATAAAGCGTTTGTTGTGGTAAACATTACGAACAGCTTTTTCGCCCAATCCTTCGACATCTTTAAGAAAACTAACTGAATTTTGTAAGTATAAATCCTACAATAACATTAAAAATATTAATAATCTATGAAAAGAAATATTTCTATATACAATATTACTTTATGCGTATTAAATACAGGGTAATATATCATGATTCCGTTTATGCTACTGTCTTTATTTGCTCTTTGAATCGATTCCTCCAAATTTTGTTTTGGCACTTTCACGAGTTGAAATTCTACACCTGTTTCATCGCATGTTTTCGAGGTCCACTCTGCGTATTTTATTGATGCTGGTTCTTCATTTGATAAAAATCCTACCAACTTTGGTCGTATTTCACGTTGAAGGATTGTTTGCTTCAAGTGCTGTCTAAAAAGCTTGTTCGCTTATGTTATGACGATAATATCACCTATAAAATTACTTTTATGTACCTAAATTTAGATGAAACTTGTGAAGCTAATACTGTTTTACATATAATATTTTTTGGCATTATTTTTTTTTAAAAAAAAAACAAAAATAAAAATAAACGAGCAAAAGATAATAAAGCAAAAAAATATAAAAGTGACAGGGACCAAATGCCAGTGGCTTTTTGCCTTTGAGTAAATTGAAACACCGATAAAAATAAGGTTAGGTTGACAGGTTTGATCTCTTTATGCTTTTAATTTTTGCATATTAGCTTAACTTGAGCTGCAATAATTAACATTCATACCTGAATTTGTGCATTTGGATAAATATAGGAAAAATTAATAAGAAAACAGAATTACGATTATAAGAGCTACAGTAATTGTTACATCCTTTCTTTTCTCAAAGGTATTCGTCATACTTTTTTCTTTTTTCATCATTCATATGTACATCTATCATAATGATCAAAATAGTCAAGATATTATATTTATAGCACTTGTACTATATATGATATCATTTATTTATTAGATAATAGTCTCTCTTTTCCCTCTGTTTTCATCCTTGTGTTTTATTTCACCCCTGCTTAAACTATATCTCGTCCACACTTTAAGCTATTCTTTTACTTCCTGTTTTTGGCACTATGGCTGTTAATCAGTGAATGTAAAAAAAAAAAAAAAAAAAAAAAAAAAAAAAAAAAAAAAAAAAGAATTACTATAGATAGTATATATACCAATTAAACAGCCATAAATAAGCAATATGTTCATATGTATGTAATAAGGAAGCGACGAGGATGCTGACATCAGCTACAATAAAAACAAATGCATTTTCTTTGGAATCCATAACAGCGCGCGGACTAGCAACCCCGATTTTACCGGAACAAAAACCGCGGACATGCACATCCGGCGGGGGTGAATAGATCGCATATCGGTGACGATAAGAAATGAAAAAAGCACACTCTTAATTCGGCCATTTTATAGGTCAAGACATAAATATACATTGCTCACTCTTTCTATCTCAACAATAAAAAGTGTTCCTTTTCCTTCTTTTTCTCTCTTCTTCTTTTTCTTCTTTATTTCTATATTCTAATGTCCTTACACTACGCTGAATCTCTTATAAAAACAAACTATACAACTCTCTTGGATTATTTTGGAGAAAAAACCCAAAACAACACATCAAAAAAATATGTTTCACTTTCTGCTGCAGCAGTTACAACATATCTTCTATGGAAGTGTATATCTGCAGTAATTAAAACATCCAACGGAAAAGCGATTGAACAAAAATCTTTACCACCTCAGGTCAAAAATGCTTTACCTATATTCGGGCATCTATTTGCCCTCAGTAAAGACCCCGCAAAATTTCTGGCAGATGCAAGAGATACTTATGGACCAGTGTTTCGTATCCAAATTCCTGGTCAGGGCAACCTGTGTGTTGTCACAGGTTCACTAATTGGTGAGATCATGCGTAACTCCAGAACATTTAGTTTTACAAAAGGTATTGCTACTCTTGTACCTTCTGAGAAAATCGTTAGATTGTCCTATGAGCATAAATTCTCTGTTGATGCAGATAACAAGAGGATAAGAAACCCTGGTAAGAATAAGTTTTTTTTTTTTTTTTTAATTCAAATCAATTAATTCTATTAATTTCTATTCTATTCCGTTTCCCCCCTTTTCCTGTTTTTCTTTTTTTTTTTTTTTTTAAAAAAAAAACAAAACAAAAAAACAGTGGTCTATGCTGTTAAACAAAACTTCAAGGAAAACCAATTAGATGTATTTTCAGACCGTATAAAGTACTCATTAGATGAATTCCTTAACGATAACCTCCATCTCGAGAAGGGTCAAGTCAAATCAATTGCAGTTTGGAATACACTCACTCGCCTAGTTTCACATGTATCTTGTCCGTGCTTTGCTGGAAGCAAAGTTGGACAAAACCCTGATCTAGTAGACGGCATGGCAAACTTCACCCAAAGAATTATCGAGGCAGGCATTATGCTAAGTGTGCTTCCTACATGGTTAGGTGATTTTGTTGTACACCGTTTCCTTTCAGTTGAGCCTGAGATGGATCTTATTATGAAATTAATTATGCCTGAGCTTGAGAAGATCCGTGAACGTGGCTATGAAGAAGAAACAACCTTTATATCCATGGTGCTCAATTTGAAAAAGGAAGATGGATCACCCCGAACCATCCAAGAAAGTGCCTTTTACTTTAACCAGATTGCACTTGCCAGTATCCATACCACCTCGCATATTACCTCATTCACTCTCCACGAACTTGCCTGTCGCCCTGATCTTGTTAATGACCTAAGAGCCGAGCTTGCCCAACTTGGTAGCAACAGAAATCCTGAAACAGTCGGTGAATTACCCTTAATGGATTCTTTCTTGAGAGAAGTGCTTCGATGGAACGTGGATCATCTTGGTATGCACCATCTTTCTCTAAAGGATACGGTATTATCCTCAGGACATTTTATTCCAAAGGACACACTAATTGTTGCTGCTGCCATTCAAAAGCACAGAGAATCCTTCCACGACGAAAATGGAATCGAAATCAAGTTTGATAAACCTTTGTCAGAGTTTGATGCATACCGCTTTGTTGGTAAAGACATGATGAGAGCCAGCACTGTTGGGTCTGATTATATTGCATTCGGTCTAGGTGCACATGCTTGCCCTGGTCGCTACTTTGCAGTTAATGAAATCAAATATGTAGTGTCCGAATTGATCACTCGTTATAATATGACTACAGAATCTGGTAAACGTGCGAGTGATAATGTTGCATTGGGTATGACCATTTTCCCACCAAAGGAACCACTTCTTTTTGAAGGTCGTTAAAATTAGTTCTATGTAAAAATAACATGTACTATTCCTTTATTTATTCATTCATTCATTCATTTATTTATTTATTTGTCCTCTTTTAATTATGTGTATTATGGTATTATATTCTCTTCTTTTGACAATAAAAAAAAAATCTAATTTATTTTATGAAAATATGTGATGAAGTATGTAATATTCTTGTACCTGTAAAATTCCCCCTTCCTTCCTAAAATAGATGCGCGGTTGATAAAAGCGGATATTTCATTCATCACACAATTTAATACGATATCTACTATCAATGCATAAGTTAAGATGTAAAATTTGATGATTTCTAGGTCTGTTTGGAAAAGGAGAAGAAAATCTTTTCGCTCCTTCTTTTAGGTTCGCTATAATGATTTGCTTTGCATCAGATAGAGTTTTAGAGAACCCTGCAACACAAAAGAAGACTTGGAACGGTAAAATAAAATTCTAGATCAACGTTCTTTTTTAAAAATAAATAAATAAATAAAACATGCACATTAAATGGTGAATATTTTGTGTTACAATGTATATTGTTATTCAACTTAATAAACACAGAGTGTTAAAAAAGGTATCTCTGTAAAAATGAAAAAAAAAGCTTTCTGGTTGGTGGGACATTAGACTAAAGATTAAATCCAAATAGTTTGTGATGAGTTCCGTTTCGCCAATTACTGTACTTTTTGCAGTTTATGATATTTTCATGACACTTTGAGACATAACTTTAGTGAGTTTCAATTAACTTGGTATCTATATCCATGAAGCTTACCAGTTTATAAACGATTGCACTATTGGAACGCCTTCACTTACCGGGGTTTCCATCTACTTGGATAGTCCCATAACACCTTTGCTTCTTGACATGCTTTCATTGTCAATTTTATATGTTTTGTTTGCAAATTCACGTTGTTTATATCTCTGTGTCATGGAAAGAAAGTGACTTCTTTTCTAATGACTCTAGAAAAGATATGATGTGTATGGGATATCTTTCTAAGCGTCTTCACGCACTGGAACTGGCGCTGATTCACTAACTTTTGGCAACGTGTTGGTTTTATCTCTCTCTTTGTTTTTTATCTTATTTTTTCCTTTTCCTTCTTTCGCTCTAAAGAACGTTTCTTAGCGCACTTCTTGATCACACCTGCAATTTCTTTCGTTTTCCATCCTACTTTGTTAAAAGCTCTTTCCCTTGAAGTTCCCGGACGGTGAGAAGTCCAAGCCTGTGTTTTTTTTAAGACATAAAGATTCCAAAATGTGTTTAATTGGTTTTTTTTTTTTTGTTTAGAACTAAAGCGGTGCGAATTTCAATGGACACTGCATATCAGATCGTATCTTGTTAAAGAGAGAATACGCATCAATGTCCATTACAAAGCGTATTTGAAGGATGATATTAGTCTATAATTTTATAAAATTATTGATAAAGTACATACAGTAGCATTATCACAGACAGAAGCTAAAGGAATACCAAAACTCCATGACTAATAGTCGAATAATACTAAAGTAGTATATAGATTTACTAAGTATATTTAAATAGAATCGTATTTATATTTACCTTTTGGAAGAATAATAGAGCCATTTTTAATGTATTCAGAGATAAATAGCATTGAGTATAAAGGATGATTGTTTACTGTGGAGAAACATATATCAATAAGTTAGTTATCTTGGTAATTGACCATGTAGTATGAATGATAGCTTGTCGTATTTTAGGATAACGATACTACTTTGGTTGGTCATAACCAAGTATGATTGCTGTTATTCATGTGAATAAAAAAGAGAGAAGAAAGTCAAGTTTCCCCCTGAAAAATAAAAATGATTCATGTACTCTTTCTTCTAATAATTTAATAAAATAATCAACTTATGCTCTATACAAGAATCAGACCGTTATTATTATTGATGCTCTTTATTGTATTTCATTGCATCTTTTGTCGAGAATAACGACACATTCAATAATAAGGCATAGCCATTTGATTATATAAGAATTGTTCTTATTGTCTATCAATCAATGATATTGTATCACTTTTAAACAGTGATTCATTGTAGTAGAACCATAAAACTCATACAAAGCTTAAATAAGACATTGTTCCAATTTATCAATTTACAGTGAGAAAAGTTGATGAAATAATAGCACCAACCGGATTATGCATTTTACGAAAAATGAGAGCTTGCATTTCTTACTTTCCGGAGAGCTCAATGGAAAATATTTGAAAGCAAGTATGTGTTATTCGTATGAAAAGGGGTTATTTTTGTTGTCAACATTTAAACGCAGCCCATAAAATACTTATCATTCAATAAAATGATTTCTATTTCATTCCCATTACAATGGCTTACATTATACCTTGTACTTCAATGCAAGTACAACGTTGTATGAGCTCTGCTAAATAGCCATGTGCCATTAATGCTATTTAAAAAGGAAATCAAAGGTGTATAAAGTGAAAAAAACGATGGGATTGATTGGTTTACCATTAAATAAAACCCAGTTGTGTCTTTGCGGAAAACAGGGAGCACAATTAGGTAATGGAGTTTTTCACCATTTTTAAAAAAAAATAAGCCTGACTTTCTATTTCCACACTTTCTATCTTCCAATCCATCGATCCTTATACTTACTTAGTATACTTCTCTATATTCTTCTTTTTCTTTCCGTTACAATATCTATTTATATATAATACCTTTGGGTGTTCATTGTTTCCAACATGGCAACCATGAAAAGAAGACACAATCTTCACTCATCGGAAAAACAGGATTCTGTTTACTTGATGGGTGAGGATTTCGATGAAGGTGTAAAGACAGCAAGAGCTTTTGCCTATCAACAACCTCAACCTATCTATTCTTCCAATAAAGTAAGTGTTATTGACGTTTTGACAACAAAAAATATCTCGGGTTTTTTAAGTTACATAAAATATAGAATATTGCATTCCTTCAAGAGAATAAAAATACCATTATTATGATTACGATTACCTTATTATCATTTTGGACACGTTTTAGAAAGATATCACTCAGTAATAGCGTTGTATGGGACGAGGTAAAGTCAGTTTATTATAGAAAATAAAAGAATATGCATTTTTATTAAATTAATTTGTTTTTGGGGGCTTGGCAAAAAGGCACACTTTGGGAAGGTAATATAAGAACGACATGCAAGGTTTATTATGCTCATATATTGTATATTTATAGTTTGGATCACATTATTTAAACCACGATTTCTATTTTGATGTACATCCACCTCTTGGTAAGATTCTTGTTGGTTTGTCTGGATGGTTGGCCGGTTACAACGGATCCTTTGACTTTGAATCTGGTGCAGAATACCCTGAACATGTGAATTACACTGCTATGCGTATTTTTAATTCCTTTTTTGGTGCACTTATGGTACCACTTGCTTATGCGACTTGTGTCGAGTTAAAAATGTCTACAAGGGCCAGTTTGTTGGCAGCTACAATGGTATTATTAGGTAAATTGATACAATACAAACAAGTAGGATTTTGATAGGATGTTAACACGGTATGTTTTACTAGATACTGCTTATCTGTGTATTTCTAGGTTTATTTTACTGGATTCGATGCTTCTTTTCTTTACTTGTACGTCACTTTATACACTTACTGTCTTTAATAATTATCGTAGACAGCCATTTTCTCCAGAATGGTGGACTTGGCTCACGTTGACTGGTGTGTCTCTTGGTTGTGTAACGAGTGTAAAGTGGGTCGGTCTTTTTGCTGTAGCTTTAGTGGGTGTTTATACCATTGAAGATCTCTGGGATATGTGGGGCCTTAATAGAATGCCAACAAAGGTCTATCTCAATCACTGGATTGCACGTGCACTTTGTTTAATCCTTTTGCCTATGGTCATTTATGTTTTTAGCTTTATTTTGCACTTTGCACTTCTTTATAAAAGTGGTTCGGGGGATGCCCAGATGAGCTCTCTTTTCCAGGCAAACTTGGAGGGTACGCCTATAAACAGCAATCCTTTAGGTAAATTTGATTTATACAGCACTACTTGAATATATTTATTTATTTAAGTGTTGGTGTAGAAATTGCTTATGGATCGAAATTGACACTTAAAAATGCGGGCTATGGAGGTGGTTTACTTCATTCTCATGTTCAGACATATCCAGAAGGCTCTAAGCAACAACAGGTGACTTGTTATCACCACAAGGATGATAATAACCATTGGATTATTCGCCCTCCCAGAGATTTGGATATTAACAACTATGAAAAAAAAGATGACGAAACTTTTATTCGTTTTGTAAAGGATGGTGATGTAGTTAGACTTCAGCACGCTTCAACATTACGTAACTTGCATAGTCATCCAGTCAGTGCTCCCATGACAAGCAGTCAGTATGAAGTGAGTGGTTACGGTGATGAAGAAGTAGGCGACAATCAGGATAATTGGGTAGTAGAAATTGTAGATGATTTTGTTCATAAGGATAAGGAGCGTGTACGATCACTTACTACTCGTATTCGTATTCGTCATCAAATGCAAGGCTGTCTTTTAACTGCCAACAATGAAGTATTACCGCAATGGGGTTTCAAACAAACAGAAGTATATTGTGACAAGAATAATGATTTAACCGACTCACATGCTTATTGGAATGTGGAGCAGCACTGGAATGAAAAACTGCCACCTGCACCTAAAGGCGCTTACAAGAGTAGCTTTATCCGCGATTTTATTAGTTTGAATGTTGCAATGTGGAACTCGAACAATGCCTTGACACCCGACCCTGATAAGGAAGACATTTTATCATCTGAACCTACAGAATGGCCAGCGGTTTCTGTAGGGCTTCGTATGTGTGGTTGGGGTGATAACCAAGTCAAGTTTTATCTTTTGGGTAATCCTGTTGTGTGGTGGTTGGCTTTTGGTTCCATCATTGTTGCCTTTTCTGCTGTTTTATTCTACATGATCCGCATTCAAAGAGAAATATACGATATGACTAGTTGTAAGTTTTATTTATTCGTTTGACATAATGTACTAACCATTTTTATTTTACTTGTTTTTGTATATGAAAAAAGACCAATGGGATCACTTCTTTTATGCTAGTAAAACCCTGTTCCTTGGATGGTTCTTCCATTACATTCCTTTTTTCATTATGGGACGTGTCACATACTTGCACCACTATTTCCCCGCGCTTTATTTCAGTATTTTGATGGTACCACTTTTAATGGATCATTTCACTCGCAACTGTACAGACAAAACACGATGGATAGTTTTTATTCCAATTTACTGTGCAGTCATTTTCACTTTTATACGATTCGCACCTGTTGCTTTTGGTATGGAAGGTCCTATTAGTCAATATAAATCACTCCAATGGCGCAAGTCTTGGAATATTGTGGATAATTAAAATATTTAGATTCAATAAAAAAAAAAATAGATTAAATGAATAAGCAAACAATACTACATCTCTTCTCACATTTATTACTATATAAAAATAAATAAATAGCAATAAGTCACAATTAAAACTAAAATGCTATTCATATCATGTTGTACAATCGTAAATTGAATGTCTCAAAGAATGGTAATAAGCAGCACCTAGAATTAAAAATATATTTGGATGAACTGTTTAACAAAAAAAAATTTTAAAAAAAAAAAAATTGGAAATGATAGACCTTCTTGTAACTGTATATCATTAAGAACGAGAGCCCTATTAGATATACCAACTGTTCCTACTATGATGTGTTAGTTTCAGTCCATACTCCCATGATCCATTTACTGTCAGAATTACATCTCACCAATCAGTTGTGGGTTAATTTCAAATCTAGAATATGCCATATGTACACTGTATAAAGATAATAATCTTGCATTGGCTTGCCAAATTATATACAAATCCATGGTCAGCAAAATACTAATGTTTTTAAAATATTCATATTATAATTCACTTTCGTATTTTCGAATGTGATTTTAAATGGCAATTTAGAAGCAATAAGCGATAAAATTAGAATTTGTATTTTAATTAGTGATTAATCGGTTATTCAATAAACCTGCGTTTATCCTATCCAACTCAATGGCTCAGCAGATTCACATTATTTGGAGTAACTGTTGAGGCGTTTCTAAAAGAGGTTAAAAACTTTAAAAAGATGAAAAGGATCACGCCGTTTTTAAGATGTTACCCAAGCATTTTATTTTCATGTTTTTTGTCATGAGGCACAGTGACAAATATAACAGTTTTAATTACAGATAAGACCCAAGCCATGACCTAGAATACTTTTAAGTCAATTATTGTTCTTAATTCCCTTAAATAGGTCTGTTATAAAAAGAAAAAAAAATAAAAGCTCAGTTCGAAAAAGAGTTGATGAGAAAAGAATTAGAAGCAGTTTCTTCCCTTTTCTTTTTTCCCTTTTCTTTCCCTTTCTCTCTTTCTCTCTTTCTTTTCTATTTTTTTTTCTACTCTTGTCTTATCTTGTCTTGTATCGCCTTGTTTTTATTTTATTTTATTTTATTTTCGACAGTAAAATCCTAAAACTTTTCTTAAAAGAAGAACCAATTTTTAAAAAATCGATTACATTCAAGCTCAGAATTCCAGTCTAACACAAGTTTTTCATCAGTAAAATAAATAAGAATGGGAAATATCAAAAGTAACTTAAAAAGCAGTGAAAGTGAAGAGTTTGAGTCAGCAACGCACAGTCGCTCAATTGATACTCAAATTCGAGTTGAAAAGAAACGAATGAAAAAAGAGGTTAAACTCTTATTATTGGGTAAATGCGTTATTATAAAAGTGAAAGGGATCCTATACTTAACTTTCAATACATTCGTATATAAAGGAGCTGGGGAATCTGGAAAATCTACCGTGTTAAAACAGATGAGATTAATTCATGCCTCTGGTTTCAAAAAGCATGAAAGAGAAGGATTTCGCCAAGTCGTTTTTATTAATGTTTTTAATGCTATGCAGACATTACTAGAAGCAACTGATATGTTAGGTTTGACTTTTAACGACCCTATAGATCAGGTATGAAAACAAATGGGAGGGGAACAGAAAGATAAAATGAACAATGGCAAAAAGGAATGTGTGGCTAAGTTATATTGACAATGATTTTGGTGTATGTTTTTTTTTTTTTTTTCCATAAATACAGGACTATATGAGATATTTTTTAGAAGTACCAGCATTAGAAGAAAATGAGCCTTTCCCTCTCGATTATCTCATACCATTGAAGGCACTGTGGGAACATGAGAATGTTCAAAAAGCACTAGAAAAAGGAAACACACTAGCATTGCACGACAACATCACATAGTAAGTCCAATAACTTTTATAAGCTAAATATTGGGCTAATTTTCATTTTAATATTTCATTCTTCCATCATGTTTCTTTTTTTTTTTAATAAAAACATTTACAATTTGTAAATTTACAGCTTTTTTGATCGAATGGATGCATTATGGCAACCGGATTATTTGCCAACAGATCAGGATATCATTAGATGTAGAACAAAAACAATAGGCATTGTTGAGACTACATTTCATCTTGGACCTTTGATTTACAGAATGTTCGATGTAGGAGGACAAAAGAGTGAAAGAAAGAAATGGTAAGATTATAGAGTGGAGAGCAAGAAACAAGCTGAACTAACTTGAATTGATTCAAACGTTGAACTTTTAGGATACATTGTTTTGAAAATGTAACTGCCATTCTGTTTGTGGCTGCAATCAGCGGATATGACCAATGTTTGGCAGAGGACCGTGATTCGGTACGACCTTATGATAATACCATTTACTGTTGATTTTTTATTAATTTTTTTTTGTGTTCACTTTTCATTTTATGCTAATAGAATCAGGTATGAATAATAAAAAACAAGAGGCAATAATAGCATTATTCACCAAATTATTTCCAGATGCATGAAGCACTTATGCTTTTTGATACAACATGTAACTCACATTGGTTTAAAACAACCTCTCTGATTTTGCTATTAAACAAGATTGATATATTTGAGAAGAAGCTCCACTATTCACCTATCTCCGATTATTTCCCTGATTATAAAGGTAAAAAAAAAAAAAAAGAGTTTTATAGAATTTAGCCCAATTATTTTTTAACGTTGAAACTATTATAGCTGAAAGAAACAATCATCTTGAAAGTGCTAAATCCTATTTCAAGAACAGATTTCAACGCTTAAATCATAATCGCCACAAACGTGTTTATGTTCATTTTACTGATGCCACAGATACAAAGCTACTTCAGAATGTCATGATGGCTGTTTCTGACATCATTCTAAGCGAGAATCTGAAAGAAGTAATTATGTAAAAGATATAAAAGAAGGGGAATATTTGTCAAATGTATTATACAGCAACTAAGGTAGTTGTTCCTTTATTTATCTATTATTTTATGCAACCATTTATTTAATGTGTAAAGTCTTGTACAACTTTACCTTTATATCCAACCCTTCCTTTTATTATATAACCCGAAAACCCTGCCTATAAATATACATGTATTTTAAACTTATATATAATAATAATAAATAATTTATTGATTTCATTTATTAACTGTCTATTATAGTTATTATTCGGAACGGAGATAGTATTGCAATTAGTTTTCTTGTAAAATCTGCTGCTTGTTTATAGAAAATTAAGCTAATATAGTGGCTACGGTTTCAATTTGCATACTCTTCAAAATGAATTTGCCCACATAATATATGCAAAATCAAAAATTTAAACACAAAAAAAAATTACAAATGAGCAAATTCGTTCAGGAACTACAACACAGTGTTTAATTTTTTTTTTTTTTTTAGAAATGACTATTAAAATTATATTATAAAATATAGATTCAAATACTTACTATATATGCTAACCCTATTTTAAGACTAAATTTATAAAGCAATATCAGTGCTCTCGTTCAGGGGTTTTTTTTAACCACCTGGAGTAGTTAAATATTCTACATGGCTTCGAGTCCATGACTGGCTATCACTTACCTCTTCCATAGACTATCCAATATCGTGCGCTTTTATAATTTTATCAATGTGGCTTAACCGTATACTCCCTTACAGTATAGACTGGTTACTTGCCTTATCCCATTTCCGAATTGCTAAAATACACCAATTTCCATATTATGGTATTAATGAGTATACGAAGATACATCCTCGCTTATTCTTGCAATTTTACTGTGAAGATGTTAAGCAAGTTGGAGAACCACACAGCGTCATTGGTAAATATTATTGGCGAGTTGATTATGTTTTACAATGACCATTTTAGCACAGTTGAAATCGTCGACAGACTATATAGCTCCTGTGTAAGACCAAAAAGATCGTTGGCTTTAGATTTGGTGATTACACTGTCATTTTAGCCTTCTCCGCCCAAGAGATTGTAAATTTGATTCTCAAGAAAACTCGGAGCAAGATCTATCCTTTGATACTTCTTGATGAGAGAAACTGACTCTGGGTTAAAATACAATAAAAAAAAAAAGCTTAATATATTAAAACAAGCAAACATTGATAACCACTTCCTCTTATATCAAATTCAAAGATTTCCCTTGAAGTCACTTGCATAGTAATTGGGAGAATTCGAGTACATTAAAGGACAGACAAATACAAGGTAGAATTAGACTGTTGGTGATGACACATGAAAGTATTCAAAAAATCAAGACTATGAATAATCGTATTCAAGCGTGGTTCGTATACATTTAAAAGTAAAGGAGCTATTTAAAGTAACTTGGTGCTTAGCAATCATAAAAATACTCTCAAATAGAAACAATAAAGTTTAAAGTTATGATGCTGACAAAAACATCATTATTAAGTAAAGCAGCTATACATGTATTATAAAATAAGTTTATAAATAAAATATATCCATTGCTTAGTATCACCATGTCTGGGAAATATGATTCCAAAGCATTTTAATTAGCATTCATATGCGATAAGTTAGTTTTAGTCTCTAAACATGAATAGATTGGTTATGAATTTAATAGTAAGAATGATTGCACTTTTGAATTCAAAGACGAAGAGAAGACTTGGCTTTTTATTCTATTCAATGATGTCATGGCCATTTTTTCTTTTGACAGAAAATAGCTCAAAAGGCGGTTACACCGATGTATCATCTTTTGTGGTGATCTTCAACTTTTTAAGTTCAACTGACATCATTTTTCTTTATAAATTTATTTCAAGGTCCATTCAAAAGTTAGCCCTGAGACTACTTGAATCATACAGGAAAAATAGCCCTGAACCTGTCGATCTTCTCTTTTTTTTCTTTAAAAGTCACTTTTTGAAACCACTCAGCGATAGCACCGCATGTTTCCTTTTTTGTTTAAAGTGAATTAAAAATATCCTTTCCTGACCTTCACTGCATCTTCTTTCCTATATCTAATTATTCCTATGTAATGACTCTTTCTTCACTAATAAATAAGTGCAAGATAATTACTGTCTATTATATCTAACATTGCTTGGATTTGTAAGAAAGAAAAATCAACCTTGCGTCATTAAAAAAGATGGATGAATCTAAGACAAACTAGAGCGAAGGCATCAAATAAGACTCCTTCCAGATACAGTCGCTCCGTGTCAATTTCTTCATTTTCAGAGGAAAAATGGCATATATTTGATGAGATCTTACATGTATAATTGTATTACGAATCTAATAAAAAAAAAATACGGCGGGTTTTTGCGCCATTTTTTCTCTCTAAATGAAGAAATTGACAGCGATTGGCTGTTAGGTCTCACTTTTATGTGGCAATCATCACTATTCCTTTCACTTTTACTTAAATTTTACTATTGCTTTGTATCAGTTGTACTACTTTAATGGATAGACGGGTTTACTGTAATCTATATAAATGGATATGTATCAACAATTAGAAATGCTAAGCAGACACAAATTTCAGCAGGTGTTCATTTAACCGAGCTTGGCATGTTTCGAGAGAGGGTACAATTCAGGGTTTGTTAAATCGTGGAATAAAAGATAGAAAACATTTTCATTTTCATTCTCATGTTTTCTTACAGAGAATACGAATTAAACAATTGTATTAAAAACATACATTTAGAACACACGTAGTTTTATGTGCTTTTGAAATTGGTTTATCTGTATCAAATGATCGGTGACGGTCTACGGACTTTAAATCTAAAATAGGAAATCGTCATTTTGGCTTAAAAAAAAACAAAAAGGCTTTCACTCTTTCTTTTTTTGAAAAACATATCTTTCGTTTCGTTCGTTTTTTTTTTTTCTTTCTTTCTTTCACTTCTCCTTTGTTTTCCATTCTTTTATTGTCGCTAAACAATATATAAATATACTTATAGCATTTTTCATACATACATAAAAGAAAATAAATGGATACAAATACACAAGAAAGAGACTCCATAGAGCCACACAACGAAGACCCTCCTATTCCTCAAGAGCCTTACCATGACGAAGAAGAGCCTCTACAGTCAGAAGAAGAAACTCCTAGACGAGAGTATACATATGAACCAAGTGTTGTGAGTACGCAGTCTGCCCCACCCCCTTATGAATTATATCCGCCTGCAAAAACAGTGTTTGGACGCATATTTAATTGGTTACGCAAGATACCAAGAATCAATACTCACCAAGCAATTTATTTACCGACCATTCACACCACCACTACTCGCAGTAGTGCTAGATCATGGCTTCACCGCCGAACCACATCACAATCGTCTATTCCCTCTGTTGACTCCTCTGATTCTGTATCTTGTTGGTCGTACTATTATTATGCCATCATAGACAAACTACCTGGTCGATTTGTGCTTCCGTCCTCTGTAGCACGATACAGAGGACTCATGCTCTGTATTTCTTTTTTCTCCTTGCTGCTCTTTAGCTTTTTGTTTTTTTGTTCCATTTTCTTTGCCCCAACAAGTTACCCTGATCCAGTGTTTCCCGATAAGGTTACAAACGACACTGCTCGCTTTTTAACGCTTAATATATTTATGCGCCCTCCTTTGATCAAGAACAACTGGTCAGACTATAAGGACGATCGTCTGGCCTATATTGAAAAGTATATTTTACCCGATTATGATGTCATTACCTTTCAAGAGTCATTTGCTTTCGCTTCCAGAAGAAAGGATCGTTTGATTACAACTGCAAGACAAATGGGTTATAATTATCATATGGAGTCTCCTCGAAAGTACCCTTGGGATATTGGTGTGGATGGAGGTTTATTGGTTATTTCTAGATTTCCTATTATTCAGACGGACATCATAGAGTATCCAAGAGGACAACACAGTGATTGGTAAGTTTTTTTATTGTTATTTTTAAAAGATAAAAAAGGACAATATGGTTTTATTTGTTATTATTGGTTTTATTGTTATGTACTAACACTACTTTGTGTGTGTGTGTATATATATATATATCTATTTTGGATAAAATAGGCTATCAATTAAAGGGGCACTTCATGCATTGATTCAATTAAATCCAACACGCAAAATGCATATCTATACAACACACACGCAGGCATCTTATGACTTGAATAACGAGATTAATGAGGAGGATACATTTATTCGACTGTACCAATTTTCGCTCTTACATGACTTTATTTACGAGACAGCCAAGGACGACGAACCAATCATGATTGTAGGTGATTTAAACGTCGATGCTGCAGTTCACGAAAAGAATGTACCTATTACACAGCCTTCAAAAAAGAGCTCACCAGAGTATACAAAAATGTTGGATGTGATTAAAGGCGTGGGTGTTGCTTCTTCCGATGGACGCAGGTTCGAACATCCCTGGAAAATGCATAACCTCACTGATATACCCTATTCGCACTATGGTTATCACCCCGTTACTTTTGGCGATTATTCAACCAATGATCAGGGCCAAATTGAGCCTGCAGAGACTGTGTTGACCAATTGGGACCAACTCTTGACTGTGCAAAGTATTGATCGCCTATTTTGGTACGATCGTGACACAAACAGAGTAAGATTGGATAATCCAAAGGTAGAGAAATTCTGGGTAAAGGAAAATAAGAGAATGACGGTAGAAGAACAAGAAGAGACTCAGTTTACTCAGATATCAGGTAAAAAAAAAATTGTTATATTATGGGTTTTTCTTATAGGTTCGCTTAACTTACGCTATTGTTATATTTATTTATATTAGATCATTATGGCATGAGCTGTGATATCAACATCATTTAAAAAAAAAACAATACATCTCTTTAAAAACCTGCATTTTATATCTTCCTTTACACTCTTTTTGTACAAAATCATTATATATAAATATGTTTTTTCCCTTCTATCATTATCAAGCAAGCAGACATAAAATAACTTAAAATGAAATAGACAAGTTGATTCGTGTATTTTAAATCATAATTTCCTAATTTGTTTTGGTTAAAGTTTTACTTTTCAAACTTTATAAGCAATCCAATGACTTTTGGCTTGGTATTCCAACATGAATACAGATTTACTGGTAATATGAGTGCATAAAGGTACAGAAGAAGCCCGAATATGGAAAAATTGATTATTGGAAACATCGTCAGTTTGGAAACAGCTTTTTTAAAAGAAGAAGAAAAAAAAAATGACATGCTGTCATACGTATTTCCAACCTAATTTTCATAAATAACAAAGCAGTTACTTGAGTTGAAATGATATAGTAAGCTGAATAATAGCTTACGGAGTTTAAGGTAAATATTGCAGAAGCAAAGACGTATGCTAGTTCTTTTATGTTAAAATATATGACTAAGAAAGAATAAAAGTGAAGAGATATTTCCGGAAATTTATTATTTTAATAAAAAAGATCG
>MU622258.1:145338-209778 GCA_025399235.1 Backusella circina FSU 941
CATTTCTCATATATAGTGAAAAAAAAGAAGGAAGGAAGTAAGAAGCAGAAGTGGATTTTTGCTTATCATTACCTTGTTCAGTTATTGACAACTACAAAGAGTACGATGATAAGATACTATATTATTTGATATCTATTACCTAACAAACAATGTGACTTGTGAAGCGTACTTATTGTTAAATATTTTCTTACATATGTTGTACTGGTAACAATAAAAACAACCATTTAAGAAAAGTATCGTAAAGATTTCATAAATTTTATAGTTAATCTTATACACATGATAGGCGAGTACCCAACATAAGCTATATAGAGAAATTAATCTCGGAATATTTTGTTTGTGTCGTGTCGTATAACGAAATAATAACAAGGTAGCTTACTTTCATTATTTTATTTATGAATTATTATTTATGTATCGTTTCAAATCTCTTTAAACGACTATCCTAATTTAAAAAATCCATTGAACCATAATTGGTAATTATCGCTTTTATTATAAAAACCCAGGATAATCAAGTGGTTTCAGGCTTATTGTTATCACTTGTATAGAAAAACTAAAAAAAAAAAAAGCCGTTTCATTAAACCAAAAAGCAGTGATTAACTTCTCTTATGCCAGAGTTAAAAAGCTTCCAAGTGTTCATGGTACTAAATTACTTTTAATATTGATAAGATAACAGTGAGTGGACTTTTAATCTGAATGCCATTGGGTTGCATTGAATGTGTGGGGTTCTTTTTCATACCTTTAATAATATAAAAGATAATATAAAGTTCTAGGCTTTTTTTAATTAAAAGGAGCAGTGCTCTATATATAGTCTCTCCTGATTAATAAACTCACTCCAGCGCTTTTAAAAAAAGAGAAAATACGCTAAAAAAAAAAGTGTCCGGAGTCCGAGGAAACCGGACAAACGAACAACCTCGATTTATTTTAACTCCGATATATCACGTGACAACAGTTATAACACTCCAAATTGAATCTCGCCTCTTTTTTTAACTCTCTCTCTTATTATTTATTATTATACTTTCACTAACAACCAAACAATATAAATAAAAATGATGATTATAAAGGTATCTATTATTACTATTATTTATTATAATAAATGAATAAATAAGATTAATAATAATACTTGCAGCCTTCCACCCTCTCCCGCTTGCCCTTGTCTCGCCAAGTGGTCTCTATACGTCAAATGTCTCTAGACACAAATACCTTTACGAGCAATTCAGACCTTCCACTTCCTCCATCTATGCAAAAGAAAAAGGCAGAGGAAACTACGCCCCTAAAGTCCGGCGAGCCACTGTTCTCTGACGAAACCCGTGTAAAGCTTGAACGCCTTCGTCAGCATCACTTTCACTCTACCAATCTACCTGATTCTCCTGATTTCGGTACAAATCAACACATGAGCATCAATGAAGATTTGAAACAAGAACTTAAAAATGTGGTTTCTCAATTTCATGCACCTGTAAGATATGCTTTTGCTTATGGAAGTGGTGTTTTTCAACAATCTGGATATGACTTGAAGGTAAAAAAAAAAAAAAAAAAAAAAAAAAAAGTTTTTTTTTTTTTTTTTTTTTAAAAAAAACGGAAAAAAAAAAAAAAAAAAAAAAAGAAAAAAAAAATGAATGTAATAAAATTTCCCTTTTTAATACTTTTGCCAGAAACAACCCATGGTAGATTTTATCTTTGGTGTAAGTCACCCTGATCACTGGCATGCACTCAATATGCAGCAAAACCCACATCATTACTCTGGTATTCGTCGCCTGGGCTCAAGTGCAGTTACTCTGTTGCAAGAGAAAGTAGGTGCAGGCATCTATTTCAATCCTTATGTAAAGATAAATGGCATGGTAAGTAGCGTAATACTAATATGAATAAGAATATTAACAATATCATTGCATAGACAATTAAATATGGCGTTGTGTCTATTGATCGATTATGTAAAGACTTGATTGATTGGGATACTCTTTATTTGGCTGGCCGTATGCATAAACCAGTAAGTATAAAAGAGACAAATCTTAAATATTCCTGTATTCATATGACTACTCTTAGGTAAAGATTCTTTACGATGATGCCCGTGTAAGATTGGCAAATCAGGTCAACTTGACTGAAGCTGTGAGAGTAGCACTCTTGTCTTTACCAGAAAAGTTCACAGAAGAGGAGTTGTTTAATCGTATTGCATCACTAAGCTATAAGGGTGACTTTAGAATGATTATCGGTGAAAACCCCAACAAGGTCCAAAACATTGTGTCTTCTCAAATGGAGAATTTCCATCGACTTTATTTTGGACTTTTGGACGACTTACCAAATGTCAGTATTTTGAATAACGGCCATCTTCAGCAGAGCGATAACCCAAGATTCCGCGGATTGATGGTGAAGAAGCTTCCAAAGACAATGTATGATAAGGTGTTGAGACAGCATCGTAGTTATGCCTCTAGTAATAATATCGACCTTCCTGAAGATATGTCAGTTTTGTATGAACAGATTGCTCAGTCACCTGCCTTGAAGACTTATATTGATAAGAGTAAGTCATAATAATACGAACACTAATAATATGTATTAAACTTGTTAAATTAATTAGGTCTTACCGAGATTATTGCGGGAACAGCCATCACTCAAAGTATGAAGGGTATATTGACTGCAGGCACTGTAAAGACTGGCCGCTATGCTGGTGAGAAGTTATCTAAATGGTGGCAAGCCAAAAAATAAGCGCTCTTTTTGTACCATATTTTATTATAAAAACAAACCCTAAAAAAACAAGACCGCATACCCCCTCCTTTCTCTTTAGACTCTCTTCATTAGGCTTTTTCTATTTTGACACATATCTAACATTATGTAAACAACAAACACAAATATACAAACTCAACAATAATAAAACATTTACGTTTTGAAACCAAATTCTAGAATATTGTTATTAGTGTTATCTGTTGGCTGGATGCCAAGTGTGACCTCACTAAATGAATGTCTGGGGGCATTGGCAGCTATAAAAGCAGTCTCCAAAATAGAAGTCTAAATTCTCAAATGGATCCAAAAACAAAAACCTTGATGTTACTGATTGTTCTTATTTTACTCTGCACTATAAGATAGTACCTGTTCATCTCTACAACGATTCTTTTCACCAAAACGGTTCATCTAAATAATTGACTTTGTACAACACTCGTTACAAAAGGAAGTGATGAGCGAATCTGTTTTGATATGATCTTATTTAATCCAATCAACGCAGCGCTTTTTTTTTTATCTCAGTTTTTAGTAATCCGTTCCCATGATAAATTAGACTTCATGCTATTCTTTTTGAAGATAGTGATTAGCAATCAAGATATGATTATTTCCTAAAGATAACCAAATAGGCCCACGGATGTTTTAATTTTACTTTATTTCTTTCCCAATGTAGTAAACTATCCAACATATATTAATATAAAGTAAAGACTAATTCTTGATTGCTATACATAATTTTTTTTTCTGGTATGTTTTTATTCAATATTTAAAGAAAATGATAATCCCAGATCAACATCGTCTGGTCCATTTTTTTTTTCAAAAAAAAATTAAGCATGATATTCATCAGTAACAGCACCCTCACTAGCACTCTTGACAGTCATATAATATTTAGCTAAGACACCCTTGGTATACTTGAGAGGCTTTGGCTTCCATTCCTTCTTACGTTCAGCCAACTCTTCATCAGAGACTTCAACACTCATCAGGCGTGTCTTTGCATTGATGGTAATTTTATCTCCATCTTTAACAAGTGCAATAGGGCCACCCACTTGGGCCTCAGGGCAGACATGGCCAATAATAAAACCGTGAGATGCACCAGAGAAGCGACCATCGGTAATCAATGCAACATCTTTTCCAAGTCCAGCACCCTATGTTTTGATTTTGTTAGAATGAATATGCATATATCAAAAATAATAAAAATTACCATGATTGCAGATGTGGGTTTCAACATCTCGGGCATACCAGGTCCACCCTTAGGACCCTGATAACGAACAACTACAACAGAACCCTTGGGGATGTCATCTCTCTCCAATGCCTTGAAAATTTCATCTTCCTCATCAAAGACACGGGCAACACCAGAGAACTCGAGACCCTCCTTACCAGTAATCTTGGCAACAGCACCCTCAGGGGCCAAGTTACCTCTCAAAATAGTCAAGTGACCAGTTTCTTTGATGGGCTTCTCAATAGGCATGATGATGTCCTGTCCGTCCTGGAGTCCGTCAACCTCAGCCAAGTTTTCGGCCAATGTCTTACCAGTACAGGTCAAACAGTCACCATGGAGCATACCCTTCTCTAAGAGATATTTCATGACGGCAGGAGTACCGCCCACCTTGTGAAGATCTTCCATAACATACTTTCCACTTGGACGAAGATTAGCAAGGAAAGGTGTGGCATCGGAAATCTTTTGGATATCATCAATGGTGAAATCGACATCAGCAGCCTTTGCCATGGCCAACATGTGCAAGACAGCATTGGTAGAACCACCGAGAACCATAATCAAAGTAAGAGCGTTTTCAAAGGCCTTACGGGTCATGATATCTTTTGGCTTGATATCCTTCTCCAAAAGAACGCGAATGGCCTTACCAGCACGAAGGCATTCCTGAATCTTGAGGGGATCCTCAGCGGGGATGGATGAACTGTAAGGAAGGGACATACCAAGAGCTTCGATGGCACTTGACATGGTGTTTGCTGTAAACATACCACCACAGGCACCGGCACCAGGACAGGCATGACGGATGATATCCTTACGCTCTTCCTCATTGATTTTTCCACTGATAAACTCACCATTGCATTCAAGTGCATTACCAATATCAATCTCACGGTTGGCACACACGCCAACTGTACCGTGTCCCTTCTTCATGGTACCACCATAGATAATAATAGAGGGACGGTTTAAGCGAGCAACTGCCATGGCACAACCTGGCATATTTTTATCACAACCTGGGATCGAAATATTTGCATCGTACCACAATGCACTCATCACCTTTCAGATATCAATATTTTAGAACTTCATTTCTTTTTATATCTTATTATTCCTTTTCTCCGAGCAAATATTTCCCGAGTTTTTTTTTTTCTTCTTTTTTTTTTTACTTACAGTTTCAATAGAATCAGCAATGATATCACGACTGGGTAAAGAGAATGACATACCAGCACTACCCATAGGAATAGCATCACTCACACCAATGGTGTTGAATTGATAACCAACCAATCCGGCACTCCAAACACCTTCCTTTACCTTTGCGGCCAAATCATTGATATGCATGTTACATGGATTACCTGTTTTAATAGAGGGGGAAATTTTGCATTAAATTTCAAGTAAAAAAAAAAAAAAAAAAAAAAAAGGGCCCCGGGAAATAAGATCTTACCATCATAACCACTAGTATTATACCAAAAGGTTAGTGTGGGAACAACCGTTAATATTTTTTATTTTCATTGAAAAACTTACAAGGATGTAATACCAACTTGGGCCTTTGCCATATCATCATCGTTTAAACCAGTAGCATACACTAAGGTGATAACAATAGGTTGTTAACACTATACCATTTACCATTTACCATTTACCATTTAAAACAACTTACACTGGGCTTGAGCTGCACCTGCAGAAGGGACTTGAGTGATTGTACGACTGTACTTGTTTAAATCTTTGAGCTTGGTGGCGTCGCGATCTCTTGGTGGCAACTTGTGACTAAACAGGACGATCATTAGCTTATATGTGGTATTGATATATAATAAAAACCTACATGAAAACTTCGTTTGTATTGGACATGATGGACAAAAAGTGGGGATTATTATTTTATCAATGCAAGGTATTGTAATTAATAAAAGGAAAAAAAAAGAAGAGAAGAAAATACGTGTATTTGAAAACATCAGGTTTTATATATTTTTAAAGTGTGCCATTGTTGCACAAATAGATTATCATCTCTGGAAACAAAAGGAACAGATGTTTTTAACTTTAATATTTTTTTAATAAAGATCTTTTCAGTTTATTCTTAATTTGATAAAGTAAAAGAGCGTGACCAGTTTACTGGTATTTTCTTTAAAGCTTTTTTTGTTTGTTTATATTTTTATCTTATATCTTAGTTTTTCACATTGAGGTAGTTTAAAGTTTCGCTCTAGATTTTTATATTATTTTCACACTGATAATTAAAGTTTGTGATGGTTTTCTTTTAGCCGGAGAAATCAAAAGAAATCAATGGTTATTTTTTTTATTAAATTGGATCAGAATGGTCACTGCTAGATAATGTACTCTAAGAAGGGGTTGTCTTGTCTAATTATTTTATTTTATTATCACTCATCTACTTTTTTTCCGAGTGGTCGGATTTCCATTCATTGATGGTGACAAATCTCTTCTTTCTTGTCCCACCGGTTTGGATATAGGTTTAATCCCTTTTACCTTTACATTCACATTTAAATGCACAAAAAATAAAGGTTTTTACAGGTTTATATGTTATTATTATCCAAATTATAAAAAGCATCTAATGAGATGTATTATATCTCTCGAAAGATGCGTTATTCTACGCGACAAATACCACAACAAATACCACAACAAAACCTTCTCTTCGAAACTGCATGAACTATGTAGAAATGGAGAATAAATATACCTTTATGAGCAAAATTGTTGGTAATATATGTATATATGAACCCTTTATACGAATTTATTCAATGTTAAGGACGCGTTAAGCACCCATCCCTTTGTAAATGAGAAGAGATGTTTGACAGCTATTTCGGTTTAAGCGTTAGAAACGGCAGTAGATTTAGTATTGGTGATTATTATTAGTTAAAAGAATTGACAATATCAGTACCCAACACAATTAAATAAGTTTCCTTCTACCACATACACGTTTTCTCTCCATCCTTCACTTCCTTGTTTATAAAATCCAAGTGTATTATTAAAGCAGTTTCTTTTTTTTTTTCCCAGGTCTTTGAGCCACATTACCATATAAGGTTACTTTTAGACAAGATATTGGGTTTGTATCACTTTATATTTACCTGGGAGGATCTCTCTTTTTATTAAAAAAAAAAAAGATGTGTATATAATTAAGTAGAATTCTCCGAACCGTTTAATCAAGTTATTTGAATTGAATTGTTTGGATGTAACTGAAGAAAGATAATATCAGCATTGCTAACTATCGTCTCTTTTCAACAACCGACTTGAATATGTCTCTTTTACAATCATCGTGCCTGTTGACACTGGTATTCGACAGGATTTTATTATGGCTTATTCCGAATCCTTACATGTAATAGCCCACTATCGAAGTAAAATCCCTTCTCTTGAATTATTAGTGTATGTTAAAAAAAAAAGCCAACTAATCATATCATCATATATTCTTGAACTTTCTACCTCTTTGGTTTTATGTACAGAGAGCACGATTTACTTGGTTTTTGAAAGGAGTGATTTATAGTGCTATCCAGTATTATTTTCAAGGTATATCCAAAAGTCTGGTAAAATAAATCATTTCGGACTTTTTCAAACACGCTTTAAGAAACCCTTCTCTAATTGGCATCTCAAGTCAAATTTAATTTTAAATAAAGAAAATATGGAAGTAACCTAGTGGTGGAAATGGTATACGCCAAAGTTAAAAGAAAAATACCATATATTTCTCTGCAACCCCAATATGTCATCTTGCTATTACAATTTTAATTTAGGTTTTCTATGTTTGGATAATCCATGACAGATGCTATTATACTCAAAAATTTACATAAGCATATACTCTTGCTCATTACCATAGCTATACCAAACACAGCCTTTTGGGTCTGCTGGAACCATTCTTTTTCAGATATAATCCAAACTTTTGTTATACTCTTTTGAAGCTTGCTTACTCGTTTTTTTGTAACATCTTTCCTTTATTTTTACTGAATCGATTAGCTAACAGACAAGTTCATCTCTGAATTTCATATGCAAAAGTATGTATTTAATTTCATTCATATTAAATACATCGAACATATAACTCACAATATCCATTTTTCCTTATAACTACGATACAAAAAGATCAGATGGCCTTTGGACTTCAGGTGGATTCAATTTTTGGCTGTCCAGACGATCACGTTGAGTAAGTTTGCTATTATAAAGAACATGTATATATAATTGTGAACTAACCCTTATTTTAAGTTTAAATTTGAAAAATTATGTTTGTACTCTCTTCTGGCTTCTTTTTACCATCTGGAGTCGTTAATATTCTACTCGACCTTGCGTTCCTGGCCGGCTGTTGGCATCCTCTCCCATAGACTATCCGACGTCGTAAGTTTTTATAATTTTATCAATGTTTATTTAATAGGGTTACTCAATTGTTTTTTATATATTTCCCTTCTTGGTTTTGCTCTGGTATATACTCATCTACTCGTCAATTCTGATTTCTATGCCATGCTCTTGTGGCTTTTACTGGTGCTTCCTCCCATTCCATGGTATTGTCAACATGCTAGCACGCTTTGATTCTCTACTCTATTGATTGTCTTTATTTATCTACACAGTTATTATTTTTTTTTCTCAATTTCTTGAAATAAACAGTATTTGGCTTCGTTATTCGATTAAATTAAACACCTTTACCTCTTAGTATTGCTACAGTTAAAAAATATACAAATACCAATGATTCAATTTCAATAGGAAACAAACAGCACCATAAACTTCGTGCTACATGGATTGTTACCTTTACCCTAAAAAGTGCTATCGAGTCTATTTAATATATTTGTACAGAATGTGACACACTTCTTTGCTTTCTTTTATTGCTAAGCAGAGAATGAAAAAGTAAGGTGACATCATAAGACCTTATTTTTCACAGTTTATAACCTCAAATGAGAAAATAAAGACACTCAGATGTAAAGAAGTTGATCAGTTTAACTGATTATTTTTCTAAGTAACGCCACGTAGATGCATCATTTTACATTGTATTATGGTTAGATGAATCAGATGATAGGTCGGTGTAAATCATAGGTTTATCCAGGGAACTCATCCGTACTCTTTTATTGTGTGTTTATAATAATTATAAGAATCTATTATCTCCTCCTATTATATTCACGAGTTCGATCAAAAATAAAGGTACATCTATGCTATTACTGACATTATAAATAGAGTAGGTCCATTTATATGTATATAATTATCTTTGTGAGCGTATTAACTCCATAGTACCACAGTGTGTGCTTGTGTGTACTAAATCTTTCTGATATCATCTTTACTTGTTTACTTATTTGTTTACTTATTTGTTTATATATATTTCTTAAATAAAACAAAGTTACAAATAATCGGAAACTCACTTTGCCATTCTGTCATTACAAAATCAAGCTTTATTAAGTTCCGTGATTTACAATTAAGCTATTACCTTTGTGCTCTACTACGCATGTGACGTATTACGAAATGGTTTTTTAGTGCAACTTTTCAGCTTTTTTCGAATTTATTGTTCTTTTTCCTCTCCTCTCCTTTTGAACATGACTGACAAGGAATTCGACTACTTCATTGCAATCGGTAAACATTGGTTCATTTAAATCAAGAAGCTTGATGACCTTTTTATCATTCTGTTTGTTTTTACCTCAAAAACTTATTTCACTCTTCCTTTTTTTTTTTTTTTTTTTTTTTTTTTTTTTTTTTTTTTTTTTTTTTTTTTTTTTTTTTTTTTTTTTTTTGCTTTTTTTCCCCTTTTTCCTTTGCATATAAACATGTAAATAGACGTAGGCAGAGATTATTGTGGAAGTAGTTATCTTGGTTTAAATAAAGAAAAGGCTGAAATCAAAGACATTACATCATGGTAAATTTAATTTTTTAAACAAACAAGTCTAATAAGTGATAAAATGTATCTTATCAATATGTGCGTGCTTTGTTGTCTATCTATTTTAAAGGCCAAGTCATAAGAGATCTGATATAAGAGTGCCATGTAAAGTCGGCTATATTAATAGTAAACCCTCAAGATTCGGATTTGCAGCATTACAGCATACTCAGACCGACCAAATTCAAGATCTCGCCAATGATAAAGTCATAGTCGATTTTTTGCTTTTGCTTCATAAATTTATTATCCAACATTTGGAAGAAGCTGAAGCTTTTCCTTCAAACCTTACATCGAGGCTAAGATACTGTATCATCATGGACCATGACGAGAAATTGCTCAAGGAGGCTAAAATTATGTCTGATATGGATCAGAGAGGTAAGGTTATCTTTGTTGATCGGTTTCGTGCCATTGCTGTCGAGATTGCCAGGAAAAACCCGAATCAAGAGTGTGTCATTTGCTATACTACGTTGGATCGGTTTAATTTAAGGAAATTCACAATCAAAGATGGGGTTGTTGCAGAGCCAGAATCTGAATCTGAATCTATAAAGATGAATTCACTAGACGATACGTTTAGAGTTTATGCAGAAGATATTATAAAGAAGTATAATGCCGATAAGAAGTCCCAAATTTTCGATGTCAATCATGCGGTTATGTTGGTATGCAAGGGGTTCCAAAAGAATATAAAGGTAGATATAAATGCGCTGCCGACTGAAAGAGAGAAGAGGGTTAGCATCACGGTGACTAAATATGCACATATATATGTCTCTCTGGATTATTATAGAGTTTATTTGATTTCGATGAAACAAAGGATATTTATATCACTATTCCATCCACGAATGTTTCGACCAAGAAAGAGCCTGACATCATCACATTAAAGGCACAAGATCTCAAGGAGCGTGTGTTCAAACCGGTTATGGACGAAATTGCAAAACATATAAACTCCATCAAGACAGAGCATGTTTATTTAGCGGGTGATTTTGTCAACTTGAAGTATTTAAAGGAATTCCTGTTACAACCACCCCATTCGTTTAAAGTTGATTTACTGGATGACAATATTACAACAAGAGGTGCCATTCAATTCGCTCTAACGCAACCACTTTTGATTGATAGAATCACCCCTAGATTAATAGGCATAGATAAACCTGGGTTGGATCCTCAATTCTACGATTTTGATTATGAGGAATATACACATGTTATAGGAATCGGTACATAATCAAATAAGGATGTATTGAAAAAACAAGCTAATGCATCTGTGTTGTTAGATTTCGGAACAAGTAATACCAAATGGTATTACTCGCCTCAAAGTGGCAACAAAGAAATAAGCTTCAAGTAAGGAAACAAAGAAACACAAACAGGGAGAGGGGGAGGGAGGGGGTACCATTATTTCTTTCCATCATCCAAGTTTTGTTTATGCTCTACAAAGAAAAAAAACAAACAAACAAGGTTTAAGGATAAGAGTTCCCTTTTTGAGAACCCTGTAGTTTGTGCATGTAGAGCACAAACAAAGTTTGAATGGCTGCATGAGTTATGGACATAACAAATACGTTTCATGGTGTTGCATAAAGCGGAATGTGACTGATTGACTCTGATTATATATAAAAATATTCACTTAGCTCAGCCACCATGTTTATTCCTTCTCTGGCATTGTACGATGGCAGGCTATTTGAGCAGCAAGTCACTGGCAAAGATGCATACACGCAGTATTACAAGACTGATCAAGAAGGAAAGCTTTTGACTCGCTTCAAACTCTTGCTGGATAATTATACGAATGGTGGATGGGAAGATATTTCGGCCCTTGAAGCAATTTCGAGTTATTTAAAATCACTTCACAAAGTTATATTGGAAAAGCTAAAGGTCATATTAAAGGATGAAAAGCGTACACAATATCGATATTGTTTAACGGTACCAGCAATCTGGGGCGATTCTGCGAAAAGGCTTATGAGACAAGCTATCGTCGCAGCAGGTATTGTCAAATTTAATGACCATCCAAACCGACTCATGTTGATCAATGAGCCTGAGGCAGCTGCACAATTCTATGCAAAGGATCCCGAAGTTTTAAAAAGTAAAGACAAAACCAGAATGCTCATCTGCGACGCTGGTGGGGGTACTGTTGATATGGCCGTCTATGACTACATTAAACAAAAAAATGGTAGCTATTCAATGGAAGCTATAACCGCAGGAACCGGTAGAATTTGTGGCTCATCTTTTCTTGATGATAACTTTAGAAGCGTTATTATCGAAAAATGTAATAGGATAGGATATATTACAACTCCTTATACTATTGAGCAAATGGTGGACCAATTTATACAGCGTATAAAGGTAGATTTTGCAGATTATATATAGATAGTATCCATAGTTTTATTTATTTATTTTATGTGTATACATATAACAGCACGAATTTAAAGGCGATACTGGATCCAACTTTGAAATTAAAATCAACCATAAAGGACCAAAATCACAAAAACCGTCGGAATCAAAGATTATTCTTACACCAACAGAGCTCATAGAAAGAGTGTTTGATCCCATCGTTGACGATGTTTTGGATCTGATTAGAGAGCAAAAAAATCAAAGGGGAGGTTTAAAATTAGATACAATCATACTGACAGGCGGTCTCGGCCAATCAAAATACCTCCAGAGAAAAGTGAAAGCTGAATTCGACCCAATTCAAGTATATACACCAAAAAAATATGATCAGTCCGTTGTACGTGGGGCAGTTTTACTTGCATTAGACCCAAATAGTATCGAAAAGAGAATCACCCCTAGATCATACGGTGTCGAAGCGACTATGGAATTTAACAAGGCAAGAGATCCCATAATAAATAGGATAAAACTGGACGATAAGGAGTACTGTCACTCAAAGCTCGATTTAATATTGCTGAAGGACCAGTCAGTTCGAACGTATGAATATCATCAACATCATTATATTGTTCCTTACCCTAGCAATACATATATTCGTAAATATACTTGTTTTAGTCATTGTTTTTATATATTATACTTATAATTTCTTTTATAGAATTCTATTCTTTCGATACAGAAGAGGATATAAATCTCTCATCAGACAATAGATTACAAAAGGGTTTCTATTTTAAAATAGATATGCCAGAATTAAGTGGGAAAAACAGTGGTGATCCCATCAATCTAGCTTTGAAGTTTTTTCTTGGGCAGACAGAGATCAAGGTTGATAGTCAAATTGAAAATGAGCCAGTTCAAAGACATATCTATATTTATGAGGAAATCAGTGAAGATTTCTTAAGGACTGAAGAGTCGGTGGAGACAAAGGACACGGTTAAAAAGTAAATGATTAAAAAAGCAAATAAGGGTGGCCATATGTACTTACTTGTTATTTTGATTTCTCTCTATTTAGAAAATCACTTTTTCGCTTCATCAGTGCCAAAATCAACAGCTAATTCTCATTATACCTTATACAGTCATTATATTTTATGTACTCTAGTCAATCTTTACTTATTACCTAATACATGTCTTTTTTTATTTTTACATTATTATTAACTAATCCCAATATATTTCCAAAGTTACTGTTTCTGTGAGGTTATTAAAACGTACACAGTCAAAGAGAATGGATAGGAGACGAAGCTATAGAATTAAATCTGAGTGTCTAAGCCAAAGTATTACCAATATGTAGTACAAGCACGATGTTGTAGACTCTGGATTTGTATTTAAAAGATTGCTTGTTAAAGCAAAGTTGATTTAAGTTTTTAGTATACTTCAATTGTGTTTTCAGTTTTTCTAAAATGATGAATAATGAGCAGAATGTTTTTTTATTCTTTTTGTTCCTTACAGTCATCATAAACGACCTTATAGTGCTGGCTTATGTTCACCCAGGTAAAGCGACTAAAATGGTTTTTTAAGTACCATATTAGTCCAATGGGTATTTACTAAGCGAACGATAATAGTTACCAAAGTGTTTTTGCTTATCATTCAAAACGCAAAATGTTAGAGCAATGCCTTTTTTTTTCTCTCTCCTTCTCCACTATTTCTATTTAGCTTGTTCTTCCATTGGATTACATGTCATTATAAAATATCTTCGCTATTTCATAAAAATCTGTTTTACACTTGTGTATTAAGCCTATGCTCTATCAATTTTACTGATTTTCCGATGGATTCATACCAAACTATGTCACTATGATCAATAATCCAAGTAGTATATATCTCAAGAAACATGTCCAAAATTGCTCTTTTGGTACAGTGAGAACGGTAAATTTTGTCACTTGAAAATTGATTGTATGTCGTGCCTAACACAATCCCTGTTGCCTTCGCTTCGGATTCCGAAGTGGTATGGTTCTCCGTATTAAAAATTGAATTTTGCACCTGAGTACTACTATTCATATGCATTGGTGGTTCATAATAGTATTTTTCAAATGTGTTCGAGTTTAGACTCCAGTTTGCGTGTTCCTTTACTTTTTGAATAAGAATACTTTGCACTACCGCCTTAGTACTTGTTGCAGACCGGATTGAATGGGGCTTATAGCTTTCGTCAACGCCTGCCTTCTGCATATGAGTCTTGAGCCAAGATGAGACTGTCGCCGGTTGAATACTGCCTATGTTCTTGATGTCTTCTTGATTCAAAGCTTTTAACAATAAAGTATGATCCATAGGTAGATTCTCTCGGATTGCTAAGGTTCTTTGTATGAAATTAAGCAGTGAGGTCACCACACACATGTCTTTTTTATCTTGCTGCAAATAACCTAATGTGATGTGTTTCGATTGGGATTCTTTTGGTTCCCGGACTTGAATGGTCACTCCCTCAATTTCACCAGATGAAGGATTATCCTTTACCATGACGTCTCGGTATTGAATTCTCCCAATATCACTTCTTGGTCTCCACATGGTATGAATACATAAAAGTAAAACTACCTTCTGTTGTAAGTTGAACAGATCCAGTGTATCATCCAAAGGCATTATGATTTTTATATATGCCGCCAACATACTGACGTCCCAAGTTTCTAATTGAGTTGGTGTCTTGATGCTCACTTCAGAGCGCCTTTTTGCTTTAAAAAATTCTTTGATTTCTTTTAACTGAGCGATATCAACCTCTTTAGGGTGAATAACTGTTAGAACCGAGGCTATAGCTGTCCTATATCCATTGAGTGTAGAAGCTGTCATGTCATTATGTTCTACCAAAAATTCTAAAATTTGCAGAGGTAGATATGCCTCCGGATTCAACGTTCTTTCACAGCACCACCTGGCGTATTTTTTCCACGATGAATTATAGGCCCTATTTATATTGTGACGAGTAGATTTACTTAAATGAATAATTGATTTTTGTTTCATACCCTTGGAAGCCCTTGACTGGCTGATAGTTTCCACGCGACTAAATTCCATTTTTGTGTCTTCATCTTCCACACTATTGGTTTCGCTAGATGTCTCATTTGCAATATCATTGGATACCAAAATTGACTCTTCCATAGAGGAGTCACCAGAACTACTTCCTTCACCTTGTCTGACTTGATCTTCTGTAATATCCTGGGAATCAACCTCCACGGTGGAAACATATAGAGGCCCTTCTGGTTCCAAACTTGTTGAAAGGCATCCACTTGCTCCGCAAATGGATCTTCCTGATAACTCCAATAACGCTTCAGTTGGTGATTGTGGGATGCTGCAAATGCATCGATCTTGAGAGTTTTCCAAGTTTTTTGGATTGTTTGAAACATTTTCTTGGGAATCGTAGCTTCGTATATCGGTTTGCTCTTCCGACTTAGGCCATCTGCTTGAATATTCTGTATACCCGGAATATGTTTGTATTGTGTTTCCAATTGGTGCTCGTTGCAAATCTCCTGGATCTTTATTGCTAAGTCTTGTAACTGGTAAGAAGCTGTTCCTCCTGCTTTTGTTACATATTTTAGAGCCGTCATATTGTCGCTGTATATTAGAACCTTTTTGAGATAGTTTGGCTTTTTTATGTGCAGGAGTAATGCATAGTATATTGTCTTTAATTCCCTCACATTGATTGAATCCTCTTTTTCTGTTTTGTTCCAAAATCCAGCTGTTCGTATTATTGGTGACTGAATTCCCCACCCCGAGTCGGATGCGTCTACAAAGATGGATATTTCTGGGGTTGCTATAGGTAGTTTTTGGATCGGGAGACCGTTCTTCTGTACCAGCTTTTCCTTCCACCAGAGGATTTCCTGACGCGATCTCGATGACAGGCTGCAAGGTTTGTCCCAGTTGTTCCTTTGATAATGTAGACTCTTCGCTAGATCCCTCTGAAGATATCTGATATGGAGTAATGCCTCTCCTATCGCCAGTATTACTGCCGTTATCTTGCCCAATAGACTCACAATCCACCGGCATGATCGTGTCATCGGTTTTTCTGCTTGGCGAATTCTTTGGAGTAATTTGCTGATCTTTTGGGGAGGCAGAGATATCTTCATGGTTTTTGTTTTGAATAAGAACCCCAGGAATTCTTGGGTCTTTTTTGGAATCAGAACACTCTTCTTTTCGTTTATCATAAATCCTAGAGTAGTCAAATGAGAAATTAGAAACGCAATTGTCTTTTTCATTTGTTCTGGTGATTTCTCCAGGATACAAATATCGTCCAAATAATAAATCAAACGTATGCCTTTTGCTCTCAATGGTTCTAGAGCATAACGCATGATTTTGGAAAAAACTCTTGGAGCAATACTCAAACCAAAGGCAAGGGAAGTGTATTGGTACACTATACCTTTGTTCATGAATGTCAAATATTTTTGTGAGTCCTGATGAATCGGTATTACCACATAAGCGTCTTTCAAATCCACTTTGCAGATATAATCGTGTGGTTCTATTAACTCCCTCAATGTTGGAACACCTTCCATTTTGAAATGCTGAACTTGTAAGAACTGATTCAAGGTTGTACAGTCCAAAATTGGTCGGCGTTTGTTTGGTTCCTGAATCGTAAAGAAGTTCGACAAATAGTCTTTGTTCTGTGTCTCGGAAACGCGGATACTACCTGCTTCCAAAAATTGATGAATAGCCATCGCGTCTACCTGCTGGTCCTCGATAGATCATTTCATCTGTTTGACCCTCCATGGAGAAGGAAACTTGGTGAACTGTAGTTGAAAACCTTTCTCTATCACCGAAATCGGCCAAGTCGAATGTGTTATCTGTTTCCAAGCAGGAAGAAAATGAAAAAGGCGACCACCTGGTAAAATGCCATCTTGGGGAATTGAATAATTGTAATTGTTTGTTGTTTGAGGTGAGAATCCCTATTGAATGGGATCCGGTTGAACTGTATGCTGTTGTATTTATGGGTGCCTCTTTTGAATTTTTGTAAAGCTCTTTGTAATTCTGTGGGGGAGTATTCCTCCAATCCTTCATAGATTTCACTTGGAAGGTCGCTTCCTTCTTGGCGTCGATTACTTTCCTCGAGTTGTGTTTCTCGAACACGTTTGATGACTTCAGCAACAATTTTGTCGACTTCTTCTTGGGTGAACATTTGTCTTGGTACGTTGATATCTGCCACATTATGACTAATAGATGGATCAGACATAGTTATTCCACGATGCGCGGTTTAGAAAGATCTAAAGAAGAGGAGAAAAAAGAAAAAAAAAAAAATATTATATCATATATCATATCTGAAAATAAAGCGTGGCTCAGAGAGCTTGTACCACTTCGGAATCCGAAGCGAAGGCAACAGGGATTGTGTTAGGTACGACATACAATTATTTTTCAAAGTGACAAAATTTACCGTTCTCACTGTATAAGTTAAGCCATTTATATAGAAATGATTCTCCGAATAGAAAAACGTGTATTCAATATCAGCTTGATGTTCTTTTTCTATTCTTTTCCTTTCCTTTTTTAATACAAGCGAGTATAAAAAAAATACACAGGCACGGTCATATCGTATGCATAACTGGTTCCAAAGTATATGCTTAATTGTCGTTATTATAATAATAAAAAAGAATCACGTGTGAAAATAAACACTATTTATTTATTGGTGTTATAAAAACAAAGTCAAAAAAAAAAAAAAAAAACCAAAAGTAACACTTAATTTGGCTGGATTTGTGGTTGTACTGTCCTTTTTAAAAACAATAAGCATCGTTTCTGTGAGGAAAGAGACTAAAAAAAAACCCAAAAAACAAGAGTCCACTCACTAAATTTTAATGCTAAAAAACAGAATCACTTAATTTGTCGAAAACGAAAAGGAATAGTAAAACAGGCAACATCAAACAGATGATTTGTGTAAGGCTGATTTAAATACAGTGTGCAACATAACATTTCGTTTTGGCTGATTTTCTATTTATTATTATTATTTACTTTTTTCTCTCTCTTTTCTTTTTTTTTTTTTTACTTTTAATATTAAAATCAAGTAAAGGACGAATATGTCAGACTTTAATTTTGATGATTATGACTGTGTCATTGGCATAGGTTAGTTCCTTTTCTTTCTTTAATATTAAAAAGTATAAAACAATGGTGATCTAATATCGATCATCATCTTTGAAAACAATTCCTTTTCACTAGATTTCGGTACAACATATTCTGGTTGTAGTTTTGCATTTACCGCTGGCAATGATAGCGAGATTGAAGATATCACTCGATGGTAATTTAGTACAAAAGTAATAGCAACAGGATTTATGTAAATAAATATGTACAAACATGTGTGTAGGCCTAGACAGAGAGCCAATTTTTATCCCAAAACACCCACACTACTACTGTATGAGCAGGACAGCCATGAAACAACTTGGTGGGGACAAAACGGCCATCATCATTTTTGGTTTGGCAGGGGCCACACCTATATGACCTGCATTACACGCTTCAAATTGCTCTTAAACAATGATCCATCAGTACCTCCTTTACCTAACGGCTTGAAAGTATTGGATGTTATTCGTGACTATTTAAAGGGCTTTCATGAATATATTTGCACCTATATGCAAAAGGCTCGTGGAGCTCGACTTTACAACCCAAAGCGTTTTCGTTATTGTTTGACCGTTCCTGCCATGTGGAATGATGAAGCAAAATGCATCATGAGAGAAGCAGCCATTCGCGCCGGTATTATCGAGGCCACTGACCATCCTGATCGCCTCATGTTGACAAGTGAACCTGAAGCAGCTGCATTATACTGCCAAAAGCACTGTGTTGAATTCAATTTGAAGCATGGAGAGCAGTTTTTGATTTGTGACGCTGGTGGAGGAACTGTGGATCTTGTTGTGTTTGAAATTGATGGAGAGGGACCAAGTAGAAGACTAAAGGAAATCACAACGGGTAGAGGCGGAAATTGTGGATCCACCTTTTTAGACCAGAATTTCAAGGCATACCTACGTACTAAATTCGGGGCCTATATCAACTTGGATCATATTATTCTTGAAGAAATGGTCAAAACTTTTATCGAGAGCATTAAGGTAAGTGCCGAATAGCTCGTCTAAATATGGGAATTCATATTATTTCCTTTTTTAAAAAAAACAGCCAAATTTCGGTGATGATGATGAAGACGATATTTATATTCCCCTACCAGCTGCTTTAGGAAGAGTTGGTCCTACCGTCTTGCAAAGATTAAATCTTCAAGATGGTCATTTTAGAATCACTTATAGGGAGATGAAGGAATATGTTTTTGAGCCCGTTATTCAAAAGATTCTCCAGTTGATTGCCGAGCAGTTGAATAAACCAAACTCTAAAAAGCCTATGAGTGCCATGTTTATGGTAGGTGGTTTCTGTCAGTCACCCTATCTTCAGGCTCGTATTAGAGAGGCTTTTAAACACCAAGTCGTCACAATCAGCTCAGCACCTCGTGGTGAACTTGCTGTAGTAAAGGGTGCGGTTTTACTCGGCATGAATCCTTCCATTGTGTCTGAGCGTGTTACCAAGTTTACTTATGGATTACAATTACGTGCACGTTTCGATCCAGAATTAGATCCTGAGCACTTTAGAGTCATTGATGGTGGTATCAGTTATTGTGATAAACGATTTGATAAGATTGGTGAAATGAATGCAAAGATTCCAAGCAACCATACAGTCACTCGAAAATATGCCATTAAAAAGAATACTTCCATTAGATTAGGTAACATGCTTATCAATAGTATTATTATGCATCACTTTTATTTACTCTAACCATTATGATTAGCAATCTATGCTTGCGAAACTGAAGGAGTAACACCTCGATTTATTGTACCTTCTGATGATTCAATCAAGATTATTAATGTGGGTCAGTTTATTATTAAATCACCAGATATCAGCACAAACAGAGACGATGAGGTTCAGCACTTGGATGTTGATTTCTATTTTGGTACAACAGAAATCAAGGTGGTTGCTACTGTCAATGGCCACTCATCGGCTTTTAACTTGAGATATATTGGTACTACATAATTGTGTATAAAGTCATAAAATATGGTTTATTATTATAATATTAATATTAATAAAAAAAAAAAAAAAAAAAGGGAAAAAATATTAAAAAAAAAAAAAAAAAAAAGGTGAAAAATATATGTAAAAAAAAAAAAAAAAAGTACTATAGTGGATGATAAAAGGTTAAAGACGTTTAATGAAAGAAAGGATCTTTTCTTTCAATTTAAGGGCTTCAGAGTGTACAGTCTAATATAATGAAAATAGGTTAATCTTGAGAAAAGTAAAAGTAAGTGAAAGGATATTTACCATTGTATCCAAATCAATCTTGGCTTCCTTGCCATCCATTGTAACTATTACCCTATTTCCATTCTTCTGAACGTTAGTAAAACAGGATTTAAGCAAATAAAGAAGATTCTCAGTATTTGAGCCGTCCGCCTTGTCTTGATGAGAATGCAAAGTTGCTATTAAAAAAAAACCCGTAAGACTTTAAAATAGTCTTTTTTACATGGAAAAAAAAAAAAAAAAAAAAACCCGTAAAACTTTAAAAAAATTTTTTTAAAAAAAAAAAAAAAAAAAAAAAAAAAAAGAACCATATTATACCTTTCACACTTGCTGGTGATTGCTCAATTGAAAGAACAACAGCTAATATAGAATCAGCTATCAAATCACTTGTAGTTCCACTAACCCATTCTAATATGACACATCCTGCTTCAATTATAATATCAACAATATCAACAACACGTAATATATCTTTATTTTCAACAACTGTATCAAATGTCATTTCCAAGTGCCATTTAAGGAGACTCTTCCCACTATTAAATGGTATTTTCTGGCGTTGGCTAATAACTGTCTTTGAGATACCTCTGATCTCAGTGATTTCATCCATATCTAAGATGCTCCATTGACTATCTTTTCTATTGTTGACAATGACACCATTCAACAGCTTGTCTTGAGCAGGAGGTTCCGAGGCAAGTTTTTTAACAACCTGAGAGGTATGTATGATATATAGATGAGTTAAGGATACACATATATATATACGCTTGGTTTTGATTCACCCTACCTTGGCTATTCTTTTCTTTTTAATTTGCAACTTGAGAGTTTCACAATTCTCTGGATTATAGAATTGCATATTCTCCTTTGAGTTACGACTCTCCAATGCTAATTTCAAGCGGCGCATCGTATTAGTCTCACCATGAACAAGCACCTATATCAATACAAAAAAAAAAAAAAAGGGTTATTCATCTGGTTCCAAATTCTTTGTATATATAATTGCTTTTACTTGCCACATGATATGCATTCGTTTCATCTATAAACTGACAGTTCTGATTATAATCAACATGAGCCGAAAAAGAAACATCGTATACAGACATCTTTAAGGGTTTCTTGATTCCATTTGAGATAAAGTGGCTAGATTCATTGATAACTTGCTATATATATATATATATAAAAGTGAGTCTTTATTCAAGATTAAAAATAGAACAAATATACCCGAGCTAAAGTATCTTGCACAGAGAAACCAGTGACAACAAGTCCATTCTTTGCATCTGGTGCCCATCTCTCGAATAATTCACGCGATAGACCATTCTAAAGCAATGGTGTTTGAGTGTACCGTCTCTTTCTATATTGGATGTAGATTTATTTTTCTATTATTTACATACCTGAAGCATCCCAGGTGTTGCCATAATAACACAGGGACCATTTCCCTCAAAGGTGTCTAATGATTTCAAATTATTGATATGTCGAAATACAAATGGATTTGCCTTGTGTTCACGAATACGTTTATTCATCATTTGAGTGTATGTCTGGTAAACAGCCAAACCCTTCTTTGCCAGGTTAGAGGTGTAATAAATGGGAATATCATGTAGTTCCGGATGTAAACTCCAATATCTGTCTAGTATCAGTAGCAATTCTTGTGAATTTCCTAATGCAAAAACAGGCAGGAGACATTTACCACCGCGAGTGACAATATTCTTTATCAATGCTATCAAAATAAATAAAAAAAAAGACACAATCATATTTAATATTCTCCTTTTTCTAAAGAGAATATATATAACACACTCACTTGTTAGCCTCTCTTCTCGATCAACAAGAGGCTCATGATTTCGCACACCATACGTGCTCTCAGTAATCAGGATATCCACCGTTTCCTCAGGCACCTCTGCAGCCATCAAATGGTGATTCTCCTCTCTTGAATAATCCCCTGTATAGAGTATAGTTGCATCTTCTATCTTGATTAGAAACATGGCAGCACCTAGGACATGACCAGCAGGGTAAGCTGTGACATGAATACCGTCTATATTGATCTCTTGATGATAATCAATGGGCTCAATACGCTGATAGGAGTGATAGAGATCCTGCTCTGTATAGAGTAAGTCTGATCTATTTGTTACACGGAGATAGTCATTCAATAACCATTTAAAGATGGCCTTGGTGGGGTGTGTCATGAAGACACGGCCTTGGAAATTTGTCTAGACAAAAAAAAAAAAAGATAAATAAAAAACCCTTTTTTACAATTTCTCACTACTTTTACCTTTTCTGTTAGAAACGGTACGCCTCCTGCATGGTCCACATGGAAGCTAGTTTTTTTTTTTTTTTTTGTAGATATATAGAACGGTTAGTCATTTTGCAAAGAAATAAGCAGAATACATACTGGGTTATTAAAGCTACGTCGATATTATTCAGATCTACACAATCAAAGAATGGAAGAGAGGAATAACCTTCATAAGCAGGATGAATGCCTGCATCCAACTAAATATACATTCTCATTAATCTCTGAATTAAAAATAACAGTTCATTCTCTTTTTTTTTTGCAATCTTGTTATTCTGTTTTATCTTTATGTAATATCATTATAAAATATCAAGACACACACACATACACACATACAATAATAATGAATATATACAACACAATGTTTTTGATAACTTTTTTTTTATTTATATTTATACAATGTACAGATAACAAGAAGTGGAATTGTGTTCAAAAAATACTTACCAATACTCTCTTGTTTTTGTATTCTAATAGAATACATGACCTTCCTACTTCATTACCTGCACCCAATGAAGTAATCTTGACTGAATCGGCTTGTTTTTCTGCAGAGCGTTTCATACCTTTTAATAATTGTAAACAAAAAAGAAGGAGAGAAAGGAAAGAGAGAATGCTGTCACACGTTCTATTTTTATAAAAAAAAATTTGGTAATTGAAACTCCGAATTTTTTCTCAAGATTTTAAACTTCACTTTAGTGCTTTTTCATTGATTTGTGGAGTAAAGTCACTAATAAAGGTTTACTTTTTTTTTTTTTTTCTTACAAGTGCACTTGAAATAAACCAGCGCAAACCATTCCATCAACTATAACAAAAAAGGAGAGAAGCTGTTTAGATATATATGCAAGCTTTTGTACACAAATGATGACGCAGGTGATTTTTTTTTAAAAAAGTTTTTGTGCAGCCCTTTTTTTTATCCTTTATGGGTCTGTTCCTGTGTGAGTGCTTTGCCTTACCTTTTTTTTTTTTTTTTTTTCCTTGCAGCTTTTTTTTTTTTTTTTAACCTTTTTTTTTTTAAAAAAAAAAAAAAAATGAGTAGTAGCAGTTCCTTACCCACTTCTAGTACGCCACTCTTGGGGCCCAACAAGGTGCGAGTGCATCGAGTCCCTACCTTTCTAAAATCCTCTATACCCAATCGACGATCGATTCTCCATGCCTTTGTTGGCATGACAATCCACATGCTCTTTGAATTAGTGCTCCCCATTGTGCTGTACTATGTCCTAAGAGAGTTTGTCTCACCCTTGCTAGCACTCTTGCTGGCTGGTGTCCCCACCGCACTGGTGGTAGTGGTCAAGGGTTTCAAGGAGCAGAAAGCGGATATGATGGGCATTCTGATGCTTCTAGGATTTGTTGTTTCAGCTGTGCTTGCATTTGTCCAATCGGACCCCAAACTCTATCTCCTACGAGAATCGGCCATGACGCTTGCCATGGGCACTGTTCTCCTCCTCACGCTGCTCCCCTTTCGGTGGCGCCATCATGTGCTACGGCCCTTTATGTTTTATGTCGCCCGGCAGATAGCGCTTTCCGGTAATGTCATGATGAATACAAACACGGTGCGTGATACATGGGATTGGTTTTGGGACAACTGGGCTACCTTTCGTTATTCGATGCGTGCCCTGACAGGTATCTGGGGCATTGGTCTTGTCAGTGAATTTGTAGTCCGTTTTGTATTGATCACCTCGATGGAGGATGTCGATGATGTTGTTTATTATTCCAATATTTACATGTTCATTGTTATGGTCACGTTGGGCACACTCACCGTTTTGAGTGCTCTGTTGTTGAGGCACTTGTTTAATGTTGAGCAGAATCGAATCAAGGTGGCTGAGCGGAGATCTGAGATTGAGAGTATTATTGCTCGCGCTGCTGCAGAAAAGAGACAACAGCAGGAGAGAAAGAAGCAGAATACAATCTAGGACCCTCTTTTTTTTTTTTTTATTTCTGATTTATACATATTTTACATATATTATACCTTTATTTTTTTTTATTTTTTTTGTTTATTTTTCACTTACATCATATTTTGTGTCTTTCCTATTTTTCTAGCCAATCAAAATCATAAAATAAGAACAAGTCACTGACAACATAGCGTGTTTTTTTTTTTTTTTTTTTTTCTAGTAGAATACTATCGAATTTTTCTTTTTGTTGTGTTTTTTATTTTGTAACAACTAAAACTATGCCACCAAAAAAGCAAACCAAAAATGAAAAGGCCAAGTCGGCCAAGAAAGTAGAGGACAAGACATTTGGTATGAAAAACAAAAACAAGTCTGCCAAGGTCCAACGTTTTGTCCAACAAGTCAATGCTCAAGCCAAGCACAATGAAGAACAAGGCAAATCCACTGTAATGATGCTATAAATATATATACAAAACACACGCACACACATCCAACTCAACTCTTAATAACCTATTTTGTATTTCTAGGTCAAGAGGGACATTGCTGAGAGAAAGGCTGAGGAACAGAGAAAGCGTGAAGAGTTTGCTGCTCTTTTGACGCCTGTTCAAACCCCACAAAAGGTACCTTTTGGCACCGACCCAAAGACGGTGCTCTGTATCTATTTTAAGAAGGGTAACTGTGAGAGAGGTACCAAGTGTAAATTCTCGCACGACCTCAACGTGGGTCGTAAGGTCGAAAAGAAGGATTTGTATACTGACAATAGAACTGAAGGTAAACAATATTTTTTTTTTTTTAATAACGATGTATAGGATGACTGACAACCTCATTATACATATATATATATATATAAAATAGACACTATGGATAAGTGGGATCAAGAGAAATTGGAACAGGTTGTTGAAAGTAAGGCAGGTAAACAACCACCTACCGACATTGTATGTAAATACTTTTTGGAGGCTATCGAATCGAGTAAATATGGTTGGTTTTGGGAATGCCCTAATGGTGGCACTACATGTAAATATAAACATGCTTTGCCCCCTGGCTTTGTATTGAAATCAAAGGCTGCAAAGACTGAAGACAAGGAAGAAATCTCTCTTGAAGAGTTTTTGGAAACAGAGGTAATATACATAAAAAAAAATGTGCGATTCTTATTTTACTTAAATATTTTTTAAAAGCGTCATAACCTTGGTCCCAATTTGACACCTGTCACTCTCGAGTCCTTCAATCAATGGAAGAAGAACCGTATTGACAAGAGGGAAGCTGATGAGACAGCAGCACGTAAATCAAAGGAGACTCGTATGAAGGCTGGTAGATCCCAAGGCATGTCTGGTAGAGATCTATTCGAATTCAATCCTACAATGGCAGACGATTATGATGATGAAGGCGATGCACTTGATTTGGCAGCATTTGATCGCGAGGAGACTGAAAAGGAACGTGAGCGTTTGGAAAATGAAAACTTCTTGTCTGACAAGACAGCAAACATCTCTTTAGAGGCATAAACTGTTGAGCAGTCATAAATAAATCCTTTTTTGTTTTCTAGAATGTAATTTACCTGATCTCTCTCTCTCTCTCTATCTCTCTCTCTCTCTCTCTCTCTCTGTGTGTGTGTGTGTGTGTGTGTGTGTGTGTGTGTAAATCATAATAATAATAACCATAATAATAATCATAATAAACACATGTAATGACCATTGTAGTGAATGGGAGCTCCTTATTAAATAACGACACTTGACTGATATAGTATATAATAGTAATAACATTGGCTCTGTATATAAATATCAGATCAGATCAGATACAACATGTATACCATTACTCCGACCAACTTCCTTCCATTTCATGGTATTGACAACATGCTTTGGTCCTCTACTCTATGGATTGCCTTTTATTTATACAATGACTATCTGTTCTCAACCATTCTCATTGTAATTTTTTCTCAATTTCTTGATAAAAACAGTATCATTATTTATTTCGTTTTTAATATACTTTATACTGTACAGAAGCTACCAATAAAAGCCATTGGAGATTTCATTATATGATGGCCTGCCATCATTCATTGGCGGTACATAATCTAATAAACTAGTCTGCTCGGATACGCCAGACAGAACATCAACATGAGGATCATTATGAATCAGGCCCTTATTCTCTTGATACTCCTCCAAATTGGTTCTATCCTGTATGTATGGTTCACTTTCAGTAAAGTATTGTCTAGAGAGGTTAGGAATGATCCCGGGTGCAGCAAAGGGATCCATTGTACTTGTTTGGTTATTTGATTGGAACTGCATACCAAAATCATGTGTAGGACTCGAGTAAAGTGGTCTTTCGCTGTTATCTATGGTGTGAGTGAGTCCCAATTGCAATGTAGGGAAACGTAAATTACTGGTATTTTGGCGTTTTGGTGATGAACCTGCAGAAGACAATGTTGCTGTGTGTGGTAAAAAGCTCTGTGTAATGGGACTTGGATGCACCTCTGGGAAACCCGAGATTTCTGCCAATATCTGACAATTCTTACTCGCGGTTGTCCATGTATACTCAATCTCGTCCAATACCTGCATGATCTTGTCTACTTTCCCCTTATAATCCAATGACTTGTTACTAGAGGCAGTCTTGATGAATGTAATACCTGCCGTGAACACAAAGTAAACTGCATAGTTGAGTACATACTTTATACGATTCTCGGCCAGGAGCGAACTGACCATACTTAATATCGAATCAGCAGCGGATACACAAACGGAGGATGAAGGTAGCGGGTTTTGAATTAAACTTTGATTGGACTGGAGAAAAGGACGATGTAGTAATATGACAGTGGTGTGGTAGATCATATGCAGTTGACAGACAGCTGTGGGTAAATGGCTCGAGTTGGGGTTGAGTGATTCTGGTAGTTGGCTAGACCATTGGTGTAATTTGCGGTTCCAAGTGGTGAGAACTTGTTCCACTTGTTTTTGTGTCATGTTTTGTAGGGACCGAACGTAATAAATATTTTTGAGTACATGGCCAAGTATATCACAGATGCGTATTAGATGAATAAAGGTGTCGAGTATACTAATGTTGCTGTCTGGGATGGGTTCAGTGTCGTCTACTGAGGGGAACGGAACATCGCAGTCTTTCGGCTCAAAGGTGGTGGCTCTTCCATACATTGCACTGGAAAGTCGATCCACTATAAAACAGCACCAAAATACTCTTTTGCGTCTTTCGCATTCGTCAGGGGGAATATTCCAATGATCACAGTTTCGATGCAGTCCCAAGTCCTGGGCCATTCGAAACGCCTAAAAGAACAAAAGGGGTGAGCTTAGTATTGAAACGCTCTTTTCTTTTTCTTTTTTTTTTCCTTTTGTTTAATCTACCATTCCACTGTATAACCATGCTCTAGCTGATTTCATTGCGCCATGTTGATGAATGGAGAGTAATAAAAGAGCTTGAACAGTTGAAATGCTAGGTTGGTCATAAGATTCATCGAGTAATCTCTCAGCGCGATCAAAAAAGACATCACCTGCTGTACTGGCCGATGCCGGATCCGACCTCACTCTTGGATCAGGTGAGATGCGAGAAGCAATAGCATAAATGGCATTTAATAACAATGGTGCAATGGGATCGATGCTATAAAGCTGGCGTTTAAAAAAGAGAGGAAGAAAAGGATAGAAATGCGTAAAATACAGGATAATTAAATGTTCAGATAGGTCCTTTGGAGGAAGTTCAAAAGGATCCACTCGACTTGGCTTGCGTTTCTTTGGCTTATTTCCATACGTACCAAAGTGAAACGCACCATTCTGATAGGTCTTTGAATTCTGTAGTAGATAGTAACCAGATGATTTCCCCAAATAACGGACCTGACCATTCTCATCCATGGATAGTTGGCCTATGCCTTCATCGACAGAGGCTTCCCTTGAGGATTGACTCTCTTCTTCGTTTAATAGGCTTTCTCTTTTTCGTTTTCCTGCAGTGTCTTGCTGCCAAAAGAACACTTTATTACGTTCAGCTCGTGGTACTCTTCGTACTGGTCTGGACTTGATTTGCTCGCCAGAAGGAGTTTCTAAGGGTGAATTGAGTTCCGATAAGAGTTCTTTTGATTGTGGATCGCCTCCTTTGGCCACGCCTGCCAAGAAATTCTCTAACTTGAAAAGTCGATTTTCTATAGCTTCAATGTAGCCTTTGGGAGGTCCTCTCTAAATATTAAAGAAATAAGAGGTTTAATATTTGTATATTCTTGTTTATTTGTATTATCTACCTTCTTTGTCATGTCTTTAAAGGTACAAGACAACCCAATGGCTTTACAATTTGTACACACTGGACTTGCACCATCACATTTCACCTTCTTTTTTCTACACAAATCACTAAAGACTTGTCAATAACAAAAAAAACAACAATACAAACACAAGAATATTCTTCTTACCAAGCTCTACTCACTCGTTGTCTACTTGAAGGGGGATTCTCTTCTGGTGTTGACATTATTATTATAAAGTAGAAAAAAGCGAAAATAAATAAAAAAGGAAAATAAAATATGCCCAATGAGTATGGTCGATTTGTAATCGAATGAGTCACGTTTCCTTGTTTTTTTTGTGATCTTTTCATAATATGACAGAAAATGGAAACGATGAATTCTACCAAAAAAAAGACAAGTCACTTTTTTTTCATTCTACCCGCTCTGTCGGATCAAAGTCGATCTATTAAAAAAAAAAAAGGAGCCCAGACTTTCCCGTTTGTTTACCATGCTGCTTGTATATTTATTTTGGTAAATACGCAAATATGATTGGTTGGTTTATTTTCAGTTCTATAAATAGAAATCAACATTCATATCTCTATATATGTAAACATTAATAATAGGTACGCACTACTTTATGCTACATTCTTGCTTGAATTCGATCAAACACCATGCAATACATTTAGAAAAGTCGTCCATTACTGTCTTTTTCAAGAAATTGAGAAAAAACTTCAAATTAATGAGAAAGGCTTGAATAATTGACAGGGCTAATAGAGTATGCTAAAAGCACTTAAACAAAACCAGTTATCGCCGAACCATTTTATTAAAGCGAAAAGTTATCGTATGAGCCTATACGTTTTATTTTTAAATTGAATAACGGGGAAATGACTTTGATCCAGCTTTGTTTCATAATCAAACAGGTTACTAAACTTTTTTTTTTTTTGGCGTTTGACAGCTATGGCATTGACAACCTGTTGTTTATTTCAGTGGTCAAGACAAACTAAAGATTCAAGATCCAATCACTGAAGCTAGAAAGGATATTTCTAATAAAGCATATAGACTTGCCAAATATACCGACCCCAGAGGTACACGACTCTTTACTTTGCTGACTGTATATTCTATGTCAATGTCTTATATCCTGATTGACAAACAAGCTTTACACAGACTTTTAGGTGAAATTCGTGTTTCGTATTCCAAAGGTGATGGAATATCCGAACAATGCTATTCTCTATTCAACATGTCAAAAATTGAATTTCCTAGTTTAGAGTCTATCAGAGGCCCTGGTGGATCTAAGGGCTTTACTGGTGCTATTCGAACGGAAGGTGTAGGTATCGACTTTATATGCGAAAAACAATTTCCAAAAATATCTTCCCCAACACCAGCCAGCATTACAAAAGACATTGGTGATCTCTCAAAAGCCGTTATTTGGGGAGTGGATCCAGGAATACGAGAGATGTTCGTGGTCAAGGATGGTACAGTAAAAGAAAGCCATAGAGTCAGGAGAACTTCAACTACGAAGTGTTGTCAACTTGTAGGATTCAAGAAGTATGTAATTGCTTGCCTCACTCTACATCCACAAGAACAGACGATACTTTCAAACTCTCCAACATTCAAAGTTAGCTCTACTACTCGATTCAAGTATGCTGCAATATGTATCTTCACCAACTTCGAGGGAATGTCACAGCTCCTTCCAAGCATATGAAAGCCACTCTAAAAATATACGTAAAAGATAGAAATCGGCTTGCAAGACCTCCAAAGGAGAATAAAAGAAAGACTTAATATATATCGTTCATTACAGATCGATAACAATTTGCTATGTGTAAGTATTTTGGCAACTTTCTTGAAAAAAAATCTAAAATTTCATCCATTTTTCTCAATTTCTTGAAAAAAAAACCAGTAGTCTGTGCTTATGTTATGACTTTTGATGCAAAGCCATAGATTTAGACTTCCGCAAAATAAGCCTCTTCTTCTCTCTCTTTTTTTTTTTAAAGAAAGAATATGACACTCGCTCCACCTGAGAATAAGGGCATGACGGTCTTGGATCGCAATGCCTTTGAAACAACACTCACAACATTAGCCATTTCAGTCCCTTCTCAATCAGTTCATTCTGTCACTAAGCAAAATGAAAAGTAAACCAAAGCATTCAAAGCGTGTGTGCTTGTCTTTTTCTTAATGGCTTTTTTTTTTTTTTTTTTTTTTTGAATCATTTTAGTTTATTGTTAAATCAGTCTCGTATACCTAATGTTATGCCCGATACAATAATAGCAAATAATAAGCTTATTTTACTTGGATTAAATATCAAACAAGATGGTATATAAAACAAAAATGATATTATTACTAGCAATTACCTAAGCTTATTCTTTCAAGATGTAAAGTCATTGGGTTATGAGATAAGAACATATCAGCATACACTCAGTTATGACTATTGGACAACTGGTAAATGAATAATATACACACTAGCAATATTGAATGCCTTTGTAATAGTAAAATAATCCACTTAGAACAAATCATCTCCGCTGTTATACCCTCAGATGATGAAACACCCTCTTCCTTTACAATGACAGGCCACATTGGTAAATTAACATTCATATAAGCTATAGAATGAACATATTAATAACTTTTTATATGAATAAAGCGCATATTAATCTAAAGGATGAGAATCTACCATTTAAGCATTTCATTGCACAAGTTATTCTCGATGTAAGCTTCTTTATCATTGTTTTCTTTATAACTTGATTCACTCATCCTATTGAACCAACTTTAAGAAAAACAAAAAGATCACAAGCGTAGTAAACAAAACGAATAGCATTGATAATACATATCGTAACTTTCAAATGGAAATATTGGCAGGAAATAACAATATGATTGTTGATTTGGTAAGGTTCCATTTGTGCTTATTTTACTTTGTTAATTTTTTTTTTTCTTCATTTTAGAAAGAGAATGAGTGTAGATTTCGATTCGACTTTTCAAAAGTGTATTGGAACTCAAGATTACAGGCGGAACATCGTCGTCTTGTTGGTGTATTTAAAAAAGGAGATTTTATCTGTGATGTTATGGCAGGTGTTGGACCCTTTTCTATTCCTGCAGCCAAAAAGGGAGCTATTGTTTATGCAAATGATTTAAATCCAGAGTCTTATCATTGGTTGTGTGAAAACAAAAAGCGAAACAAGGTAAAGAATAATAGCATCAAGTAAATGAGATGATCAAATGAACATGTTGGGTTTTAGATATCGGACGATCAATTGAAATGTTACAATATGGATGGTCGTGCCTTCATTAAGCAGGCAGTGAAAGAGGCTACTTTTGACCATTTTGTAATGAATTTACCTGCTACTGCCATTGAATTCTTGGATGCTTTTGTTGGTCTTTATTCAGAACCAACTCGGTTACCAATGATCCACTGTCATTGCTTCACACGAGATGACACTGCTGATGTATTAAAGGTATATAAGCTATCTCTGTTTGATATTGAGTGTTAATATTCTCTCTTCTTTAAGCGCGTTTCCGAAATATTGAATACCTCAATCGATGCATTGTCTGTAGATTTGCATTGGGTTCGTACCGTTGCACCTAAAAAGGATATGTACTGTTTGTCATTTCAATTACCACCAGAAATTGCATATTCAAAATAATTCACAATAAAATTATAAAAGGCTAAATCAAGGATTTGACTTGAATGCTCAATTGGGAAGATAGGACGTTTTTTTTTTTTAGCATTAATCACGACGGGGTGGTGTATATTATGCACCATCTCAAAACAGAAAATGTGTTTTTTATAGGCTCATGAATGACTTTTGATATTTATAAAGTAAATACTATTGCTTTATACTAAAGAGATCATTTTGTTTATTTTAGATGACATAGTAAGAACTTTTATTTCCTGTTTCTATAGAAACAAAATGGCTGTTGAAATTGTAACACGAAAATAGTAATAATAATGTACTTTTTTTCCTTTCTTTTTACAAATACAAAAGTGTGTATTCTTTGGAATGACAGCAGTGCCTGGAACTCACTTCATCAAAGAGCAACCCTATGCTTAGTTATAAGGCAAAAATCATATTATCTTATTCTCTTTACAAATGAGCCGACACACTTGTTCACAAAGTTGACGGTGCAACAGCGGATGTACATTTTGGTAGTGGTATATTGAATCATTATAGATTTGTATATAGAAATGAGAGGGAACAGTGCAACAAAACATTGGCGTGATGTATTTTAGCAGTAATGGAAAATAATTGTACCGCACCGAATTATATAGGAAGCTTATATTGTATTGGTAGAGGTGTACCAAAAAACTATCTGTGTGCTATGAAGCTGTATTTAAATAATATTGGGTTCTTATTTAAAGATGGCTATAGTGTACCACTTGCTAAACACAGGACAATGGAATGGTATTGCCACGGTGGTGATATTGTATATAGAGACAGATTGATACAGCTCCCTTTATTTTTAAGTTTGGCACTATGCCCGAAAAAAAGAAATAAAAGTTCAAAGAAACGGGTTGAAAACTTTCCAAAGTTTACACAAAATCAGATTGAAGCCAATGCTATCGTGTAACAGAGGAAATTAATAAAAACAGAATAACTTCTTTTTTAGGACACTGTAATTCACTGCTGAGATTGTAAATATTTTTATTGAGTGTAGATCTTTTTTTTTTTTACCAGTTTTCAAGTATTTGTACTTGATATTTTCATTTTATTTAACGAAAATTCTCATTGTTATCATTGATTAATTCGGTTATATTCCACATGAATACGATTTATAAATATGCTTTCTATTATTGTACATTGTTTTTGGTAAATGATGTTGGAAAAAATAGAAGATTTCTGAACACTAAAAAATGAATGGTTACATAATTATAAGAAATTGGCCACACGTGCTCCCCCTTTACTTGTATTTGGTTATAATAATAAACTTCTCTTTTTGCATGGACTCAGCATTTAGAAGTGATAATAAACATCTTACGATTCATTACAATTGTATTTAAACATGATCAAGATTGTTTCAGCCAAGAGAACTCTTATGAATATAAATCAAGCCTTTACTCTTCAGAATAAGCATAATACTCATTAGAATATGAATTGAGCTTTTGTTTACTTACTTTGCGATGCATTAAGTCAAGTAAACTTTCTATGTGTTTGAGAACAACGTACAAACAAAACCATGTTGAGGCCATCAGTATTTCAATCTCAGTAAATATCAATCGTTCTGATTCTTACTCTCTCACTCTTTTGCTTTACATTGTATTTGTAATGCCTTGATAACATACTTGTATATAGCGAAGAAAGAAAAGGGCACCGAGTAAGATATACTGCCAATCAAGTATGCTCCATTATATATACATTTCTTTTTCATCTTATCTTGGTAATAAGGAGAGTGAAAGCACTGTTTAGTTCTAGCTTCTTGATTTAAAATGAATAGCAATTTGTACAACATTACTAAATTTAGACTTAATTTATATATAGCACTCTTGGTTTTACCAAAATCTACGTTCCTTTCTTACCACTTTGTAAATATCCATATACATTTAAATATGTTGAATGCAAGAAGAAGAGACATTCTTATACTTGGCATTGTCTTTGTCATAGCGACCTGCTATGTCTGCTTTCATCACACAAAGTCACGTTGGTCAACTCGAAAAAAACAAGTTGATGCCATTCCTGTCATCTTTCCAGATCCATTTGAACTTCATCGACCAACAAAAAATGAAAAGTTCCTTTCCTATTTACCACACTCTGGTTTTCACAACCAAAGAATAGAACTAGAAAATGCATTATTACTCGCATCATATTTAAATCGCACATTGTTAGTACCGCCCGTCTTTTTGTCAAGTCCTGCTATGCCTTGGTTACGTTATGAAAGACTATATGAAAGACTGCTGCTACAGAATAAAAACGGACTCGATCACTGTGTCTCTTTGGATCCTGATATGCCATTACCAAGCGAATGCCTAAATAGCTTTCGCTGGAGTAACCTACCCTGGACTTTTTTCTACAATTTGACGGATCTGCAAGTACCAATGGTATTCAGAGATGGCCTAAATTACGAGTGGCTTTATTCCACATTCAAATTAAAGTCCGATGATATCTATTTCTTCAAAGACATGTCACCTTATGAATATCAAATCTATGATGATGTAGACGTGAATTTACCACTCGATCGATTCAACTACAAGATTGATCTCGTCACACTCGAAAAGATAGAGCATCGCGTCTTGCATTTTGGTTCCATGTTTGGTTCATACCGTATTCTTGCAGAAACAGAAGCTCATTTGGATCTATTACGCTCTATCCGCTCAAATATGATCTTTAGGCATCCCGTGTTACTAGGTGCAGCTCAACGTGTCGTTGAAAAGCTGGGTGGTGCCAACTCCTTTGTAGGAATGCATGTCCGAGTCGGTGATGGTATTTTCAAACTTAGAGCATCCATCCTCGTCGATGACATATACCACGAACTAGCCGATAAATTCACCGATTTAACAGTGGAACAGGTAGCACATTACGAAGGTGGATATGACCAGCATGACCAAGACCGTACTGAGTCTACGGAATATGAAATCAAACTTCGCTCTTTTCATCCAGTCGATGAGACAAACTACACAAAGCCGATTAAGGTTCATCATAGCCAGCCAATCATTGAAGAAGATCCTCATATTAAATTGACATGCCAATCTGGAGATGATGTTACAAATAGATTCAAACACACAGTTGTTTACATTGCAACAGATGCACCTGATCCCCGAAACCACCCACTGTTACGCAAGCTATTCAACATTTTTCCTTGTACCTTTGTCTTGTCGGACTTTGCGGATGAATTGGATGAAGTAAAGAGATTACAAGTTGTGGAAGAACGAGTCAAATTGGAATCTTATCTCATTCCTTTATTGGATGCAATGATATCAGCACACGGACATACCTTCTTGGGCACTCCTCATAGCACATTTACTAGTTATATTGAAAGACAGTTACATCCTGTTTATACAAACAAGAAGGTGCAAGTGATGGGTTTGGAAGAGTACCTTCAAACACAGTGATCTGATTCGATCGATTCAAAACAATAATGATAATAAAGACTAAATATAATAAACAGAAAAGAATAGGAAAAAAGTAGAAATTTAAACAAAAAAAAAAAAAAAAAAGGGTTTTCAAATGATCGATCGAAGCTTAAAAAGAAAAAGAAAAAAAAAGTTCTTTCTTCTCACTTTCTTCCTTTTTTAACTATTTTTTTCATCATACTTTAGTTTTTTTAATATTAGTAATAATAGTAATACTAATATCAATATTTACATTTATATATATAAGCATATCCATTTATATAATAATCGTAAATAATAATTAATATACTGGTTTATGACAATTGCATATTGGCTTGAAAACAACACTATTAATGGTACTATGAATATGACTATGATCAAATATCTTGGTATATATGTATACTAACCACTACAATACTAATAGATATGGGAACTAAAGCTATTATACACTCATTTAAACTACCTACATCCTTTGAACAGCTTATAAATACACTACATCATCCTGTTAAACCAACAGACTGCCCCTTATGTCATTCTACCTTGGATTATCCCATCACACTTTCCTGCGGATTCACCCTATGCTCAAATTGTATACCCAATACCATCCCTTATCAATGTCCATCCTTCACATGTCTTCGCTTCCACTCTGACATAAACCAACCCACACGCCTCATTCAAGAAATTCAATCCATTAGTAACCCTGATCAAGTTAGACCATTACTAGGCTGCCCAATATGTTATAGTCTATTGGATAATCCCATCACGACTCAGTGTGGTCATACCTTTTGTAAGAGTTGTATCACTCTCGCAATGTCAAATCATCGAGCATGTCCTATTTGTCGAGCAGAGTTGAATCGGATTGGAAGACCCAACCAAGCCATATGCCGATGGCTGACCTATTTGCATAATCCAAACAGCCTTGATATAAAGCTAGAATATATACCCATTATTGAACTCAATACTATATTATTTCCAACTCAATCATGTATTGTTCGTCTCGCTAAACCCCATTCTTTGTTTGTTGATATGGTGCATAATCCAGACATTACATATTATGCACTGTGTCTCACTAGAGATCTTGATACTCAATTTCACGACATTGGCACAATGCTACAAATTACTCATGTCGATTTACATTCAGGCATGTGCGTGATTGAAGCAAGTAGTTTATTTCGTATTAAAATCGAAAAATTGGCCGATCATGACTGTTATTATACAGGCGAAATCACAAAATTAAGTGAAATAGACGAAGGGTTGGCGATGGCACCAGAATCCAAACCTATCGCGAGACTAAAGCCATGTTCAATGCACCTATCCAGTTCTGCCTGCAGTCCTCGGTCAGATTTGATACCGTATTCATTCACAAGACGAACCTGGTCGCCTTCCTTTATGGTGTCATGCCCTACACTTTATTCAGACAGTTCTATCATTCATCAGTATTCAAACATCTCAACAGACGAACTTTTGGAACAGTTATATCGTTTATTTAATTTAGCAACAGGGAAAACACTTGAAAAGAACAATCGCGAATTCGCCGTATGGTATTTTGCTCAGAAACTGCCCATTGATCCAAAGGAAAAACTGCAGCTCCTTGGTTATAGTCGACGTGAACGCTTACTTATCTTGATTGATTGGGCAAGTATTTAAATGCAGGAGTGTTCTCCATAAGTTGAAAGCTTGTTTCTGTCGGTCAGAAAAAAAAAAAAAAACAAAAAAAGCCTCCTTTTTTCTTCTTTTCTTATTATTTATATACATAATACCCAACTCAAAACAAAAACAAAAACAAAAAAAGCCTCCTTTTTTCTTCTTTTCTTTTTTGGCGTGTTGTAGTTACGATATAAATTACTTGACAGTTCAATTTAAGACCACGTAGCTTAATCTTAATCGAATTGTAATGTGCTAAGTAACGCGACAGAAACGAGGACACTATCATGACTCCTGTTACAACTAAAATTGCCCAACTAGACCTGTATTACACAAGAGCTAAAACACCGATCTTTCTGTTTTAATCATTTTGTTTATTGTTCTTGTGATTGATTTCCTAATTAAATTTCATCGATCTTTATGACTTTTACAAAACAATCTGCATTTTTCCTAAAATCGAACCTGTTATATATATATATGTAAAGAAAATAGGTGAAAAGAAACGGAGAAATGTTAATCTCTCTTTTAGTGATTTTAAGAATGAAAGCATCATCAAGGGGAAGAGAGCATGTTACATAAGTAGTTTTAATATGACTGATGGTATCTATTTTATTATTTCTTGTATTTAGATACGTGTATTTCTGATGAACTGTTCTAAAGCTTGAGAATGCATTTCTGGATGGGAATGCATACCGTCGTACATGTGGAATCCACTTTGAAAGATGGCGTCAAAAAAATATCATCGACTGTAAATTGGCGGCGATTGGAAGCGTATGTTCTAGAAACATTACTTTATACTGCAATGTAAACAAACAGAAATCATTATAAATGCGTAAAAATATTTATCAAACTTAAAAGCAAAATAGAGATTTGGTACTCTCTAATAGCAATATATTTACTTAGAATCAACATATATTAACAAGCTATATAGATTACATCACTGATAAAAAAAAACTAAAAGCTAAAAAAAAAAAAAGGTTTGGTAATGATATACACTTGTGCTTGTGTATGCAGCCATCTCCTTTGTTTTTATGCACTTGAAAAATCGTATGATAATTCTACCCTATTCACTGAAGCCAATAGAAAACCATATTAATACATATTGATTGACACATCAATGATAGTAACGCTAGTCTATTAATATCTCATTTGGCAAATAGTAAATAAATGTTGAAAGCATCGAGATCAAATTCTAATCTACTCCGTATTTTTACCTGAGCCTCTATCTATCTCTCTATCTCTATTTGTACCAATGAATATTTCTCCTTTTTTGTGTAAATGAGAAAATTTATACTATCATATACTGCTTTTTTCAAGAAAATGAGAAAAAACCTTAAACTGTTGAAAAATATTTTTGAATTATTGAAAAAAGGTTGAAAATAATTTAAATGGGAGACTAATCTTGTATACCTAAGCACAATAGCAGATATATCCAGTTACTACCAGCTTTAACTATGATCTGTTTTATTAAAGTAACAAGTTATTCGTACGAGCCTATATATCCATCTTGATCTCTTGTGTCTTTTTTGGTACTTTACTCTTATTATACAAATACCATTATTATTTTTCTCAATTATTCTCTTCACTTTTCTCAGTTATTGTTATATTTTTTCTCAATACCTTGAAATAAACAATAGGCACATATCCTTATATAAAGGTTATAACATACCTCTTAAAAAAAAAAAGTTCTATATTAGGATAATATTAGATGCACTCCAAGGTGGCTCATATAAAGACACTGGGAATATACTTAAGCAGAATATGAGTGATCGACCTTACTTAATATAACTTACACAAGCATAGATTTTGATCTACCTTTTATGTGATCATGTGTTTTTACATAAAAATGATGTCATTGAGCTTTGGAAGTTTTGTCACCTTTGACTTGATTATAAAGAGCAAAAAGGCGATATCTTGAAGCATTTTTAGTATTATTATTGAATTATATCTTGTTCTTCTTTAATAATACTTGATAGCCTATACATAACAAGCACAGATTTTGTATTTAATTACATCCTTTGCAGTATTTCTACATCTTGGTATAGTTCATAGTAGAGCGTGTCATCGGAGCATATCTAGAACTTACCCTTACATTATATATATCCAGTTTTGATTACTTTTAGTATTTTTATTATTAAAGAAAAAGAGAAGACTAAAGCATTACAATATGATCTGTAAAAATTATATATAATTCACTTCCCCCAGATGATTAAGTCATAGTAGTAACGCGTAGATTGGTTTTAAATATATACCATTATTTGTTCCAAAAGATGTGTTGGATAATAAAGAAGAAGAAAAATGAAAATAAATAAGAAAGAAAAAGAAGGAGACACGGATCAATGTTTAGGAGTGGTAAATACCATGAACAAGTGACTGTGAGAAAGAAATGTTTTGATATTGATTTTAATAAAGTATAAAAGTTTTTCACTATGAGTCAATCACACCAATGTCTACTTAAAACCATTCCTTATTGATACATATAAACCATTCATTATCAAGGTATGAATAGCCCCATTTACATAACAGCAATACACAATATCAAGACGAGCCTTTCCAATATATTTAATAATAACATTTATAATAAATGGAATCCATCGTGGTTTAATTTTCTTCCCCGGGATTTGATCCTATTCAATCAAAATTAAACTTTCGAAAACGATAAATAAGAATGTGGGGATTAAAGTTCAGACGATTCAATCTTTATATATGATAATATAATAAAAGATAAAATGTTACTCAAAATCAGAAAAAAAAAAAAAAAAAAGAAAGAGTAATTCATTTAACACTATCATTATATACATTTGACTTTGTTTGACTTTGCCAAGTGATGTATATAAAAAGATCACCATCATTGAAAGGTACACAATAAATATAAACTATTTTTATATAAAAGGATGATCGATACTTTATGATTGGCTGTTCGTATTTATTATTTACAAACGTTGACAGACTTGATTTTCCAGAAGGATGATTCATTAGGGCAGATGATTTTATTGAAAATGTTTGTACAGGCCATAAGATAAAATAAGAAAAAATAACTTGAGAAGACTAATAATAATAATAATTTAAAAAAAAAAAGAAGTATTTGGCATATGGATATGTGTTGCTGATTTAAAGAAGAATGAATGTACAGATAATGAAGAATGTTACGAAAGATGTAAAGATAAAAAGTTGGAAGGTTCATCGAAATTCATGAGATAATGGTTGAAGCACGCATCATACATATCCAAAATTTGAGTAGCATCTGCGGCAGAGATAGAGCCACTATCTGTCGAATAATCTGAAATAGGTGAAGGACACTCTGTTAATGGAGAAGAAGGTGGAGATAGTATCTCGGAAGGGATCACGATGGCATCCTTTCGAGTTTGTAAATGAAATCGAACAGGTAACTCTGTGTTTGGCTTGAGTTTAGATTTTCTTTTTGTCGTAGTGGGAGTGGTCATTCTATTCTGCTTTGATTGAAGTTGATTCCAACGAGTTCGACATTGTCTCTGTGTTCGACTAGGAATGTAGCCTGCTACACGGATCCAGCAACAGCCAAATCGTTCAACTCCTGATCGAAGTAATTCGTCTTCTTCCTTCTTCCAACGTCCTTTACGAACAGTAGGATCAAGGGCTTCTGTCCAGCGTGCCTGACACTGAATACCGGTACGATTCGGAATCGCCGTAGCTATTTTGCTCCATGGGATATTTTCACCCGCGTTTTCTGCTGAGTTTAGATAAGATGTCACTGCATCCGTCAGTGCTTCGTCTTCGACCTTTGACCATCTTCCTTTTTGAACGTCGGGACTTTAAAAAAGAATGGAAAAACAAGGGAAATGAGTTGAGCTGGTAAAACTTCATTGTTTTGTTTTTTTTTGTACATTTTGATGTGGGGTAGCTTTATTTTGTTTGTTGATGATACTTACTTTAGGGCACCTTGCCAACGTGTTGAGCATTGAACAGGCGTGCGACCGGGTATATGAGATGCAATGAGAGACCATTTATGAATCCCATATATTCTAACAGCTTCGGCTAATAAGTGATCTTCTTCAGCTGTCCAACGACAGTAAAATGGAGCCTGTCGATTTGCTTTATCTTGCTTAAAGACAGAAAATACACCTTCTTTTGGAGAACTCATATTATGATGATTATAATTTCTTATTTGATTTGTAATTCTTAAAGTAAGTGAATGAAAGAGAGAGAGAGAGAGAGAGAGAAAGAGAGAAATAATAATATATGAATCTAATGATGAAAAAGAAGAGAGGGAAGAAGGAAGATAAGGAAAAAAGGAATGTTAATATATAGTCAATATATCCTCCGCACAATCCATAAACTGCTATATGTTTGAGATGCGATTAATAGAGTAGTCCATGCAGTTGAACAGCCTCTAAAGGGAATTGACGGGTAAAATCGGACCAAGGAAAACTAAAATGTTGGTCTTCTTTCAATGGTATAATTATCAACCGGTGTGACCCATTAATGTGACAACAAAAGGATGGGGTCAGGTAACGCATAAAAAAAATACGGTCGGATCCATTGACTCTTTTAGTCAAGTATCCGCCCGGTCTCAATTTCTTTGACTCTCAACCTATCTATATATGCAATTTGATATATATATATATTGATCGATATGTACTAAAAACCTATTTATTGAATGTATTGAGAATAATAAATAGAGAGTTTGTTTGTTATATATGGAGATGATTAAAAAGGATATAAATCAGGCTTTAATCTGATTTTTGTTTGGCTTTTTGTTCTAAAAAACGCTCTCTATACGTTTTACGTGTTTGTTGGGGAACAAATACCTTTAAGGTGTTTGGCTATGTGATAATATAAAATTCGTTAAAATTACTAAAAAAAAAAAAGCCTAAAGGCCTAAATTACCTTTTTAGAAGCGGGTTGAAACGTGGGAGTTACAGGTAAATTTAATAAAGTCTCTTTCCACTTTTTCTAAATATAACACATATTCGTTTATATCCATGTTTTTGACGTAAAAACTGCAAAGATTTACCATCGAAAGCTCTTTTGCCTGTCTCTCCGTCTCTTGTGCTCTTTTTCGAGCCAATTCAATAATCGTGTGCTTCTTTTCCCTTTCTTCCCAAAGTGCCTTTTGCTGCTCATAGTCTGGGTCAACAGCCACTTGAGTAGGTGGTGGCGTACTACGATCTACTGCTTTGGTTTGTCGTTTTAATCGTCTTCTTTCTAGTTTTTTTTCTTTTCGAAATAACCAACGTGGTTTTCTCTCATTGTTGGCATCTGCCATTTGCTAATTCCAAAATGTTGAGCAGATTGCGTTGTGGGATTGTGTTTTTTTTTATGTAAAAGGCAAATAACAAAAATATCAATGCTTAGAGTGACTGTGAAATGATCTTAACAGGAGTTTTAAAAATCAAGACATTTGACAAAAAGCCACACTTTGTCCCTGAACAAGTTTATGCATTTTTATGTAATAAACTATGAAGAAAAGAAATAGGACGGTATTAGGTTGAACTTCACAGGATTTTAGATCGTTTCAACTGGGAAAAAAAAAAAAAGAAAAATAAATAACCATTATGTGCTATTGAGACCGGAAAAATATCCTATAGGTACAATCACAGCTGGGCATAAACGTCTGTATAAAAGTAATGAACTGATTTTAAATGCTATTTAGAATTGATAACGTTATTTTGACATTTATAAAGATGACGTACCTTATGACTCGATAAATACAAAGCAATAAAGGTAAATATACAAATGTCTCGAATGATAGCTTGTTTTCATCATGCTATCCTATTATAGAACACTTGGTTCATCATCATTTAAGCCTGAATGGTATATGAGCTCGATTAGAATGGATATACTCTATTAGTATGCTATATCATTCCAAATACCTAGGTGAATCTGATGGGTATTTAATCAGCCAATCAATTTACATATTATAACAAACAATGAAAAAGATGTATAGAATAAGTGAGTTTCCAAAACAGTTCATCTTTGGTAAACTCGACGTCAGTTTAATAGTGAGCATTTACTATTAAATGTAATGTACTTCATAAATTCACTAAGCTAATCTTAATACAGTTAAGCATATCGAGCTCAATAGTAAAATCAATCAAGAAATCAATATAAATATACACTTGCAAATGTCCGTTTAATATCAAAAATAGTATTCCCCACCTTACTTTGACCTTTAATGGTTTGTCCTACCTGTGTTGATAAGATCTCAAACCATGAGTAAATATATAAAAGTATATATTTAAGTGAATACTATAAATCGATTTTTTTTTTTTTATGAGACTAACTGTGGGAATGTGACATTAATGCTGCAATTAACTCCACTGACATTTATTCAGGCATTTAATTAAAAAATGTAGAATATATGCTATTTAGCACCTTTTAGTGTAAGTATAATTTAAATACATGCTCATGTTGATAGCTCTTTTTTTTTTTTTTTTTTCTTATTTTTCATAAGAGGCACAATATGACTAGATCCATTTTGATCCATCTTGGTGTTATTTCTAATGTATAAGGTAGCAAGCTCATTTCATTCATGTAATCGCTCTTTTCTGATTCGTTCGGGAATTCATTTTTACGTAAGATGATCGTTCTCATCACCTTACCGTGTTATTTATTTTATCTTTTTGTTTATTTATAAATATAGAAGAGCTATATATAAATATATACATGAATATAATGTAATATATATTCAATTCACTTGTTTTATTTTTAATATTAAATAGGACATGGCACTAGGCGTTATTTATATTAATAAATATAGATGCTATCTTATATGACTACATCAAATATTAAACATACCAAAGTGATACTTTATAACAAAAAATAATCATAAGGAGAAACAACGGAATATATTATTCAGTAGTGCATTTTTTGCTAATGTATTTTTGGATTCCATTTGCCTCGTTCTTTTTATTATTATTATATATTCCAAAAAAAAAAAAAAATGGATTTCGAGACGTTTGGAGTAGAAAGACTCTCACTCGACGAAGCACACATCCTATGCGGTCCACTACTCCGGTATATCAGCACTGACTATACACAAGGCACTTGGCGTGGTTCATGCCTCATTGTGAGTAACACAAAGAAGGCCCCACCTCTCACATTTCGACTTGTTACCAACACTACCCATCAAGAACAGCTCTTTGAACCACAGACCGAATTGATTGATGTCTATCGGGATAGTTACTGCTTTTGGAGATATGAACTTGTACTTCCACTGACAGAAGAATCACAAACAGTCTATTATCAGTGTGCCATGGTCCCACAAAACGTGTATGAGTTTCACTTACCCGCTCTTCATGAAAACATGCGTTTTATGTTTTATTCGTGTAATGGATTCTCAGATGTCGGTCAGGATGTCAAAGACCGCTTTAGTGAGAAAGAGGCACCGCTCTGGGCAGATATGCTCGATCGACACTCGGTCATTCCGTTTCATGTCATGCTGGGTGGTGGGGATCAGCTCTATCAGGATCGGCTTATACATGAGGATTTTATGAAGCCTTGGTTGGAGGAGAAGATGCCGGATAAGAGGATGGCGATGGTACTGCCACCAGAGATGATAAATGGACTCGAGGATTTTTATTTTTGGAATTATATAAAGAACTTTGGGTAAGGTAAACTCAAAGGTTTTTTATACTTGGTCTTTTTTTTTAATTGATATTTTCTACATCACTAGTTTTCGAGATAATCCAGTACAGGCAACAGCATATGCATCCATCCCATCTGTAAATATGTGGGATGATCATGTAAAGAAGAAGAATAGTATATATGAATACTTGTATTCTAGAACTCATTGTTTGTCACATATAGGACATCATTGATGGGTATGGATCCTATCCACAAGAAATGCAAGAAGCAGATTGCTTCAAGGTCCTCTTTAGATTCGCATCACGTTTCTACTATTCATTCCAGCAACACACTACGGTTGAATTAGCTGATAGAGATGGCATGACTCGTGGTCAAAAACCTGAGTGCAATCATATCGTGACAACTCTGGGTCCACAATTGGGCTTATTGTGTCTGGACGCGCGTGGTGAGCGTACAAAGGAGCGAGTATGCAGTGAACAGTCCTATGAATCTGTGTTTTATGCAACGTACTCTCGCCTACCCAATATAATGCATCTTTTGGTGTTAACGGGTGTCCCGCTCATCTATCCACGATTGACTCTGTTTGAAAAGGCCATGGAGAGTGCATCGACTTTTAGCTTGGCGACGATTGCGGGTAAGACGGGTGCACTTGGGAATGTAATTGGAGGGCAGTTGAATAAGTGGAATGGCGATCCAGAGCTATTGGATGATATGAATGATCGTATGTAGTAAAACAAAAACAAAAAAAAAGATTGAATACTCATTGTCTATATAAAAAAAAAAGATTGGACTTCTGGTCTTCATGAGCAGGAGAGAAGATCGTTTATTGAATCTCTACAATCCTACGCTAGAGAGAAATCGGTTCGAGTATCTTTCCTGGGTGGAGATGTACGTTTTATGATATGATATAAGAATGTAGATCGATCTTTTATTCACCCCTATGTTATATAGGTACATTGCTGCGGTGCAGGGAGATTATACTCTAAAGATATGAAGGAACGCGAAGAAGGTGATCCATATCTCATGGTTCAAATCATATCGAGTGCCATTGTAAATGTGTAAGTGTATCATTTATGTATTGATAATAGCTGATATATAAACACACATAGTCCTCCTCCACAAGCATTGCTTACCATTCTTAATCAAAACTCATCCTATATTACATTTCATGGTAATATTGAAGAGAAAATGTACAATCTATTCAAGTTTTCACCAAATGGAAACTCCGTAAGTAATATATATTTCAACATAAACGCTTTTTTTTCACTAATCAAACAAGATATAGAGAACAAATAAAAAACTAATGGGCACACGCAACTATTGTGCTGGTTATATTGATCAAGGGACTGGCAAGATCAACTTTTGGATTCAATGTGAACAATCAGCTGGTGTAAAGGCTACAAAGGGATACCTTGTAGATGTACCCAAGCTTGTTTTTGGTGCAGCAGGTTGTCGACTCCATGAACATAACCACACTCATCTTGAACACCCCATCAAATCACCTATTCCTGCTGGAGCGGGTATTACAACACCCATCCAGGCATGGAAGGGCTTTTCTCAAACCTTTGATTATCACAGACCAACATAAATACATACTACATAATAATAACAATAATAATAATAATAAACACATATATACTCTAAATCATGGATATATACTCTTTTATATTAATATCATTATTATGATCTATCGTCTCTGGGCCTGTCCTTGGGCCTCGGGTGGAGGTGCACCTGAAAGTGCCATCACCACCATTAAACCACCAATGATATAATACCAATTCTTTTGGAAGAATGACTTTTCTTCAATAACATTCACCTCTGGTACTTCATCATTGACCTTTGCAGTGGCCTTGTTGGTCTTTGGTGCCTTTTTGTTTGGATTAAAGTTGCCCAAGACAGGTCTTAAAAGATGGGATGGATTATATTAAAAAAAAAGCCTCCATCAAATCACTTGTTCTTCTCTCTTATTTACCTTGGACCGTTTACACCTTTTGCGACATGAATAATGGTTTCAAATGGTTTTGTTTCGATAGGAGCCTAACAGATATCTCTTGTTTAAATACGATATACACATTGACCAATAGACTATCTCACTTACTTGTACTTTAGGACACTCGTTTGATTGAGAATAGTAATCCAAATAGTAAAACTGATTATCCTGATCCAAATGAAGAGTAAATTCATCCTTCCATTCACTTGCAATCATTTGACACTGTATATTATTCAGTGTTAAAAACACTAAACCTCTCTCAATAAATATATTTATCCATCTATAAGCTTACCACTTTAACAGAAGCCAATGTAACAACACCAGTGCGTTCATCTTTGACCTTAATTTGATAAAATGCATCCTTTGAATCCAATGTCACGATTTCATTCTCTGCAGGAGTGTAAATGGGCACACCTGGAAGGCCAGTAATAGTACCGCGCTTGATGTATTGACCCGACTTTTGATGATAAATACTAAGGGTGGTTGATGATGGATCTGACTAATCCATGAATTAAGATAGTTAGTACAATATTCGTTACTTTATTGCTACAAGCACACACACCTCCTCCTCTTGAGCACAGACACCGAGTTGAATTAAGCTAATGAATAGACACACAAGAAAGCCAAATATACGTGCCATTCCTTTTTTTTTTTTCTTTCTTTTTCACAGTATAAGTTGTGATGATATGTAGAACTTCAATAAATATATATTTACCTTGTGAAGAGAGGGTTTATTAAGTGAACAAGATAATGTGTGAGACATTTCGATGAATTAGTGACTGCTCAAAAGTGCACATTCCGAATGGCTAGAGTAAGGGGATAAGCATTAGGATATTTAATGAATGCACTCAAGAGATATGTGTGAGTGCTATTTTACCGTTTAAGGGAGTCTTTCAATAATATCCCCTTTTTAACTGAATTAGAGATCTTCAGGAGAAGAAGTAAGAGAGGTATTTTTATATACGATCTGGAACTGTCAAAAAAGAAGATCCTTTTTTTTTTTATATAAATATATTTTTTATTTATTATGATATATGAAGTCAATGAATAATACTAACAATAGATGAACAGAGAGTGTTTAATATGGATAGATTGGATAATTGTTATAATCATAATATTCAGGGTAATCATGATAGCCACCATAACGATTTGAGTCATCTCTGATGTTAAAAGTATAGCTTCTAGTTGTATCATCGTAATCTTTTTCACTACTAAGTTCAACATAGTATCTTCCAGGTAGAATATCCTCATCAATGGTATAGAAGAATTCAAGATTATCATCATCACGCTCACCGTAGAATCTATCGACAACCTTAACAAACCTAATATGTGATTGAGTGATTTAGTAACGCATCTATTGGGTTTTATATTTACATTTATATACACTTACTCTCCACTTTCACTATATAGCTTGGCAACAACTGTTGATTTCTTGTCAAAATCAGGGGTTTCACGTGCCAAGAATCGAACACTGGAACCAGGTGAAAAGGTAGCATCGGCTGGAGGGTACTTGAAGTATTTACTATCAGCAATAACACTAGAAGTAGAGAGAAGAATTAAGCCAAGGAGTGTACAGGTAATTGTAGAGATCTAAGTAGTATCATTTAGTAATGAATGATATGCTTTATTATTACTAGGTTACCTTCATTTTTTTTTTATATTTATTTTATTCAAGATGTTTAGTCTATCGAGTAGTAAAAAACAAGAGAAAAGACAAAATAAAAAAGATGAGCCTTTTATATACTCTTATTGAAAGACAACATCATGAATATGTTAATTAAGTCTTTTCCCCTTGATTTTGCCATAGTAAAATAAATAAATAAGAGTATTGACGATTGGCATGCAAGTCTCTTTCTATCAAACCGGAATTATGCAAGCAATATGCACTATTTTTATTAATTCAAACGTATTCACACTTTTCAATAAACTTTTTTTTATGAGACGTAGAAACTCCTCAACATTCTTGGAATATTGACAAAGAAGGCAAGAAAGGATGAAATACTTTATATATATATTTAAAAAGAAAGATGAATAAAAATGAGTGTGGCAAGGATAAGAATAGGGATAAAAAAAATAAAATAAATAATACTAAGCTATAGACTACATGTGATGCTAGAATAATATAATAATGGAGGTTTTTTGTTTTTAGACAAAGCCTTTATAAGCACGTGCTCTACTCAAGACTTCATCTCTTCGATCATTGGGAAACTGTGTCATTTCCTCTCTTCTACCACCAGTCATTTCCGTCTGTTTTATCGGACTCTGCTGTTGCTGATAATAGGGTGACACCGTCTTGTTGTTTGTAACAATTTTTGAAAAACGATTCATCAAGGAATTAGCTCGAGATAAGGTCGGGTTAGTAGAAGAACTTGTATTACTAAATCCATCTACTGAACGTATCGGATTGATGATGTGGTCTCTGCCATTCTCTACCGAATCCAACTGGTTAGCCAGTAACCAATCCTTATGTATCTGATCCTCTATTGCTTTTTGAGATGGGCAGATGTCGCTGTATGCTGATCGAACAGAGGATGCGCGCTTCATCTTTGCGGTGAGTGGATTTGTAAAGCTTAATTTCTGAGATAGACTTCGCGTCATATCACCGGAACCTGTACGTTTAAGATCCAAACTGTCGCCGTTGCGCGCCAATGACGATATGCCTCTTTTAAAGATATCATCCAGTGATTCTTTAGAGCCCCGTCGTAGCGAGTCGATGCTTGCACGTGCCATGTCTGTTGTGAGGCGTCTGAATCTGTTGGAACCATTGGAGGAGATGGAGGAGGTATCACTCCAGTCTCCACTAAAGATACCACTGCTTCTTTGATCGTTGACGCCAGGTATGACTCTGCCCATGGCGATTGCATGTAACCGTGCTTCACGGATGGCATATGCTTGTTTGAGCACTATTTGTATATCATCAATTGGGTAATTCTTTTTTAGAAATAGTATAGTAATAATAACAGAACGATTTAGTATTTCTTTTTTTTAGAAAAATAATAAATAAACGAAGGAATCAATTTACCTGTAAAATGCGCATATTGTCAGCAAAGTCGCCCTGAATAAGGTCTTGTCGAATGCATCTGCATGTTACAAAAAAAAAAAGGAGTAAATGGACATGTTTTTATATTATCATTGTTATAGTAAAGTGATAATCCCGAATAAAAGAGAGAGAAAGAGAGAGAAAATCATATATCCTCCATCTCCCATAAACACACACACACACACACACACACACACACACTTACATAATCATTGCCACAGTAAAATCTAAAAGGTATTCAAAACGCCCCTCATCAACCCCTTCTTGCATTCCCCGATCTGCCAAAATAGAATCCCATAAGCGAATCACATCTGGTAAGTCCCATTCCTGCGAACACAGCACAGTAATCCAACGGAATGCATAATACTGCTCTTTTACGTTCTTCTTGCTCATGTTTCTAAACAAAGGTCTATCAAACCACAATAACCGTTGGCTCATTCTCAGCAGGGTGGCATTGATACCAGAACTTGCGTCCAGATCCAATGATCGCACAAAATGGTCTCGGACATCCGACATGAGTGTGGTGAATACAAAAAAACTGTCTGCTTCGGCATAAGCCTGTGATTCGAGGTCGTCATCCTTTGCAAAAACGTAATAGATGGGTGCTAATAGCTCATTCATACCCTGTACGTAACCAACACCTGGGTTTAACTTTGCGTAGATAAAGAGGATACGTTCGATGGCCTCCCAGTGGTAGTCCATAACGTATTTATCTCTGTCCTCTTGCTCTTTATTATCACCCTTGAGACCCACATCATCTCTTGTTTGATGTTCTCTATTTCCAATCGATTCGTTTAAGTGCGAAATACGTTTGAATAAGTTGCGTCGTGTGCTGACATATGAACAGATGGGCTCTTGTGGATGAGTAAAGTAATGCTTCTTTCCATTCATTGTATTATAATGGTGATAATGCATATTATTGTTGGATTTATTGTTGGATTTTAATACTGTTGATAGTTTTCGCACGATGCTTCGAGGTGTAGATATCATTTCCGATCCTGTTTCTAAAATACCAGACGAAAACGATCTTGTCGAACTCTTTGAATTGGATCTTGCTCTTGTGTTGTGAACACTTTTGTTATTATTGATCGATTTTCTAGAAGTGGATGAAGAGGAGCGAGGTCTTCCCATAAAGCCAAATGAGAATTTTTTAGCCATTGTTTCCTGCTCGACTGTGAGTAAAGAAGATAAAGGATCAGATTCACTAGGAGAAATATCTTCTTGGTCTAAAGGGTCTATTTTTATGGGTGGAGAGAGTGGGTTCAGGTGATTCATGGGTACATGTTGCTGAAAGAAGGCAAAGTCGGGTAGTGTGCGTCTCACATCCTTATCAATTTGTTCCAAAATGGTATTATCGTGAAAATAAGTGGCCCATTTTGAGCCAGGTTCTGAATTGAGAGGCTGTTTGAAATAGAATAAGAACAAATAAACAAACAGTAATAAAAACAAATAGACTCACATGATCAATTGACGGTGGTTCTTCTGCTGGGTCTTCCAAGAGATCTTTCACCCAATTCTGTGATAAATGAGATAAATAAGCATTCTTGCTGATATAAATCAAAGGAGAGAGAGGCTATTTTTCATCTTACATAGTAATTTAGTCTTTGGTTTTTCAGCGTTTTTTCCCACATCTGCTTATCAGGTGGTAAGTAGCCTAAAAGTACTTTCCAAGCGGTTGAACGAAGTCCCGGCTCATCAGGAATACCTGGTTTTTTTTTTTTTTTTTTTTTTTTTATATATTATTATTTTATTATTATTGGGAACATTTCAATTATATCCAAAAAGTCTATATATTCTAAACTGAAAAAAAAATAGGCTGCTTTTCATTACCATAGAAACAAGATTCTCGAAATGATTTCATGTCAATTACAGGAGTCCATTTCTCATTGGGATCATCACGAACATCATCTGCACTGAGTGTTAAGCGAAAGTATCTCAGCCTATCGTTGTTGTTAAAGAAGAAAAGAAAATATATACTATTAGCACTTATAACTACCACCTTTTACAATAGAAAATACCTTTCTTTGTAAGTGGTTTCCATGATATTTTAAAAGGGTAAGAGAAGAGAGAGAGAAAGAGAGAAAGAGAGAAAGAGAGAGAAAAGAGGTACCTTAAAGAAGGCTAAGCTTATGAGATTTAATCTCAGCTTTCTCTTTATTCCCCGCATGTGAGTGAGTGCCTAAACTCTGGAGTTTCACAACAAAAAAAGAAAAGATGTGCCATTTTTAAACTTGTTAATGTTCTACAAAAATTTAGTGTGGTGTTCATTGCTCAATAAGACGGATAATTAAATATCTCATATTTGAGTTTACTTTATAAAAAAAAAATACACTTTCTCTTGCTATTCTCTTCAATCAAATACTGTGAATGAATTCATCAGTAGCGTATGTTTATTTGTCCAAAAACAAAGATATAATATGTTTTTATTTATTTATTTTTTTAAATAAAAAAGCAGAAAACAGAATAAAAAATCATTATGTAACATTCTAAAATAGTATTCGCTAGTAAACAGACAGTTAGGGCTCATAAATAAGGTTATAAAGCTAACAACGCTATTTGTATTCATAGCAATGTAGACCGTTCGACTATGAACTGTTAGGAAGTGCATTTACTGCTATTGTATATAAGAGTATATAAGAGTAAGAGGTGTAATAAGAGTATCAAAGTGTAGATTTGTACAAAAGAGAGGAAATTAGGTATAAAGTGATGGATGAATAACTATTTTTCTTATGAACATTATCCTGAGGAGTCAAACATATTAATATATGAATATACACTTTTTCTTATTTTATCAAACATGCATGATAAACATTCTCTATTGGTCCATCGCTTGTATATCTTTTATACAGCATCAGAGAGGAGAATTTGCAGGAACTTTTGAAAAAAAAAAACGTACGTGCGAGGTTTTTTTTTTAATATTACAGTAAGACTAAAAAAAAAAAAAGGAGAAAACGCCTGTAAAAAAATCTGTTGTGCTGTGATTAAAACTTTTATTATTAGTTTTAATAAAACATATCCGTTTTTTTATTATTATTATGCTGGTAGCAGAGACTTATTTACTTTACTAAGCGAGTTGGACTCAAATTTAATAAAACAATACATGTTCGATACACAGAGAGCAATTTGAATGAATCACAGGTTGCTCATACGACATATTCGGAGATTTAAATTTTCTTCAACTAACAAAGCTCTCTGAAAAGATGAAAAGGTTAGACATAAAACGTGAGGATATAAAATATTCCCAAGTTAGTTACAAACATAAAGTTAAAAAACAAAGGATATGCTCTAATCTGATAGAACATAGCTTACTTTCAATTCATTCGGTCAGAGGTATATAACAGTCGGGCTATGATAAGCGTATAGTTACCAAAGCTATTCTGGAATACAGCATATATTTATTCGTCACATATAAAATTGGTTCCACTGGCTAACCCATGGCAGATATAAAATCATGAGCCTTAGAGTTATATGTCTATTTAAAGGTATGCACTTATTAAGGATTCCCTGCATATATAACAAAACAATGTAGTGTAAAAACTAAACCAGACTCAAAGGTTATTTTGGTTCATATTACATTTAAAGATTTTGGTTAAATATTAGTTCACAGCATACAAATAATTCATAAAGTCACTAGTAGGTAGTATCTACAATCTTATTATTTAAAGTGGCTTCTATATAGTCACTTCCGTATTGATACCTCTGTTGATTTAATTCTCTTGTATGACAGAGTGCTTGTTTATAGCATTAATTATGTATTTATGCATTTATGCATTTATGCATTTGTTTATTTGTTTATTTATTTGTCTGTTTACTTTTTATTTGATTGCCAACATCATAGTTAAAATCATTATGAGCATCTTCACTTTCACTTGGTGGGATGCACTTAGTCGCCCTATTTCAGCAGTGGTGTGCTTTTTGTATTTTTCCATGGTTTCCTTCTCTTATTTTAGCGAGTTTAGACTTTGCGTCTGTTGTATGGACGTTGAGTGATATCTGCGTCTTTCGCTTTTCAACAGATTGATTTTATTGCCATTAGTTTTTATTTCATCCTCTAATGTAGCTTTTTCCCATTTTAACGACTAATTTTTATTTTTTTTAAAAAAAGGTATTACAATTTATGTTCCAGCAAAAAAGAGAATGGAGATGACTCCAGTGTTTATTTCCTTTTTTGTATTATGGATATAGAATAGATACTCCGACTAAAGTAAAAGTCAATAATCATATGCAAAATGAAGAGATAGAAAGCGCAAGACACACTCATGGCTTTTCTTTTGTTTACCAAAATGACGTCGTGAGAACAACTGAATACTCTATTATAAAAAACACTATTTTTTGGCATATTCTAGACTTCTTTGTTGGCTTCTTATCTATTACTTTTCGCCTTCAACGCCTTTATCGCCTTCAGCATTTTTACTGCTCTTACAGCTCTTTATCGTTTTTTTTTCTTTATTACCTTTATTGCTTCTATAGCCTTTTATCGCTTTTTAGTGCTTTTTATTTCAAAATGACTTTACCTACGGCGGTCAATGTAAATGTTTGTCAACTGTAGAATGAAGTCAATGTTATTTACTAATTAATAATTTAACTTTAATTTATTTAGGCCGATGACACGTCTGTGCGTTCTGAAAACATCGCCTTGCAAGAGCAGGTTAAACAGCTTTTGAGTGAAAAGGCTGCCTGGGTATATTAAATATATTTTTGACATAATAACACAAGCTAACAGCCTGCTATTCTAAAATAGGCACTCCAGAAAGAACAACTTACCAAAAAGATCACCAGTCTTAAGGCTGCTACTTCAAAAAAGATATCTGACGAACAACAGCCTGGAAAAAAGTACAATGACCTTTTAGTATCATACCGGGCATTGAAGCAGCGTAAAATTAAACCGGTCGAGAAGGTGAATCTCTATATCGGCGAGATACTTGGTTTGAGCAAGCAAAACGACAAGCTCAAGAAGCAATTAACTAAAATCAATGATGATCTTGTCTACAAGCATAAAAAAGAATTACAAATCGTTCAAGATGAATTGAAAAAGAGCAAAGAAGAATTGTTTAATGCGTCAAAAACCATCTGTGATTTAACAAGCCAAAGCAATAATGATGAAGAACTTATTAAAAGTCAACAAGATGAAATTGAAGTCTTGGATATGACCAGAAACACTTTGGAAGATGATAAGCTCTTACTGACAAAAGAGATTGCTAAACTCAAAAAACCGGAATACATCACGAATCAAGAGGAATTCAGCCAGCTCAATAAAAAATTTGAAGAACTACAAGATAAATTCTGCCATAACAAAGACGAGCTGGCAACAAACAATTATAAAAGACTCTTGAAGAAGGTTTCTGTCAGCAGAGCCAAAGACTGGAACTATGCAATCAAAGATCTTAAAAGCAGTTATGTTGATTTGGGCAGTTTAAAACAAGTAGTATTGCACAATTTGAGTGAGAGCAACGATACTGCATCGCAATCAACCCATCTTATAGGATTGATCGAAACTGAAAGGAGAGAGAAAGAAAGGCTTTGGGATTTATACACCGACCGTATGAATACTGCCGATGCACTCAATGAAGAGTTGCTAGATAGCCAAAAGGAGGTGGCTCAGCTGAAGAGCGAAAATAAGTTCATTCATGAAAATGTCGTCGTTTTCGGAAAAAGAAAAAGATGTAACGATGACGAGAATGATGATGAAGATACGCTTCCTAAAAAGAAGTAAATTTACAGTGTATCTAAGCATCATTATGATGTTTGTTTGAAATAATTTGGTTATGTAAGTAACCTAAGCATCACCATTGATGTTTGTTTACAAATAATTCTCATATGAAAAAAAAAAAAAAAAATAACAACAATCTTTTAGTTAAAGTAGCTAATCTTGTAAATTCAATGTATTTAAGCATCAACAAAATTACTTTTTATTATTATTAGTATTATTATTATACTAATTTAATGCAAAATAAATGATAAATATTTTAATAAGCAAAAAAAAAAATACAGAAACTTTTCACTTTCGAACTGTTCCACCAACCAAGAACTAGCTCTGTTCCTTCATAGAAAGTCTTCATTTCCATCATATCATCTTTCAGGTCGACTTTTTAGCTTCTTAAAGTAGTTTCAACACTAAAAAATATCATGTAAATATTCCTTTTCACCCTCAACAACATCTTGTGATATTGTGCCACATTTGTGAAGCGTTTTAATAGAGAATTTTTATAAAAAATAAAGTGGCTATTGTAATTGTACCAAGAAAATAATAATAATAATAATAATAATAATAATAACGTCATATCAATATAATTTTTCCTTTCTTTTTACAAATACAAAAGTGTGTATTCTTTGGAATGACAGCAGTGCCTGGAACTCACTTCACCAAAGAGCAACTCTATGCTTAGTTATAAGGCAAAAACCATCGTATTATCTTATTCTCTTTACAAATGAGCTAACACACTTGTTCATAAAGTTGATGGTGCAACAGCGGATGTATAATTTAGTAGTGATTTATTGAGTCATTATGTATTTGTATATAGAAATGAGAGGGAACAGTACGACAAAGCATTATCGTGGTATATATTAGAAGCAATAGAAACTAGATATGCTGCACAGAATAATATAGGAGTGCTATGTCATAATGGACAAGTTGTACCAAGAAGCTATTCGTGTGCTTCGAAGTGATGGTTAAAGTCTTCTGAATAGAACAATAAACATGCTCTAAAATGTATTGGTGTATTCGAAAATGGTCAAGGTGTACCACTTGATAAACACAAGGCACTGGAATGTTATTACCACCGCGATCATAAGGAAGGTAGAGACAGATTGGAAAAAGAAGGTTACCACCTATTAGAAATAGAAAAAAGTAAGTTAAATTGTATTACTATTTCAATGTATTAATAAAAATTGTTAGACAAATCACTGGAACAGTTGCTAAAGGAAACAGAAGTTATACTTTACACGGTAAAGAGAAATTTTGAAAAAAAAAACATAAAACACAAAAAGAGATTGAAACACTCGAACAGTTAAACATAAACTATAAATTAGTAAATGGTTAGACAGGATGCATGGAAAGATGTATCAATGTTATTATCTGAAGACTATCAAGGCGGCGTAAAGACAGAGAAAGAAGCAGTCGCAAATTACAAGGAAGAAGTACAAATGTTAATGAAGCAAATCTCACTTTTAAAACAAGAAAAGAACATTTCTAAAATTCAAGTAGTACAGCTCGAGTCATTAAAACAAGAGAAGACTGATTTTGAACTGAAAATAAAGGAAAGGGACAATAAAATCAATCTGTTGAAAAGCGAAAGACGCAGATATCACTCAACGTCCATACAACAGACGCAAAGTCTAAACTCGCTAAAATAAGAGAAGGAAACCATGGAAAAATACAAAAAGCACACCACTGCTGAAATAGGGCGACTAAGTGCATCCCACCAAGTGAGAGTGAAAATGCTCATAATGATTTTAACTATGATGATGGCAATCAAATAAAAAATAAACAGACAATAAATAAATAAAATAATTTAGTGGTATAATTACAACTTGTGAGCACTACTACTTCTAGTTGTAACAATGTCCATACAAGGCATATTCTCATTTTATTATAGTGTCTAATGATAAAACTATTCTCTTTTTATTTTTTTTATTTCATGTTATCCACTGAGAGTATGTATCGTTTTTTTATTTTTTTTTGTTACAAACTTTTTTTTTTGAAAAGCACTTTCGTTCATCTAAGTTATTTTTATAAAACATATATTGCAAATAAGTAATTCTATAAGCAAGCACTTTGTCTTACAGGAACATTATATTAACATAGACATCCTACGGAAATGCTTTACATTGCTTTGGATCCTATCATTTGACTTATAGCTCGTGTGGTTTTATATATTTTTTTGACCATATTATACTTATATAGAGAACAATGGAACATTTAAATTTAATGTCACTCTTCGATTTACCAACATTAGGTATACACTGGGTTATATTATTCTTAATATATATATATATATATATATATATATATATATATTAGATAAGTTTGTTTAAAAGAAACATACTTAAAGATGGATTACTCTCCTGATTTTTTTTTTCAATTCTGGGTTATGATTTAGAAAGAATTATAAACCCTATTTTTCATTCTCCTCATAAAAAAAACGCCACTGATCTACCTCCCCGTTATTTTACCTACAATCCCCATCTCTATCTCCTTAATTGTGTTGTATTCGTATAATGAGCTACTGTTTATTTCAAAAATTGATAAAAGTTACAAATTATTGATAAAAAGGGGTAATTATTTAGGAGATAATAAAATAGTAATTAAGAAAAGATGTCAATTAATTGAGAAAAAATAAGTGTATAAATAAATGAAAGTGAGAAAACATGTTGTCAATACCATGAATTAGGAGAATCTACAAGAACATAGTGTAGAGATCAGAATAGATGGGTAGAGGTGTATATACAAGTAAGATCACATGTATACCAGAGCAAAACTAAGAAGGACAATGTTTAAGAAACAAGTGAGTAACCCATTAAACAAACACTGATGAAGATATAAAAACTTAGAGCATCGGAATGCTTGTGGGATGAACCGGCAATAGCCAACCTGGTGGGAGTAGCAAAGGCGTTTAAAATTTATACGTAATTCCACCTCTTCGACTATTTTCTTAATAAAAGATCATCAGTAATAGTATTTATATTGCGTAATTTATTAAATAATTCAAAATATAGTAACAAATACTTTACTGATATAATATTTTACTAGTTTAGTGTTAGAATGTACGAGAAGATACACTGGTCTTTCTTTTATAAATAATTGAGGGCTTTAAAATATATCAACTCTCTTATATCTATTCCATTTCTACTTTCTTCATCAAAAATGAGTTTAGAATTCATATAAAATATATTTCTCAATTACTTGATATTTCTCTCAGTTATTTGAAAAACACAATATCCTTAATTTTTTAACTACTAAGCTTATTGCTCTGACTTGAACATGTTTTTTGATCATAAACTGTTAATGTGATCTTTCTGTAATCTTTTTGACTCAAGTTTATGAGGATGTTTATATTCAATCCTCTATTCTAGTTGATTATGGAGTAACTGTTCGCCCTGGATTTGCTTTTTTTTTTGATAGTGATGTTAACTAAAATTACCATATGTGGAACTAACAATTCTTAAGTGCCTCTCCTTCTAAAATAAGTGCCGACTGGGATTTTTTTCCCATTAAATGATGAGGACAAAAGCTTATCTGATTAAGGATCGATTTTCTTGATGAAGGTATACTTCATTATTATCACAAAATCAAATGTGCCATTAATTGAAATTAAAAAAATACTCACCGGCATAATTACTCACTTACAAAACCTGATTTGGTAAATTATTGATTTTGGCGTTATTTAAAAAACAATAAAATAAGTACACCAGACAATTCAAAGCGTTTCCTTTAGTAACTAGCTTGATGTAATGACAGGCCTTTTTTTTTGTGGGGAACTGATCTGTTCTTTTTTAGTAGGCAATCCGAGAAGTATCAGTAATTAACTTATTTTAGATATGACCATGGTATATTTGATCCCCCAAACTTTGTTATGTAATGCATTAACCACAGTGGTATTTTTAGATTTGACTTGATTACCATTATTGAAACCAATCAAAGGTATATTTTATTCTAATTTGCCAAAGTGATACATAAAAACTATTTTAACTTAATTGTGTATTCAAAATATAGAACCCTGAAAAAAGAACCACTATATTTTTTAATAAAGTATTATCTATCAAGTTAAAACAAGAATTATTTAATCCTTTTCACATTTTATGTAAACCAGATATTGGGATTCATTCCCTTTTTTTTTTCGTCTTTAATATCATTTCACCTTTATTTAGCTATTGATATTGCAATTCTAATCCCCGGAGTCTTGACTTTCTTCAGAAAAGGTGGAACATGTCGTACTGCCTTTGACACTGATGAAATCTCATCTTATTACATTGAATTTTAATTTTGATTCATTATGAATTCAGCTTATCACTAATGGATAAAATGCTAGAAATAATCAAATACCAAGAGAAAATAACTTAAAAGTAAGGAAAAGGTTTGTTTTTGTTTTTTTTGTTCAGGCCAATCAAAAAAAAAAAAGGAACACATCAAATGTCAAAATTAAATATGGTGATATTTAAGATTTTTTTGAAAAAGAAAAAGTTTATTTCTTAAAAGACATATCGAAATATGTAATGACTATAGTTAACTAAGAGCGCTTTTCTTGGGCGCTCAACAAAAATAAAGTATGGAAAAAAAAAGTAGTAGATAGTGAAAAATGATGAAAGGGATACTCGCATACTAAATTAGGCGATATAACCTCTTCTACGAAGGACAGCTTTTCTACCCTTGTACTCCTGCTTTTCAACAGTGTTCTCTTTACCTTGGGCCTTGGCGACATTCTTATCGCTTTGTTCTTTGACAGATTTTTGCTCCTTGACAGCCTTCTGCTCCTTGACGGCTTTCTGCTCCTTGACATCCTTTTGCTCCTTGACAGCCTTTTGCTTAGATTGCTGCTTAGCGGGCTTCACTGAGGCTTGTTCTTCAACAGACTGATTGTTTTCTTGTGCTTTGGCATCAGCAGAGTTCTCCCAGTATTCATCACCAAAGTAGTCAAAGGGATCTTGATCGTCACGGTATTCAGGATATTCGTCAGAGTAGTCATCAGCGTACTCATCTTCATTTTCATCATCGTACTCATCTTCATTTTCGTCATCGTACTCATCTTCATCATCGTACTCATCATCGTACTCCTCGTCATAGCGATCATTATTGTCATACTCATCGTCGTATTCTTCATCGTAGCGATTATTCTCGTCGTACTCATCGTCGTATTCTTCGTCGTAACGATCGTAGTCATTATCCTCGTCGTCGTTAGCATAATATTCTTCATCTTCGTCCCAGCCAACGGTAAAGTCGAAACTGCGAAGAACGTCATCTTCATCATCGCTGTCATCATCGCTGTCCCAATCGCTGTCGCTGTCATCATCGCTGTCATCATCGCTGTCATCGTCGCCAATGAGTTCAACATAGTACTTTCCGTCTTCTACATCAACTTCCCAGTCGAATACAAAGACTTCATCATCACTGCCACGGTCCCAATGACCAATTTCTTGAACATAGCTAAAATGAAAGAAAAGGTGTAAGAGATCAATGTCAAAAAGTAAAGAGTGCAAAGTTAAATACATACTCTCCATCAGCTGTGTTAAGAATAGCAACGAGGTGACGATCATCTTCAACGTCATCAGTAGCGAAAGTGATTGTTTCGCCGTTATCGAATCTAGAATGTTTTCTGGGATAATCAAAGTAATCTCTGTCAGCAAGGACAGTAGATGCGGCAGAAAGAAGGAAAAAGGCGGCTATAGTAGAGAGCTAGAGTTGATTAAATGTTAATAATGAGATTGTAAATACAATTGTATATATATTTATATATACAAACCTTCATAGTAAACGAAAGTTAAATGAATGTCAAGTTTTGCTTAATATGTATTAGAAAGTTTGTATAAATGAATGAAAGTGATAATGATTCGAATCCAAAAGCCAAAACCTTGGGATTATATATGTTTTTTTTTTCCTTCCTATTTCACAAGACATACTTTGAAAAAAGGTTGTCGATACTCCTTAATAATCACCAGAAAATCCCGTCCTCCTTGAGCTTTTCAGGTATAGAAAATAGAATATAGCCTTATATGCAAGATGTGTTAAATGTACATTGTAGATAACACTTCCTTTTTTGTAGGTATTTGAAGGTAATTTTTCCCCTTCATTAAAAGGAGTGAGGTAAATAAATAAATAAAATGGTAAAAAATAAAAACATGTAGCTGGTTAATACATGTATTATTTTGATTCTTTCACTCCTCTAATATCCCCTTTTCTATAGGGGTCTCTTGAACTTTATATGATTATTATAACAGTCTCTGGTCAGATGAACTGTCTGGATTATAAGGGGGGAAATGTTACAACAATAGTAATATTTTGTTTTATGTAGAAGCTTCCTTTTACTATATTAATATATTATTAAAACGTTTTATCAACATAAATGTACATATATTGTAAACCTGGATATAGTGATATGAGATGTAGCATTAATATTTCTGAATATGGAAATGCATATATATGCTTTATTGTCAATCATACAGTTTTATTTGATAAAATAGAAAACAACAATAAATATATGATTTTTATCTAGGCGTTTCCATGTACTAAAAAAATGACAAAGCATTGACACAATCAGACATTTTGAAAACAAACCAATTAATTTAATTTAATCATTCAAAAATAGAAGTACTTTGAATATTTTGGTTTTTAATTTCTTCCTTCCCTTACATTGAGAACACATTAATAATAAATAAGGTCAATGATTTTCTTCCCCCCCTTTTTTTTCTCTCTCTCTATGCAGAATCATGCATAATAAGTGCTAATCACCATTTTCTGTGAACTGACTTGCGACTATTTTAGTTCTTGATTTGATTGAACCTACTTCTACCATCCATCTTGTCAATAGCACTTGAAAAAAAAGTGTCTTTTTAACCTTTGACCCACACTCTGGTTTGGATTTATATCCAGAGTGAAGTCAGATCACGCGAGTCTTTTTTTTTTTTAAAAAAAAAAGACGTCGCAAACAATTAAAAACATAAAAGACTCTTTACTTATAAAACTACCTGTATGCTCTTTATTGTAATAATATACCCGTTTGAAATAGTATAAACGTCAGTAATTGCAAAAATGAAGTTGGGTTTTCAATTTGCTGCCATGTTATTCAATAGGACAATTCGCATGTTATTTCATAACACGAATTGTCCTATTGAGATTTATGAGAAATATAGGAGGTAAATAAATGACCTATATTAGGGCTTAACAGAGAGGCTCTTTATATATATAGAACTAAATTAAAAAAAAAAAAGTTTCATCAAAGTTTAAAATAAAAATGGAATGACTTGAGTAAACATAGTTATAAAACAGGCTTTTTTTCTTCTTTCTTCTTTTTACTTCGCTCAACTTGATGTAAAGCCAAGTTCTCTTTCAAACAAGTAGAGCCAAGATATATATCATTTGATTCAGTCATAATTAAAGAACATACGCATGTTACTTTGTAGATGTTAGATGTTAATTATGGCCAAATACGTATGTAATATCAGACATTATGTGATCCCAAAGCAAGGGCATCTCGATAAATTGAAATCAATTAATATGTCATCCTTAATCCGATTTCAAAGGGGATAACATCTTTGTATTTATTCTCATGAATAAAAAATATATATTTACAAAATGTCTATAAGGTTTTACGCCTTTTGAGGTCATGTTATTCAATAAAATCCATACAGGATGGCACTTAGAAAATGTTTTTCTCTTTACATCAGCAAGATACCCACTTGAATCTTGTAAAAGATGCTGAAGGGCGATCAATTCTTTAACAAGGATATACTCCCTGTATTACTGTAATTATTACTGTTTTTAAATTTTTCTGTAAAAATATCTTTTAATTTAACTGTTGTAATAAATTTACAAACGTTATTAAAAACTTCCCAGAAAGTCTATGCGTTTTTTCTCTTAAAAAACAGCATCTGGGATTTCCTAAAAGTTCAAGACCAAAACAAATACTTTTTACTTTTGAAGTATCACTAATCAAAAAATAGATTCATTTCTATTAATATGTAGTATAATAGAAAATAAAAAAGAGAGACTAATCAATTAATTCAGTCACTGTTAACAAGATATAATTACAAGTATTTTATTAAAAACAAGACAAAAAGAGGCAAATGAAGTTGAACGAGCGATCCGCATTAAAACGAGTCATTCTAGAAAAATCAATCACTTGAAACTTGCACTCTTTTTCAAGCAGAAACAAAGTTTTCTTTCGGATAAAGGTTATCTTTTTTTATATATCCCTTTATTCATAAATATTTTTGACTCCAAATGAGGCTTATTATAGACTTGAAGGCAAAAAGAAGAAGGTTAGGGCCGGAATAGCCTTCGATGATAATTCTTTTTCTTTCAAAATTATTAAAACTTAATATTCAAAGTTAAACTTAACAAATAAAACTTACATGTTTAGTAATATATTATAATTGAAAAAAGACAAAATCTATAACGTTCTTGCATTTCTGTAAAGAAATCCGGCTGTCCTTGAATGAATAATATGGAAGGAAAAAGGAAAGGGAGAAATAGGCTTTTTTCTTGATATTTTATGGAATTTTGCTAATAAGTGTATATTCAAAGTTAAACTTAACAAATAAAACTTACATGTTTAGTAATATATTATATTTGTCTGTCGGATCAAAAAATGCACTTTCTTGATTTATCCCATACAGTAAACAAACAATTGCATTTCGAGGGGGTACCTCTATGCCTGTATAAAAGGAGTAAAAGACAGCTAGGCAATCTTTTCTAAAACATAAAATATATAGCTGCTATGTTAAGCTTTTAACATACACAAAAACATACAAAGTCAACTCCGTCATGATGTACTATTTTAGATTTACATTCACATTGTAAAGTTGTGTATAACCTGGTGAGTTAGAATGCAT
>MU622258.1:209803-260168 GCA_025399235.1 Backusella circina FSU 941
TCATGAAGAAAATATTTATGAAGGTTTGAGGTACAAACTGGTACAATCACGATATTTATAAAATGAAGTATGAACTTTCATATTTATCTCAATATCAAAAGAAATGGAAAATTCGGTAACAGTATTTATCAGGAGATTATCACTTATTTCAAATAAAGTATTGTTTCTTTCTTCGATGTTGGAGAGTTTCATCGGGGAATTCATTTAACTTCAATTGTAAAACCCACAAATAAGGTTTTCTTATGTAATCCAAGAAGCACATGTCCCTTTACATTATGAATAACATTGCTATTTCCTATGTTCCTTTCTTTCTACCTGCTCTTCCGTCCTTCTTTTCGTTCTATCTCAATAAATAATATATATCCATATATAAAAATACTTCAACGATGTTTATCGATTGTGTTTCATTTTGGATCAATTTTGATATGATTGCATTAAGAGTAGTATTATACTGTTTATTTTAAAAAGACCTGAACTAATGAATATTGCCATGAAACATGAGTACTAAATGACCCAATTTACATCCCTGCTGTAAACATGATTTTAGTGAAGAAATAACTAGAAGATATAATAAGAATGTTTCATCTACCTCCAAACCATTCCATGAGGACGGTGCCTGGAGGTAAATCACCAAGTGTCTTGAGGATATATTCGGAAGTAAATCCACTTCAAGTGGGGATTGTCCTTTTCGCCGATTGAACAAGTGCTTTTATATACCAAACAATGACTCCTAATACCCCCGTTGAAAAGTCAAAAATCATCTGACTCAACCACTCGCGGGGTAGTATTAAAAAGACGCGCCATGTTTTGATTTTTTTGGGGGATTGATTGAAATAAATGACCTGACAATAAATATTTGCATAGCTTTTTCTAGAGTGCTTCGCATTACTTTGTATTAATAGAATGATTATTAAGTCTTATTAAGTCGCTATTATTGATCCGACTTTGAGTCGTACACTGCTTAATGCATATGATAATAGTGATCGAAAATGAGCTTTTTTTTTATAGATATTTTCACTAGTACGATACCTGTTTTTTTCTTTTTTTTTCTTTTTTTAATTTTTTTCTGTCTTATTTTCCACAGGATAAATGAATAAAGCATAGCGTATTGTATTATAATTAAATATATATGGTAAATTCATTTACTTCTGCTTTTAATAGTAAAAAAAGGAAGAGGTAGAAGTGTCAGTTGTACTAAGCTAATTTCGCTTCATTCTTTTTATTGAACTGATTCATCTTACTAGGACCCTGTGGATGAAATACAGGGTAGTAAGTCAAAAATGAGTTGGAATTAAGGACCTTCAGCCCACTTTTTTCTTTTGTTTAGCTCGGAGACCTAAAGCAGTGTTTCATAGCACATTTCACAGCACTATGTATATTAGCTGGTTTAATATCGACAGATTTGGTACATGTGATGAATACATCTGTAGCATCAAGTATTTATAGTAGCGCAGAACACAGGAATCCGGAAAGGAAAAAAGTGGGGACGTCTTTGATATGTTTGGCTTTTCGCTAGATACACAAGCTGAGTGTTTTCAAGAAGGAAAGAATGTCATCGCAAAAAGGACGAATCAGTAAAAAGCGGGTGTTATTTGGCTCTTAGCGGGATAGTTTGGTAGTGTGGGGCTGATTCTCTTATTGGTCGTGTTCATGAGAGCAAGATCATTTTTGTTTTACAACTATAATGGAATCCCGCGCAGTCCCACTTTGTCTTGTTTCACAATCGAGACCTCTCTATTTTCTAGGAAAAACAAAACTAAATAAAAAGGACGGGAAAGTTATCGAAAGAAGTAGCTCTCTTTTAACAATTTATAAACTTTTGAGACCCTTATTATTTTTATTTTATTTTGTCGGTTTCTTTTTTCTCCCTTCTACCGGACTTTTTCTTTTTTTAAATATCTTTATTTCATCATGAATGACTTTAGTTACCCAAATATGACAAAGGACATGTCAAAGATCAATATGAATTATCCAACAGAACCCAATACATTCCATCGTGCATCCATCTCTCAAAATAGAACCACATCTTTTAGTCAAGATGCAGAAATTTGGCATAACAATAATAACAACATTAATAACAATAATAATAACGTGAATAATATTCTTAATACACCCAACACACCAGATACCAACCCCGTTTCTTGTGACCTTCAAGAAGTTATCATGTATTATCAATCTCAACCTGATCTTTTACGCCTTATTTTAATGAGCAAAGTAGAAGAAGATAAAAGAAGAGCTGAAGAAGCTAAACTTCGAGCCAAGGAATTGGATCTATTGTTGTTACAACAACAGCAGCAATTTGCCACTTCAACACCTCAAACGCCCGATACCACTATTCTCTCACCAACGGTACCAGCTACCGCCAACGCAAATATTAACGGTATTAGTAATTTGCATAGTCTTGGACCCAAGAATCAGTTATTAAACGTAACTCAATTCAATCAAGAACCTAGACGACACAGCGCCCTGGAAATGTTGATTGACGAATCAGACTGCAACCGTCGTGATTCAGCTCTTGGATCTTCATTTGATGGTAGTGCCAACTCGGACGAGGCCGAGGAATTCAATAATAGCACCAATAATACTACTAATAATGCCAATTCCATGTTTTCTATGAGGTAAGGATAGTATACAAAATATTATACAACTGTTTAAGTAACGGCATGGACTGATAAAATAATATTTTAGCTTCCCTCCACAGCCAATGACATCTATGGCAGCACCAAGGAACTCCCTTCATCCTCTTTCCCCGCCTTACACTATTAGCCCATCTTTAGATGATAGTCCGTTTTCATCTCAGATTAAACAAGAAGACCAGTCAGCCCAGTCTACTGAGCGTCGTTATGATTCGTATTTTCCTCAAAGACCACGCCGTAGACGTGAAATGCAAGCCATTACAAAGATTGTTGAAACAAGAGAATACCCATATGTAGATGGTTTTTTCTGGAAAAACAATGGAAACACAATCCAAAAAAAGACTGGAAATAAGAGTGTCTATTATAAATGTTCAAATAGCAGCAAGGTAAATTATTTGTGTTTTTAAAAATATAAAATGATCATCTGATATTCATTTTTTTTTATAGGGCTGTCCTGTGAATAAGACAGTGACATGGAAAGATAATGGCGAATACTTGATTAAATATAGAGGTGAACACTTATCTGAATGTGGCAAGGTTCAACGCATTGTTGACATGTAATAAACAAAAAAAAAAAAAAGAAAAAATCCCCCCTCACATTCATACACACACACTCTTTTACACACACACACACACACACACACACACACACACACACACACTCAACCCACCAACATCCAACTTTGTACATATTTATATATTTTGGCTTATTACACACACACACACACACTTTATCAATATGGCATTTCCTTTTGTTTTTTTGTTTTTTTTTTTACAAGAAAACCAAGAGAGACATATCTTTGTTATACTTTTTATGAGCTGGTACTCACTACTGCAAGCAAAAGTCTTAAATATCCAAAAGAGGACTGAATGTTTCAAAATCTAAAATAATAAAAAGTGAAAAAATCAATCATTTGCTATCACACCATTCGCGGGCATGTCAAATTTGAATAAAAAAAAAACCATTTCCCCAGTCTTTTCGAAATGGGGTTAAAATAAAAAAATAAAATAAAAAAAAAATAGGAAGCCAAGAGCTGTTGCACAACTAAACCACTTTTTCTCTTTCCCCTTTTATCACTTAAACTTTTCCTTTTTTCTTTCTCTCTCTTTTATATTTTTTTTATTTTTTTTATTTTTTTTTTTTATTTTCCCCTTTTTATCTTATTTTTTACTTTTTTATTATATTAAATAATTTATATGTTTGCTACTCTCGAGTTACCTCTTAGAGGTAAGTTTATTGAAATAAAACGAATCGAGATGATTAACCTTGGTTTGTGTTAGATGACAGTAGACATAAAAGACTCAAAGTTGGAAGGGCTTGTCATCCTTGTCGAATGAAGAAGATCAAGGTAAAGTAACCATAGCAACAAGAAGAAAAAGAAAGTATCTTATAATATATTCTCGTACTGTTTAGTGCGATGGAAAACAGCCTTGTATGCAGGTTTGTACAATTTTAAATTATATAATAATAAACAAGAGTCCAATAGTAGTGCTGCTTATCAACTGATATATCATTATTTATTGTTATTATTTATTAACAGTGTAAAGGTAAGATTTATTTTTATTATTTTTGAAAATATATCAACATGGCAACGGTACTAATAACCTATCATTATTTGGTAGCCAGGAGACGAAAATGTCAATATTTAAAAAATCCAGATGAAACCTACATTCGTCTAGATCCAGTAGAGTCTAATAATAACAGCAACTCCCTCTCGGAAGCTTATCTTCAAGATATTGGAGACTATATTCAACCTCAACAAAGCAACTCAACCCACAGTGATCATAAAATATTTCCTATGGATAAACCAGACACCTTGTTTGCTGCCAACAAAATGGAAAATGGTACCTCATCATCATCGATAAGTAGTTCAGCTGCTACCAGACCAGACAAGATGATTGAGCAATTGACAGATGGATTGGTTCAACTAACACTTCATCAGGATACATCAAAGCTAACAGAACATGTCACACCTTGGAGAAGTTATGGTGAATTTGTTAGATGGACTCCAGAACCTCATTTACCGAGCTATTACACAGCACCTATCGATATGCCCTCTCGACCCACCCAAGAACACCTTATCAGTGTCTTTTTCAGTGAATGCCATTACATCCTGCCTGCACTGTCACGATCCATGTTTTATGATCAGCTTAAAGTAAAGGGCCCGTTGGTAACTCCACTGTTACTCAACATCATGTATGCACACGCAGCAAAACGTGTGAACAACCCTGCTTTCCGATCAGAATCCGACAACCCAGCTACTCAAGGTGATCTGTTTTATAATCGAGCAAAGAGATTGGTAGACGATTTTTTGGATGTGCCTCGTATTAGTACAGTCATCGCCTTGCTCTACATGTCTCTCTATGACTGTGACCATATACCATCAAATGGGCAGCGCTCAAGTCGAGCTTGGATGTATAGTGGTATGGCAATACGCATGTGCTTTGAGTTGGGATTACACACAGCCAATTACAGTAGCCAAATGTCACAGTGTGACATTGAATTGCGTAAAAGGGTTTTGTGGACATGTTTTGTAATGGATAAACTCGAAAGTTGTACAATGGAAAGACCATGGATGCTAAGATCAACCGATGTTTCTTTGGACTTGCCTACACCTTTGCCTGAAGATACACCGCAGGAACGATTGGTCTTGGAGGCATTTAATCAATTGTGTAAACTAATGATTTTAATGGAAAAGGTCATTCATTTCTTTACTTATACTATAAAGACGATTACTGTGTGGACAATGAATGAAGAGAATCAAATATTACAGTATTTGGAGGCGATTAATCAATGGAGAGAAATGCTTCCAAATGAATTACAATGGAGTCCAGTCACCCAGCATCAGCATCATCATCAACATCAACAGCAACAACATCAACAACAACAACATCATCATCAGCAGCAACAGCAGCATCAACATCATCAAAATATCAATGGTCTCTCTCGAGTCGGTAATAACAGTAGTAATGGAATTAGTGGTAGTAACGGGCATTTACCAAGTTCAGCGGTTGTAGCCAATCTACATTTAGTCTGCTATGACTTGGAGCTCTCACTCATCATGTGTTGTCGATACCAAGATGAACAAATCCATCGAGAAAGACGGCGTGCATTAGCAAACACAATTACATATATTGTATCTCTTACTGTACAAAACACACACTTGATGTATACATTTGCCGTCTCTACATTTTCAGGTGTATTTGCTGCCCTGACACATGCTGTTGATTTTGAGAATCCGCACCTAGAAGTATCAGAAGGAGCTAAAATACAATTTAGAAAGAGCCTGGAGGATGTGCGATTGATTGTGGAGAAAATTCCCATGCGTGATTTACGTAATTTTGCTCGTTTAGTGGATTTGACCCTTCAACCCAAGAACACAAACAATGGAATGATGGTCTCACCTGCGTATGCTACCGCATTTTCTGCCATCAGTGATATGTGCCATAAAAAGGACGAACCACACATGTCCCCTACATTATTTAATCAACAGGATGGTAATCGCTCTGGCTATGGCTCTGTGTCACCTGAACGACATCCTTCACCTTTTGGCAACCCCATCGTATCAAGTCAATTCGGATTCGATCCAACCTGTTTACCCAATTCGTCATCCTCTCCATCAGGCTCAGTTTCGGCGGCAGCAGTGGCAGCAGCAGCAGCAGCGGTTGGAGCAGTGGGTGCTCCTGTGGCTACATCAGGCCCATCCAACAAGAGTATCGAACCGGCTGATTATACTTTTGAACTAATCTCTGTAGCGGACGAATGGGCAAGGTCATTGATTTATTAAATGATAAGCAAAAAGGAATCCCAAAATACGCTCTTTTTTAACACTCAACCAAATGATTTACCCCAAAAAAAAAACTATTTTGGGACTTTTAATCTTTATATATTCATATCACTGCTCATTTTTTTTTATATTATTTTAATTTTTGTAAGCATACCGAATAGATAGACTGCCTCTTTTTTTTTCCATTAGCATTCATATTCTTGTTGTTACCTTTAAACAAGAGAGAGGTAAAAAAGGGATATGTCTTCTGAATGCATCATAACACCTGATATCTTGTTTTCATTAGACTAACAATGCAGTAGTACCTTCTCTCTCTCTCTCTCTCTGTCTCTCCCTTTTTTATATATAATAATAAATAAATACATGTTTATTTCTTCTTTTCTCTTCTTTTCTCTTTATATTCTCTCTTTTTCTTTTGTCTTTTATCTGAAGATATTATTAATTTATTACTAATAATAAATAAGATGAGAATAGCAAGTAAAGCTACGATTGGTATAATGTTCTTAACAGGACAGGTGATCTGTAATATAATTGTGCCTCTTCATAAACGAACTCAGGACCTGTCAGGAAAGTTTATTCATTTGACAGGTACACAAAAGCCAACTTTAAATTTATTTCATATAAAACAGAATAATCAGTCAGTAATAAGCACTCATCGGTCTATTATTGTGTTTAGATCTTCATTTTGATCCAGATTATCTTGAGGGTGCTTCAGTGAAAAGCCATTGTCATAGAAAGGATGGTGATCTTAGGAAAGGAACTGCAGGTCATTTTGGTGCTTTGGGATCTAAATGTGATTCTCCTAAAGCCCTGGTAAAAACACAACAATGCATTGCTTTTTTATTATTACAACTAGAGTGCCAATAAATGATATTATATATAGATTGATGCTACGTTTGAATTCCTAAAAGGGAAGATCCCTGAAGCTGATTTCGTAATTTATACTGGGGATTCTGCTAGACATGTAACTTCATATTGTAAAGAGAGAGGAGAAAGTCACAACTCATTGTCATTATCTTGAATAGGATCGCGATAAAGAGCTACCCCGTACTAAAGAGCAGGTTATAAATATTCAAAAGATGTTAGTAAAGCAGTTTTCAGAATCCTTTGGTCGTGTGGTAAGTAACTAATAGGTGTAAACCATTACGACTGCTGCTAACAAAAGAAACAAAAAAAAAACACTGCTATTGTTTATCAGTTTCCAGTTATAGGAAATAATGATGTTTTCGATAACAACAATGTCAAATTAAACGACCCCCAATTTAAAGAGTTTGCTGATATTTGGTCGCCCTTCCGTTTAAACTTTAAGACTGACTTTGAGGCTGGAGGCTTTTATGAACAGGATATTATACCCAATAAACTACGAGTGATTGGTGCAAACACGATGGCATTTATAAAGAAAAACAAACTTCTTGATGAAGATTGTAATGTTCAAGGTAGTTTTGGTCAGATTCATTTAGCTTGGTTACAGTATAAGTTGGAACAAGCTCGTAGAGATCGTACCAATGTTTATATCCTGTAAGGAGATAATTTTTTTTTTTTTGTTTTATTATCACAATATGCAGTTCGAATACTAACCTTGCATATTGTGTGTGTGGTCAAGTGCGCATGTACCGCCAAATAGTAAAAAAGATAAACATTTCTTTAAAGATACTTGTTATACATACTATTATGGGCTCCTAGGAACTTATTCCGATGTGATTATCGGTCACTTTTCTGGTCATTTTAACTGTAAGTCCAAAATAGTACATTATTTATTTATTTACTTATTTACTTATTTATTTATTTATTTATCTACCAGATGATCAATTGACTGCTGTCTTACAAGAAAATGGTAAAGATGTCTATACTCGTGTAGCTGCCCTTGGAGAAGAAGAAGTGCCCATGACAGCTGAAGAACTCAAGTTGTACTCTGTAAAGAATGTACTTTACAATACACCTTCTATTGTCCCACAACAGAATCCGGCTGTCCGTGTCTACAAGTATGAAACAGAAGGAACAAAGTACCCTGTTGGTACTATTTTAGACTGGGAACAGTACTATGCAAACCTGGATGAAGCTAATGCCAGTGGCAAACTTGCCTACAGTTTGGAATACACCGCTTCTCAACTATATAATGTGGATCGCTTTGATGCCAGTGGTATTCAGGCTGTATTCAAAGCCATTTCACTCCGTGATGAAGTGCGTGAAAAATACACGGAATATCGTCTTGTAATGGCAGGCTCAGAGAAATCACAATAATTAGAGAAAAATAAAAACAACACATCATACAATAATAATAATAATACTAATAATAATAACAATAAAATAGTTTTTCTTCGTTTTTTCTTTATTTCTAAATAAGAATAAAGCAAAATGCTGTATTTTACAAGTTGGTTGTTGCTTTACAAAAGTAATTATAAAAAAAGTGGGTGTGTCTGTGTGTGTGTTTATTTTTCATCTGTTCATTTCTTACTCTTCATCATCATTATCCTCCTCTACTCTTTGCTTTTTTGATGCATCGTCATTGGACTCTTCTGCACCTCTCTTTAAACCCTTCATCTTTCTGGTTTGAATCTTATTAAGATCCTGCTTACCCAAGTGAATACGACCATATTTATCACCCATCTCATCCACTTCAATGTTCTTGACCTTCTTGTGCTTGACTTCCTTGGGTACACGAATAGCTGATTTCCATACCTCGGGCTTGGCGACTGATGAACGTCTAATAGTAAAATCATAATTAGGACCCATTTCCCCTAATTCAACACGGGGTGTCTTTGATCCACTCTTTTTGAAGGTAATAGTATAACTGCGGAAGTGAATAGGTCCCTCGGGTGTGGCAGTGACACTGATGACATGTTCAAGACCGGCTAAATTGACAGCGGTAGTGACTTCTCCATTGAAAAAGTCGAGGAAATAGTTCTTCAAGCTCTTATAAACAGGATCAGATTCGAAACGATCTCCGTTAAAGACCATAACAGGTTTTATACCCAAAGAACATTTGGCTCCCTATTCACAAGATGATTTCAGTTAGTTATTATTGTGAATATATTTTATATTTATATATATTTATATTCAACAAGTATACGTACAGGAATAGAACTCATACATTGTGCTTTTTCGATACCAAGTTCAAACATATCCAACAATTGGTGATTGTACATGCGAATAAAGGTAAGATTATTGGGTCTCTTCTTGGAGTGACTACCGACTACCATAAGGGCAGCGTCATTCTTTTGTGAAAAGAACTCGAGCTTTTCTTCGTCTTCAAAGGGCTTGATTTCATTCTTCTTTGAAAAGTACACAGCATTTGCACGTTTCAAGGCATACTACAGAATATGTGTTAGAAACATAAGATACTGACAGTGGAATACAAGTCATTTCTTACCAAATCTTTCAATGCATCGGTGATGATCTGACTTGTGGTGGAACCTCTCAAGAGCAAGGTTGATTTAGGGTTCTCATGTACCTTTGCTTCACGGTTCTTCAAGAAACGCTTAGCACGAGCATTCTTTGCCTTACTAAAATAGGACACAATTTGGATTAGTTTATATTAATACTTCTTTATGTTCAAATGATTTACATTGTACGCAACATTGCTATTTTTTTTTTAAATCAAAAAGGATCTAAAACAACTGACAACAAAAAAAAAAAAATTGAAAATTAAAAAAAATAACGAAAAAAGACAGACATGCTAAAAAAGGGAAATGATAGGCAGTCACACTCTAATAAAAGTGGCTGAAAATATCACTTTCTCTCTAATGTGCTTTATTCATGCGCATATCACGCTCTTGCTCTAATTTTAATAATCTATCCACGTCCATCTTGCGCTGTTCACGTATCATTGAAAGCGAATCAACAAGACCCATCTGATCACACACATCCAATACAATCTCATAACCCTTACTATCCGGTAATACATTATGAATGCGCATGTCATGCCATACATTCATCACCTCTGATGGCTTGCCCGCTCTCTCGAGTGATGCCATAATATGGTTATAAGTGGTTGGAGGTAGTTTGTAGTTGGTCATCTTGGTATCATCATACACCTTTAAAGCGGGTCGTAACTGTCCTGCCTTACACAGAGCAGCAATAACGATGGTATAAGTCACAAAGTCAGGAGCAATGTCTAATTCACTTTTAGCCATCTTCATATGACGATATGTCTCCAATATCTCTCTGACAGGTTTTGATACTTCTTGTTCTGGTTTTGGCCATAGTAAACTATCCTCAACACCTTGATCAGATGCGATGCTATCGGTTTGAACAGGTTGTATCATTCTTGTCATGATCGTAAGGTAATGATTATAGGAGCGTATATCAGGACGAAGGTTACTTGAAATCATCTTGTCCCATGTATGTCTCACGATATCCCATCTATTTGAATTAGGCATGTCCACAACAGAGATAACACCGAGCATACCATTATAAGTGTATACATTGGGTTTTATACCATAGTCCTCCATTTCTTGGAAATATATCACTGCACGGTTCAAGTCAAGAGTCTGATTACAGCCGAAAAGCAGTGTAGAATAGGTATGTTGATCTGGTGTGATGCCCTTTTCCTTCATCTCTTCATAGAGATCAAAAGCAGCTTGGTGTGAATGGCCGGATGCCTTGACTAATAGATCCATCAGAATACTATAACTGAATCTGTCCAGAGTGACATTCTCATCCTTCTTGAAAATGTTGTATATTTCCAATGCTTCTGTAATTTGATTCTTCTTGATGTGATAGGTCAGGAATGCATTATAATCCAGTATAGTGGGACTCGTTCCCGCCTTGTTCATTCCATCCAATGCCTCTTTGGGACTCGCTTCCAATAAGAGATAAGTCCATCCATTGAATGTGATTCCAGAATTCCGTAAATCGGTAGCAACCCGTTCAAAGTTTTTGTCCCTTTTACCTTTATCCTTCAATGAAGTTAATACGATTGTAAAAGTGCTTAATGATGGTTTGACATTATTCTTCTTCATCAGGTCATATGTTTCCAGAATGCCCCATGGTTGATCCGCATTTTTATAAGCATACATCATCAGTTTATAGGCTTTCTCATCGGTAGCCAATCCCTTTTTCAGCATTTTCGAGAAATAGTGTCTGGTACTGTACAAATCGTTAAAACTGTTGAATGCATACATCAAGCGTGTATAACCCGTTGCTGTTGATGGCATTAGGTTGCGTTCCTCTAATGTTTTGCAAAAATCAGAAAGCTGCTTTTTTGTACCATTCGATCGAATGACGTCCATTACCGTGTAGATGGTGGCGGCTCTTACATATCTGCTGGATGCGACGAGTCCGTTGAATACAATATGTGCTGATTCAATGTCACCCATGGTGCCAAACAGATATATCAGCATACCGCAGAGTTTATCAAACACTTCCTGATAAGCTCGATGGGATCTACGTGAGTTTAGATCTCTCAAAAGCGTTTGGATTCTAGTAATTGCTTGTTCTCCACCGGCAAACTTGATTTCTCTTCCAAGAAGATAAATTTCGCTGGGAGGAACTTGTTCATTTTTGGATCGTTCAAGATACACTTGCCATGCATCTTCAATTTCAGCACTGTTCATATGTTTCGGTTCCTCTTCTTCTTCCTCAGTATCTTTCTGTTCCATAGATTCTGCAAGGACTGTCGTAATGTCGGCTTCCGCATTTGTTACAGTAGGTGTCTCTGTGACTTTAAGTGTAGGGGTTGTTGTTAGAAAACGAAAATGTTGATATTTGATTATAAATGGTCTTTGTATTATTCTATTGGACCCTGCTCTTTTGATTAAGGGTAAGAGACATCTTGATGCTTTGAAAATGGACATGACAAGGGAGGTTGACAATGAAAATAAAAAGAAAAGAAAAAAATATGCCAAAATTAAACATGTAGAGTTGTCGGCATTTTAAATTAACTTTATCCAGCTCACTGGCAACTATTGAAAGAAGAAAGACAATGGTTTACTCAACTTGAAACAAACCACAGAGAACACGCTATTTCGTCTGTCTAATAAGTAATCTGATTTACTACTTTAGCAAGATACAGTTCACATTTATTTCATCTTTTGCCAAACTAGCAGTCACATTAAGCACAACTGCTATTTCATAACTTCAAATCTTGTTGTATTATCTCTCAGGATTTACTACGTAAAAAAAAAAAGAAATGGAAGACGACGACGATAATACATTTAAAATACTTGTAGCAACTGATAATCATATTGGTTATCTCGAGACAGATCCAATACGTGGCCAGGACTCATTCAACACTTTTGAAGAGATTTTAAAAATCGCCAATCGAGAACAAGTTGATTTTGTCCTGTTGGGTGGCGATCTCTTTCATCACAATCGACCCTCACGCAATTGTATTCATCAGACTATGAAATTAATGCGACAATATTGCTTTGGAGAACGTGAAAACAAGGTTTGGATTGCCAGTGACCAGTCTGTCAACTTCAATAATGGCTTTTATACTGCAAACTATTTGGACCCCAACCTGAATATCAGCCTTCCCATCTTTTCTATTCACGGTAATCATGACGATCCTTCTGGTGTGGGTAATTTAAGTGCACTCAATGTATTATCCATGGCCGGAATGGTCAACTACTTTGGCCAGAGTCAAAGTATCCAAGATGTACTCGTTCAGCCTATATTGATGCAGAAAGGAACAAGCAAAGTGGCGCTTTATGGTTTAGGTAATATTCGCGAGGAGCGACTTCATCGGCAGTGGCGGTCCGGACGTGTTAAATTAATGCGTCCTCAAGGTCCCCAAGATGAGTCACAGGAGGATTGGCGAGATTGTTTCAACATGTTTGTGTTTCACCAGAACCGGGCGCGTCACGGACCTACTTCAAGTATTCCGGAAGAGTTTCTTGATGGTTTCCTAGACTTAGTTGTGTGGGGACACGAACACGAGTGCCGCATCATTCCAGAGGAGTATGAAAGCTTTGCTATTACACAACCAGGCTCCTCCGTTGCCACCAGTTTATCAGCTGGAGAGGCTGAACCCAAGCATGTTGGTCTATTAACCATCAATGGAAGTGATTATAGCCTGGAGAAGATTAAGCTAAGCACAATTCGTCCATTTCAATTCACTACTGTCGTACTATCACGGGTTGAAGAGCTGTCACCTTCTGATGTAAAGGGAACACACAAATATCTTGAAGACGTGGTAGATGATCTGATTCGACGAGCAAAAGAGGAATGGGAAGAGGAGCATCAGCAACTTTCGGACGACATGCCTACACCACTTGTACGTGTCCGAGTCGACTATTCAGGGGGTTATGATACATTCAACCCACAACAGTTTGGACAAAAGTTTGTTAATCGTGTGGCTAATCCTAGTGACATTTTAAAGTTTCAAAGAGATCGTGGTACAACATCAAGGCAGCCAAGAGCTTCCGAGATGTTGAAGGATCCCACGATGGCAATCCCAGAACAATTGGATTTAGTCCGGGTTGAGGACTTGGCTCATGAGCTCCTCACCGATCTTTATGTACTACCCGAGCCTGGCTTAAAGGATACAATTTCAGCCCTTGTTGACAAGGATGATAAGGATGTATTGAGACGATTTATTGAAGATTGCACAAAGGAAGCCAATACTAGTATGATGCAGGCTCAAGAGTTATTACAGGGAAGAGAAGTAAACGAAGATTACGTAAAAGAAAAGGCTCTTGAATATAAACGAAATTGGATTACTCAATATAACCTGACAAATGGTATTCGGGATACCCAATCTAGCCATTCCACCAACCAGACAACTAATAATACCAATAACAACAACAATGCTTCAAATCGCCGCACTCGTAGTAACAGCAATACCAGCATTTCTTCAGATTTAAGTCAAGTACAACCCATGCTTTTACAACAAGGTAGTACGAATCCTCCTTATTCCAACAATATCTCATTAGATGATGCATCTTCTTCATCTATTCCCACAACGTCTTTGCAGGGACCAAGTAAAAGAAGAAGAGTTATACCAGGGGCAAGACAGCGTTAATATTATGTATAAAATAAAGAATAAATAAGTATATATGAAAACATCGCACTTGTTTTTGTTTTATTTTAGTATGTCTTATTGTAACTTTATAACAATTTGTGCTACAAAAATAAAAGCATCCACTAATGTGCCATTACTTGACATTGTGCCACTCAATAGCAATAAAAGAATTTTATTTTTAAATAATATTTGTTTATTATTATTATAACAAAAAAGATGGTACTTTTTTAAGAAAAAAAACGGGTTTCCGCTTCCTTTACGGAACATGTATCGAACATGTTTGATACAAAAGAAGGAGAAAAAGGGTATTAATTAATATTTACAAGGTTAACATAAATTTAAAGGAGAATAAAAAAAAAGTTGCTACGCTGAAATAGTTAAGGGGGTTTTTGTGTGAGGTTGTGGGGAGGTAATATTTACAAGTTGCAGCAGCAGCAAAAAAAAACAAACAAACATGTCCTTATTTCTCTTCTTCCTTGGGCTGAAGCTTCTTTTTCTTGAAAAGTCTCTGGACAGTCTTCTTTGTGTTTTTGTAGAATGATTGTAATGGCTTGGTCTTGCTTGCACCATCTTCCTTCTTGAATGGTTTTGTGATTAAGGAAAGTGTAGACTTGAATCCCTTGTTGTTATTCTTGGGCGTATCAGGGGTCACGACAGCAGGGAGCGCTGGCAAAGGTTTGTCAATATTTACTTGTGATAGAGTGGTTCGTGTAACCGAGGCAGATGTTGCTACCATTTGCTCTTCCTCCTCTTCTTCATCTTCTTCAGAAATAACCTGGTCTAAAACAGGAACGGTTATAGGGCTTGGAGACAAGAATGATGAAGTATCCATAGTAGTCACTGTGTCCTTACTATTGTTGTTATTAAGTTTGTGACCAACACCAGAGAAGTCATCGATTGGACCGATCGCGTTACCATCGTCCCACACTTCATCTCGCCAGGAAAGAGCAGAAGAAGGCATGTCAAAGGTATTCTTGTTGGGATCTGTAATGTCGTCATGTACCATTTTGAAGACACTCTTTAGAATCTCGTACATTTCATCTCTATCCATAGGGCGTATAGGTGGAGAAAGTTGGGAAAGCACTCTCTTTTCATCACGGGTAGTAACAGTTGTCTTTGCAGGGCCAAAGTTGAATTCATCGTCCTGGTCGTTATCTGTCACTTTGACACGCTTTCTTAAGGTCATGAACTTGGCTAGATCTTGTGATGAATTGTCATTAAATGTATGCTTAAAATCTTCATATGCCCAATCCAGCCCTTCAGGGACCTTTGTATTCATAGGTGATGACAGTTTTGGTGTTTCGGTATCTCCAGGGAATAGAATATCACTGCTGTTGAAATCGAAATCCATGATGGTTTATATGTATATTTATGTAATTAAAGGGTATTTAATAAAATGAAAAAAGATGGATATTTAAATGGTGATTGATGTTGATGGTATTGATGTGATTAATTATATAATGAGATATAATTGTGTTGATTACTTATTATAAGAATGATTACAAGTAATAATAATAATTTAAAAGAATAAATATGTATATGAGAAAAGAAGATAAAAAAAAAAGAGTGCAGCCGAAATGAAAGAACTCACTTTTATAGATCGCACATCTCTTTCGGAATAAGAATTCCGGCCGCTACCAAATAAGGCATATGTTATTGAAGGCAATCTTTTTTTTTTTAGGTTTTTTTTTTATGCTATTTATTATTTTAGCACTAATTGACCCAGTATTAAATCAAAAAGTGGATAAAATAACGATATTATGATTTACCAACCCTTTCATATTCTCCTTTTTGCCTCTACTCCTTTTTTCTAGAAAACGTAGCACTTTTTATCTTATTTCCGTTATTATTACAAAGACGGAATGATAATCATATGGATAAACAGCAATGAGAATAATAATAATAATAGTAATAATAATCTGATGTTTAATAATAGTTTGTTATTATTATTATTATGTGTGTGTTATGTCAGAAAGACAGCAAGAGAAATGGGTGTGTTATGTATTTATAAAGTCAGGTGTCCTTTTGCAACAGAGATAATAATTTGTATTACAGTGGTTCCGTTGCTCCGATGAGTTCAATTTCACTACTTACTGTTGTCTATTATTACTATAAAGATTACACAAAAAAAAAATGAAAATACAATTAGATGTTTAAGGAGCATCCAATTAAGTGGGAAAGGGAGTGAATATCATTTAATATCATTAATAATAAGTAAGTAAAGTGAATTTATGTAAGTGAATATATTTATTTAGGGTAAGCATAGTAGTGGTAAATAATAATAATAACACAAAGCTTTTAAGCCCCCTTATTGATGTTTTTGTTTTTTGTTTTTACTATTTCTTTATTCATCACTAATCATCGGTATCGACCAGCCGAGAGTACTCAAACTTTAAATTGTCTGTGCTTCTCTTGCTTGCTCTTGTTATTATAAAATCATCGGGGTTACTTTATTTTCATTGCTTGTGATTATTGGACAAGTTTTGGCTTTTATGATTCATTCACACCTATCAGCAATTCATTTACTTCTTTAAAACCATCCATAATGATTTTTCTATTAAAAAAAAATAAAAAATAAACTATATAAACAGCATCTCGATTACAGAAAAAAGGGTTCATTTGAACTCATTCTACTTTGCCTTGGATGTTCTCCATTGTTCTAGAATAGCAAAAAAAAAAAAAAAAAAAGTAAAAAGAGTGAAGCATATTTGTTTATTATTATTATTTTATTTATTTATCTACTTTTATATAAAACAACAAAACATCAATTCAAATAGAAACAATGTCCGTTATTGAATCGAGCTCATCATCAAGTGAAATAGACGAAGAAGAAGAATTACTCAAAGCCGTATGTGAATGTGGGCGCGAATTAGACTCAGGATGGAACTGTAGCAATTGTAGAAGACAATGTACTATTTGCAACAGATCTCTATCTACTGACCCAAGCGATTACTGCGAGAGATGCTTTAGAAAGTGCGAAGAACATGGTCTTTATAGATATCAAGATATATGTCCTAAATGTTCTTAGAAAAACTTTTTGTTGTTATCACTATCCTTCATGATATGACATGTTGTTATGTAGAATATAGAAAAGCTAATAGTGCTCCTTTAGTGTCTGAGTATAAAACAAAGAAAACAGCAACTTTAAATGTGTACAGTGTAGTTAATCGTTATTGCTCTTCATCCATATTATTATTATTACTATTATTATTATTATTATTATTATTACTATTGATTAAAAATATATTGCAAAACCATAAATACAACATATTATAAACAATTGACCACTCATATAATACGAAAACGTGTACATTTTAAAGATGTTTATTGCAAACATCAAATGATGAAATCGTCATTTTTTTCTTTTTTTCTTTAATGTATAAATCTTACGATTTTGAACCCACGAATTAGGGTAGCTTTTGGTTAGCAGTGGATATGTTCCAAATATATAATTTTTATTCCATTATGCGAAATACTTAATAAGCATTACATTTCAAAAATGATGTAACTGGTTAATCTTGTGCCTGAACATAGTTTATACATATGATATTCAGGAAACTTTAATATTTTCATTTCATTTCTTTACTTTACTTTAGAAAATCGCCATTTTTATTTTTCATTCACCTTCCTTCTTTCTTTTAAATATATATATATCAAACAAATGAAACTATACTAAAAAGAGAATTGAATGAAAATAGCCAATTAATATACTTCACAAGAAGTAATGCTATTTAGACTTATGTCATCTTCTTTATACATTTGTTTATCTTGAATTCGGATTGAAAATGAACGAATTGAAACTGCTTCTAAATCGATTTTAGGTTGATAATATTAGCGCTGAATTTCTTTTATCTTTCGCTCTCTCTTTCTCTCTAAATATAACCTAGTCTAGTTCCTCCACGATGATCAAAACACATGTCTTTGATATTACTTGTTCCTTGATAAAACCAAAATATTTTAACCTCAGTCATACATAAAAGCAAAATGTGTGTCTTCTATTGGCATTGCTTCTATAAGAAATTGTATAATGTTACACTGTATTTCGTTGTTTTTTTTAAAAAAAAAAATGAACAATATCATTGTTGTTTTCTAAGCCATCATTGTTAAACAAGGATTTTGGTTACCTTCGGAACCAAGAAAAGAAAGGATCCTTGACTCTCCATAGACAACACCATAGTTCAATAGTTTAGTGAAAGGTTTTACAAAAAAAAAGAAAGAAAGAAAGAGATGAGACCTAATGCATTGTATTATAAAAACATAGAAAATGAACCATATACTCATTCTACAAATGAAAACCTAAAATACCGTTGTTTTTTTTGTATTTTTGAAGATTCTACGATTTCCTTTTTTCTTTCGATATCCATCGGTCTCGGAAGTAATATTGAACAGAAGCCACAGTTACATGCAATTAAAGAACTCATAATTTGATCACACATCCTTGTACAAAATTGATCGAAAGAAGAGAGAGAGAGATAGACAACATATATAGACAAGATCACAACGGATACTTTCCCTCCGATCCTTCCGGAGAAGCTTTTAAAAGAATGAAGGTTGCGCACAGACACCCAGATGTTCCCCTCATTGTGTACCATCAAAAAAAAAAAACAGATCATCAGACATCTCTGCTTCCCTTTTTCTTTTTTTATCCATTTGTCACTCAATCAGATAGATCATATCATCATCATCACTTCATTTAAATCCCATGTACATTTTATATCGAAAAACGTTATTTCATAATGTTTATAGAGAGTTAAATGTGTACTACAATCGGCTCCGCTTCCTTTTTTTGGGGGAGAGGAAGGCTCCTCCGTCAATTGTATTAGTAAAAGAAAATGGTTCCAAGCAAATCTATAAATGTTCATTCCCACTCTCTTTTTTTTTTTTATATTTTACAAGCTAGTAATAAAAACATATCCAATAACTCAACAACAAGAACAACAACTATTGCGGATCGGTGTAAAAAGAAAGATACATTCGGTCTGAGTGATAAAAAAAACTAATTCATATCCAATTAATTTAACAGAAAAGAGACATGCTTGGCATGGAGTTCCATGCACACCTTGGAAACTGCATGTGATTGAAATCAAGGCATTCTTGTTTCAAAACAATTAAAAAATTACACGAAGCACATTTTATTTAAGACTATCTTTTTTTATAATGCTTATGATCACTTCAGCTGATCCATTTTGTGCTCCCAATAAGCTTTTCCTTATATAAAATTTAAAATATTAAAAAAAAAACCCTTTATTTTCTTTATTGCATAGAATGACCTTTGTATTTGTCCCCAAACTATGGGATAGTATTGGTTTTTTATTGTTTGTGATGAAAATCAATGACCAGGACGATGGTAATAGATAATATAGGTACTGTTTATTTATGTTAGTTTATTTTTAGTTTTGTTGGGGGGAGTAATGGGCGTGTGTCTCTTGTTTCTCAAAGAAATGCAAAGGTTGTAAAAATGTGTGTATAAATATATAATGAGTGAAAAAAAAAAAAACTAGTTAAAATACTAGGATGCTTGATTATTACAGTTTCTTAAAAAAAAAAAGGGAGGAAGGTATTCTAATATCATATATCACTTCTTTTATCATTGAAGAGCATGCCTAATTGTTCATGCTATCAAAGGTCTTGGACCAGTTTGACCAGGAGAGAGGCTTCGTTGGCTGATATTGTTTTTTGCTACTGCTCACCTTTGAGACAATATCATTATTATAGACCAACGGGTTTTTTCCATTAAACAAGGCAGAAAGTCCATCAATACAAGTCGAACGTTCCTGGATTGTTTTTGGGTGTTTATCCTCAAACTTGTATGCTTTTTGAGAATTGACAACAACGGGTGCGATACCTGTCTGACCAGAGACAAGCATGTTCATGGCAATACTGCGACATACAGGATGTTGATCTACGTAGTGATGGATTTCTTCTGGAAGCAAACAAGTGTAACCATATAAAAAGTCCGACTTGATAAACAGCGCAGCTGTTTGTACCATACTGTAGTGAATCTTGTCGATACCTTCAACGAATACGTTTTGTTTGCCTTTGTTTTTTGTTCTGTGGGAATCAGGGAAGAAACCAACGGCAGAGTCAATGTTCTTTTTCCATACTTCATAACCATATTCTATGTCTCTAACTGATAAAAGAACCTATTTTTTTTTTTTTTTTAATTGAAATGAATTATTAGTACAGAAAACCAGATTAAAAAATAGATCTGATCAACTTACATTGTCATCAACAAGAAGCACACTGTCTGTTTGTAAGCCCTGAATGGGATTGAAATCATTGTTGAGTGTTTTAAATGATTTTGCTACGGAACTAATGGGTTTGCCAAGACGTAATTCTTTGAAATAATTGGAATTTAAAGTGATCTTTTTTTTGTTCTGATCCTTAAAAGCATTGCCGTTAATGTAGATCTGTGCTACTCTTTTACTAGATGCATAGTGTTTCAATAGTCGCTTAAAGTAATCACCGTTAAGATTAGCACTATTTAGGTTGATGACGACTGTAAATTGTTTGTTTTTCGGATACTTGCGACCGTAACTTTTTCGAAGTCGATTATCGCAGATTTCTTTGACACGATCACTGTTCTCCCATGAACCAGCACCATAATCATCTGTCCATAAACCACCTTTATGTATATGGTTAATCTATAATGCATATCTTTTCCTTTATATATATCTCTCTTTACCTTTAGACAACTTTTCTCTTGTTTGTCTAAGAGCACGGGTCCAAAGACCAAACAAATAACCATCATAATTTTCATGCCATTCTCTTTGATGTAGAAAGTGAAAATTCCAAGGTTTTGTTTCACTTGTAAAATGTAATACTTTTGCTGTATTTTTGGATACAAATCCAGCTGCCAAAGTTGAAAAGTGCTATTTTTTTTTTCCAAGGTCAGAAAAAAGAACTTGTCCAATTAAAATTTAGACTTACTGTAAACTTGATCATTAGGTTGTAATTTCCAGGTAAAGGATGTGCTGTTTGGTTAAAATAGTAATTAAGGAAACCTTGATCACCACGGTTGTAGCTAGGCGCTGTCTCATAGGTGCTCATGATGTCATTATAGGTATCAACATTAGGTTCAGCTACAAATACACCAGTGTTTAAGACACCTCCAATATCAACGGCTGCTGTAAATTGTGGATAGTCAAAAAGTTCGTCGATTGGCTATATAAATAGTTTTTTTTTTTGATATATAAATATATAAGTTTCCCAAAAAAAAAAAAGATCTTCATAAACTTACTTGAATAACCATTGTGTCAGCATCCAAAAAGACAACCTTTTTTTCATTTTAGGAAAAGTGTATGAAGTCAGATTTTTTTGGAAAAAAAGCAAAGCTGTTTCTTTTTTACCTTTTTATACTGCGTCAGGTTCCATAAATTTAATTTAGAATAGCGACATGCCTTATTAAATCCCTTTCTTCTTGCATTGCTTGAATCCCAAGGATATTTAACCTATTTTCCAAAAATATATATTAATTTAATTTACCATTTACACTTAATTGTTTTTGTATATTTTTACCTGATTTACATCGATGATCTTGGCACCAAGATGTTCTAGCCTTTTACGAACAGTTTGTGTAACATCATCAAGAACAAGCACCACAATATCATGCTTAGTTCTTGTTAGCGTTAACGAATGAACTAATACCTGAGTAGCTTCGCCCTATATGGTTTACATAAGCATCGTTAATAGGACGTTTTCACTTCTATGTAAGTACTTTTATCTTTACCATCACATCATCACAGAGAAAAGTAATAAACGCCATTTTTTCTGGTTGGACTTTTGCATCAACTTCTAACTGATTATCCTGATTGTTGACTATAAGGTCGTCTTGGTCATCCTCACTGAAATCATTGAGCTGTACAGCTTCTTCATTGGTTTTTAATTCTACTGTTGCTTCTTCGCTGCTGTTTATATACTTTAAACTGTCTGTACTAAACCCAAGACGCCCAGTAGGCCGAAGTAAATACACAATGGTTGCTATGAACAAGACGCCAACGAGTAACCGCCAACCTCTTTTGTTCATGCTGTATGCAGACATAATAAACCTTAAAAAAATGAAAAATGAAAAAAAAGAGAAAGAAAGTGAAAGATAACAAGATAAACTATTTATATTCAAATTAATTATGACATGACGGAATAAAATTGGTCTGATCGCCTTAAAAAAGAGAAGTCTTTGAAGTCCAAGTCAACTTTAAATACCGCTTATGACTCTGACAAGCCCTGTTCAACCTTTTTTTCTTTTTTTCCATTCTTAGCTAAATCAAACAAACATTCTTTTCCACACCATTCCTTATTGAAAGCAAATAAAAACAATTTATCCCAACGCTTTATTGTATTTATTCAATTGTAATAATAAAAGAGAAGAAAATCTATGATGTCAATGATTGTTATAAATCCTTTTTTCATTTGTCGCGGAAAGAGAATGAGTGAGGCACATCTACAAACAGAATGTGCTACTCCGATTCACCCTATTATTGTAGATGAAAACGAACAAAAAAGCGCATCTTGTTTTATAAAAGTAAACATATAAGGTATGTCTTAATCATAAACATTCTATTGATGCTGATTAAGACTGTATCAATAGTGGTCTTTTATTGCTTATTATTTTATCATGTACTTTACTCTTTAAGACCAACTTTATATTTTGGATAGAATAGATGGAAGGGCTTTTCATGAATGATCATTCTATAAAACAATAAATGATAAAGCAAGACTATATCTTGAAAAGATAATGAGGAAATAAACCAATGACTGCCTTCTAAAAATGATAGATATAAGTGAATCAATTCTCTTATTTTTAGGAATAAAGCAAAAATAGCACATTATATTTAGCAAGTCGCTATTCCGTCTACTTTCTATTGTGTTATAATAGAAACAGTTAGTGAATGATGATTTATTGACTGAGTTGTTTTTACTATAGTTCTGATTATCGAGTATTGAATTAATGTATTGACTACTGCTAGTATTTTCTGATCTATTGAAAGACATATTTCTTATCCTATTGTATCTTATTGGTTACAACATTTTAAAGCAACTTTAACCTTGCATGTCATGTCAATTCACACATGAAACATATATTGATAACTTAACCTTAAATTCATCCCATTATACACTTCACCTAAGCAGAGTTCAATTACTCTTCAATTACCCGTCGTCACAACAGACAAAACTCTCAAATATCATTAGAATACAAAAAACCAACTTTCTTGTTTATTATCAACTCTATTCATAATCAACATCTTCCTCCTCCTTTTCATCTCTCAAATGCTGTATAAGTCTATTCTTCCATTTTAAATAGTTTTCATATTTCTTTGAATCTTTGTAGTCTTGAGGATTGATCATCGCTGCAATACCAGAAACAGGTTTTACTCTGTGCACAGGTTTCTCTTCCACTTGCTGTTCCTTTCTCTTCCGTTTTTTACTATTATCACCTGTTTCTTCCTTCTTACTCTCTTCTGTTGGTGTATCGTTTTTACTCTTTAATTTGCTCTTCAAATCCTCCAAATCGCTTTTACTCACATTGCTTACTACCTTTATACTCTTGTTAAGTTCTGTTATGCTACAAGAACATAAAGTGTGTAGTCTATCCTTGTTCAGATGTTCCTGAAAATAGTAAACCAGTAAGAGTATGTCTCCAAATAAATAAAAAATATCTTCTTTTTTTTACCCCAAGTGCCTTTGCACAGACAAAAACAACAGCACCCTTCCAACAGGGCAATTCCAATTCCTTTCTTGCATTCATCTTTTTGACGCCCTTTAATTCATCGATATACTTTGTTGTAAATGTATCCCACAGTGCATGAATATGTTTTAGCATTGTTGAAGATCCCAAAGCCACCGCCAAATGATCAAACGTCACAGTGGGTTGGATATCCAGACTTTGTCGAACGACACTGAGTACTGACTCGTAGCTTTTTGCTGTACAACCGGCTAGTTGGGCAGCCAGTTTATTATCCCAACCTTGTTTTTTTAAACTATTTCATGTCTAAATTGAAGGGCAAATGGCATACTTATTTATAACTAATTTACCTTTCGTGTGCAAGTTGAATGCAAATGACTATTTTACAATTGGGTCCTCTATCAAAGACTTTGGCTGGCAGTTTAGAGAGTTTTCCATTAAATTGCTCTGCACGCGGTTTAATTTTGGGATCGTCTAGTAAATATAATCTTTCCAAGCAATGACCAAGTGGATCTGCCATTATTTATATATAAATCAGTGTATTTTGGAATGAAGTTTATTAATAAATGTGGTGTGTATTTAGATGTGATGTGTTTTTATTTTTTTACCAGTCAAGTATTTGATTGGCTAACTCATTCATATTCCCTTATAAGGTAATTCGAGTGTATTTCTATATTTGAAAGATAAATATTTAAGAGATGCGATATCCCATCACGATAGTCATATTGGGATCATATATCAACCTTTTCAAATTACATCAGGCCAGTTACGATTTTGGTTACACTCAGAAAAAGGTGCATCATCAAACTGCCAATAGTAGGACAAGGGAAGTAGAAGTAATATCCAATCGTAGGTGTAAACTTTTTTTTTTTTTCAACTAAAAAAAGAAATATACTTGAAACGACCTTCTTCATTTGTTTTTCTATAGCTTAATAAGTGCAAATCAGGGATTGACGCTTTTTTTTATTATTTTTAAATAATATATTGAATGTCTGAAAACATAATCCTACAAAGTAACCTATTATGACGTAGTAAAAATGTTACACTGTTTCTTGATCCTTCTTGCGTATTCTTACCAAAATAATACCCATTAAGCATAGTGAAGCGTCCGTCAGCTATGGTACCACTCCAAGATTGACTTGGTTTTCATCTTTGTGCTTCGGTTCTTCGTATGTAAGGCGCTGCTTAAGACCATTAACGACTTTACCATAGGAATAAAGACAGTGGCTGTGTGAATCAGTTAGATATTGTTCGTTAAACAGATCGACAACTGCAGCAATATACATCTTAACAGTTGTAAGACCAACACGTTTGACTTCTGTAAATGTTGAGGCAGCACGCTCCAAAAATTCGTTTTCAATTGATCATCCTCAAGAACTTCATTAGGTATCTCAACCATTTGAACAAGATCAAGGTCTGTGGACAAAAAATGATTTGTCTCTGAGGATGGAGTGGGTGTGAGAGAACCATTGTTTTCAATTTCTCCAGCTGATGGCTGTCTTTTAGTTCTTTTCCTATTTCAAATAAGTCATTAATTAATTTTTTGTAATGGAGGTTTTTCATATTCAAGTGGACTCACTTTTTATGCTCTCTGTTGACAACCTAAATATTATATATTTAATAAAAGAAATGTATAAGCGAACACTGCACTTTCAAATTACCTGAGTATCTAAAAAAAGGTACAAATTTTTATTATCGGGAGTTTCGTTTAAAGGTCCTGGTGGGCAATGTGTATGCCACCATTCCAAAAATTCCTGCTTCCTGCCCTCGTAAGACTTTTTAGTATTAGGTGGTCGACTTTGTTTGGTCTTCTCAACTGTTTTTTTTTGGGCAGCGTTTTCAGTCCGTTACACATAAGCATAATCACTATTTATTGCACTCATGTGCTGAGGCGCTACTTGAGGTAAAGGGATTGAGCCTGATAGGCTACTTTGTGAAGCATTAGAGAGTTGGGTGTGTCCTATTGTTATAAGATCATTTAGCTGTTCACAAATATAATGTAGTATTCAAAACATTTTTTAAATAATTACTTTTTTTAAACATTTTCTGCGTTGAATAAATAGTAAAAGTAGAAAGTAAAATAAAAAAATAAAGGAGAAAGTAAAGTATATCATGCAAAGAGTTTATTTTATTTTAGTGAACAAAGAGGTTCAAGCTGGAAAAAATTAAATTTATCTGTTTTCAAGTCCGCTAAATGCTGAGGACTCAAGTTGGTGGCTCAGCCAGTTTGAACAAAGATAGTCGATAGTTATTCCTTTATTTGAAGTCAATATATTCAACTATCTTTATAAAAGCCTTTACTTTTAACTAAATAAATACACATTACTTGTGTATAGTAGGATAGAACCAAGTATTTTTGGTATAAATTTAATGTATATTTAAGATGTGACTTTTGAGCCACTTATTAAAAAAGCCATTTTTATCTTTGACAGATTTTAAAGTCTATTACATTTAAAGGAAAGACTGTAAAAAATTACTTTAAAGGGTTATAAATGTTAATGACACTTATTAATTGATTGATCCAGGCTCTGTGTATTAATGATGGCAATCTAGACTCTTAGAAAAAAACAACGAAAGTTATATTTTATAGGATAATGGTAAAGTATTGTATTCACTAATCTTAGTAGTACTATTTTCTCCTTCAAATTCTTCTCCTTCCAATGTGATGTGATCATTCACTTCTATTCCCAAAATATTTAAAGCAGATCATCATGGTAGTATTTTCAACCAGATAAAAGGAGTTAAACTAAAAAAAAAAAGTATGTCGATCTCATCATGCCAAGAATCTGTCCCATTTTTATTTGGATTTCAATACGTCAGATAATGCGCAAACTATTCATTGCTGCTTTCTTGTGTATCTTCTGTTTTTGATCTAGAGTCGGATTAATTATGTAACTATGCTGTCTAATATTTTTATGAAACGAATGTTATGTTATGTTACCCTTTTGGCAATATTCATAACACACACACACACACACACACAAATAAAAAAAAAATAATGTTAAGCGTAAACATCTGTGTAATGTGATGAAGTAAATCACTTTATACATATACTATTGAATCAAAATAAAAGAAAAATGAGAATATATCTTTTTGAAGTCATTGTTTGTTGCTTGTGCATTACATTTCCTAATCTGATAAACTCCTTAAAAAAACTAACTGACAAATTATTTCTTTTTATTATTAACAATGATCAAAAAGTGGCACTTTATTGACTCTAACCATGTTGCCAAGATCGGTTGTTTGATCCGATAAATGAGAATTTATCTAAACAAACAATATCCTCCTCTGATAGGCAGAAGCTACCAAGAGCTTCAGCATTTTGTACTACTTGCTCGCCGGTTTTTGCTCCGCCCAGGGGCACAGTACCTTTACAAATACACCAATTCAAGGCAATAGCGGTCTGTTTACAATTGTATTTGTTACTCAGCCTGCTTAGTTCATTCAATAGATTTGAAAGTTTTGAGACATCGTATTTTATAAAATTCTTCCCACGAAGACCAGGGAATGGTCCTTCTGCTTTGTATTTTCCTGTCAATAATCCCATGCAAAGTGCTATTATATTGTAAGTATATCACAAAGAGGAGGAAGATGAGGAGAGTGAAAGAAAAAAAAAAAATCAAACTTTTTTTCTCAACTTACGAGAGTATGCTAAAACAACTACACCTAAACTGTGGCATAATTGAATTAAACCAGAAGTCTCTGGAATTCTACGCATTAAGGAATAGTTGACTTGATTTGATGCCAACTGAATGTTTCTTTTCTTCAAGGCTTGGTACATGCGTTCAACTTCTTTGGTTCCATAATTAGAAACACCCACAGTTCGGATTAGTCCGCTATCATAAGCGTCCGCTAATGCATCAGCTATTTTTTTTTTCCATAAATATGTATATAAAAATATATTTTTAATCATTTAACTAGAAAAATGTGTGTGTGTGCGTGTCCTACCTACAACTTCAATTTCAGCAGGATGAACAGGCGCATGAATTTGATAAAGATCCACTGATAAACTACCCAGTCTTGCCAGGGAGTCTTTAAGGGCTGAAAGTAATACATCAGGAAATTGTGTACGATGACTATGAGGAAAATACTTTGTAGCAATCAATATCTGCTTATCATCTTTATAATCTCTTTTAAGACGTTGAATAATTCTTTCAGATTCACCATCACCATAAGACTCAGCTAATTTTTTTTTGCGTAACCGGGAAGATGTTAGCCATCTTTTTTCTTTCTCTATTTATATACACACTACCAGTGTCATAAAACGATATGCCCAACTTATAGGCTGTATCAAATGCATCTTTAGCATCTTTTTCAGCTTTAGGAGTCCAGTTCCAAACTAATATGGTTTTATATATTGTTACATAAATACTTTTTTTTTTTTTTTTTTACTTGTAAAAATAGACTGTTTATGCTATATTACCCTTCTTGTCGCCCCAACTCCAGCAACCGATTGCTATTAGATAAGCACAGAAAAAAAAAAATCATAAGTTTTATTAAATATATTGTATTGTGATTATTATTAAAAACCTATAGGCGGAATAGAAATAACTCCTGCCAATGTAAGTCTTGTATCCTTTGTGGGTATTACACCCTTTTCCAATCTTACGATAGGTGCCATTTATAGCTACTAAAAATATCTGATAAAAAAAAAAGAGGTAATAATAACAACGGAAAAGATAAAAAAAAAACCGAAAAGACTTTAAAATGACTTCATCATCGTGGGATTCTATGACGCGTCAATACTGTTTGTGTGGTACATTTTTCTTCAAATAAGTCTAAATTGGAGGCTTTTTTGTGTTTATCTATGAGACTCTTCACAATCTTAAATGAATGGCTGTGCAACCTATACATTTATGTACTTTTTTAGTATGAGGTTCCGATCCAAAAATAAAAATGAAATAGAGTAAATGATAGCAGATCATAGAACATAAATTTATTTTCATATTTATATAAAAATGGTTGGTTGTTTATTACACTAATGATTGTAAATGGTTGCTTTTTTTTTTAACAAAAAAAAAACAATGAAGGGATAAAGAAGAAAAAAAAAAAAAAGAAAGGGAGAGGGATAAAATAACAAAGCAAATAATTACAAAAAGCAATACAAAAAGGAATGGGAGTTTATATATATATATATATTTGTATATGTATGTACAAGGAGTGCGTATTTCTTTTTAAAATAGCTTAATTTTCGTCTACAAAATCGTCAAAGTTCTCAACAGCATCCACAAAATTATCTTCATCTTCATCAAGCATATCAACTGCTGAGCCTTGTTTTAATTGACTCTTGGTAAACAGGTCTTGTGATATTACAGTTACTGTTTCATTAAAAGAAACGGATTTGGATCTTGATTTTGAAGCTGGTCTTTGTATAGAATGATCTTGTTGTTCATTTTGGACTTGCCGTTTAGAATTCTTTAATGTGTTTTGATGCAATATCAAGATATCCTTGGGAACTGATTCAGTTTCTCCAAACCAGTTTCTATTCGTTTGTTGGTATGGGCGGGTTGACTTGACCTTCCAATAAGGTGGGAGTGAGTTTGGTTTATGTTTTGAAAGTGGCGGTGTAGTGGGAAGACTGCGTGATAATTTAGCTGGTGTATCCAGTACATCTGTATTCAGGTAATGTGCAAGTATTTGGCAAATAGCGTTGTCTAATTGAATATCTTTTGTTGTTCTAGATGATTGAACATCGTGGAATTTAGGGTATACATAATTTGATACAGGAGGTGGTCTTGGATCAACATTAGCCGACATTTTTATTTTTTTTTTAGAAGGTGCAGAAAAAAAAAGTGGGAAAAGTGAAAGAAAAGGAACAATTAAAATATTTTGAAATAGAAAAAAATAATCAGGGCTATTTATATAAGGAAGCACGAAGTCTATGTATAAATATATATAAAGTAATATAAAATAAATAAAATAATATAAAAAAGTAAAAAAAGTAAAAAAAGGGGGATTGCTCCCCCCATTTTCTATGGAACTTTTGTGTTACCCCGCTCATTTTCATGTCTGTACTTCAATTTTAAGCAACAGGTGGATAAATAGATGCTCCACCCTTTTAAATGACCAACCGGCGCCCAACCCCGTTCCTTTCCTTTCCAACGTCCTGTTCATTTTTGTTTGCGTTTTATAAAACCTAGTTTTTAACAAATGGTGACAAGGTTAATTGGTTAAACTATAATTGAGATGTAAAACAGTACTATGACTTTTTTATTTTATAAAGTAAGATGACATTTCCCTTGTATATCAACCATCATGTGGCTTTCTGTTTGGTTCCTCCAGAGGAGTAGCAAATGTAGGCAACATTATTTAATATCCTGAAACCCGGAGCTATTTTCTTAGTAAAATGATGAAATAGACTAGATATAAGAGAAGAGGTATCTATGATGATGATGGTTATTGTTATTTCTCTAGAATACCACTCTATACCTACTATTCATCCTCTCGAGATAGATATCAGTAAACGGATTATTAGTCATATCCTTTTTCGTTATCGGAGTGTTCCGTATTCGCCTCTTTGTGTAAACAGCATATTATTTATGTAAATATTATATAAACTTGCTTGAAAAACAAAGTGACATCTAGTTTACTAATCATTTATTGAGATTCAAACTATTTATTAACTTGAATATTGTAGGAAGCTCAAAGAAGCTTCAAATAGCCTAGAAGTAATATAAATATGTTCGATTTTAATAGATCGAAATGGTTCCTGTTGTTGTTATTGTTGTTGTTATCTATCGGGAGAAAAAAAAAGTATATTTATCCATCATTTTAAATCGGAGAGCAAGAAGCATTTAAATAAAATAAACAAACATATTTCTTGTTACAAGATGATAAAGGCCAAAGAGAATAGAATCAAGGAAATGATAGTGAAATGTATTATTATTATTGGCTATAATACCACTAAGCCATTTTATATGCATTACTCTAAAAGTTTCAATAAAACAAACTGGTCCCAGCAACTTGATTGAGATTTTAACTGTTACATTTACAAGGTATACTTTTTGTAGGGGTCGGAACCCAGTCTTGTCATAAAGAAATGAAATGTTTAAATGAAAGTATAGTTTGAGTAAAGCGGTTGTCAAAAACAGCACTATAAAACATGACATACGTATTTTTAAAAAGAGATCAACCAAGTCTTGTGAGTCTATTTGTATCATGTAAAAGTGGGGTAGTTTTTTCTTCTTTTCCCCAACAATGTGATATGTTTTGTTTGTTCACATTGCACTGACATGCAATCATTAGAATGTCATTCCGAAAATAGTAGTGGATTTTATTGAATTGAGCGAGTTTACAAGTCTGTAACAGTGATATTCAGAGCGGATCAGTAGTTAATGATGTGAAACGCATCTATTTATTTATTTATTATTATTATTTTATTATTATTCTATTAAGAGCAATTTTATCAACGAGCGTTCTTCATACGTGGCCACTTGCTTTTTGGAGAAAAATGTATATAACCACTTTTGTACTACAATAAAAAAGGAAAGTGTCATATGATATTAAAATAACACTTGCTTGACTTTTGTGGTGAGTTCAGTAATACGAAATTTCGAATTCATGTCTCACACACTTAACTTTTTATGACACAATTTTTTTGTACGATATGCCGCCTCTTTACCATATTCAAATTATCATGATCTGTTATTTGTTTATTTAATACGGATATCAACACATAATGTTTAACACAGATAGAATTGTTATAGATTTCATACATAAATAAGATCATCATTGTTGGTGAATCATTCTGGTCTTTATCATTTTTTGTTCTTGTATTCATCACTATCAGTAATTGTATTCTTTATAGTCAGCTATTTTTATCATCATCTAAGTAGTTAGTAAAGGGTCTGTTTATAAAGTGGCGGATGAGACCCTTTTTTTTTAAAAAAAGATATATTTCTGCTTTTTCGTCCAAAATACTTTTATGGTTTAATTAGAACGTGATTAAAAGTAAAAAGTACTCGATTTTTTTCTTTTCAGATGATAGTTTATATAAATTGATGTTCTTGTGGACATGGGAATGTGGGATGTATAGTCGTTTTTTAATGTTTCAAAAGAACTTAGAGTAAAGTAGATATAATACTCGCATATATTTAAAAAGGTGGTAGCTTGATTCAGGTAATAAAGTCCTTATTGTTTATTATATTTAGAATAATACAATAAGACTAAACAATAGCTCATTTGTTTAACATGTAGATCTTTTATAGAGCATTTACAGCATGTAATTACCTCAAACAATTAACAATACTATTTATGCATGTGTATGAAAGTAGTACAATAGCATATACTTGTAGAATTTTATGCATGAAATCCCTTTCTATGAATGGTGTACGATTTGTTCACAAAGCATATAGAAATAAATGAATGGAACAAAATATATTATTAAATAGAAACTCAACTTGTCTTCTATCCTTTAAAAGTTACTCTTGTATTTATAAAGACGTTACACACCTCCTTACTCTAAATGAAAATAAAGTGACAATCTCTCCAAATAACTTATGTCATATTTAGACATTACATCCACTTCAAATCTATAAGAATGATATAAATGATGGCGTAAATTCAACATTTTAGTACTAAAAAGTGATTTTTTCGCACATGATTTGAATTAGTGGAATGAGTTTACTAAATACTTTAGTTATGATACCATCATTATACAATGATTCACGTATTGCTTTAAATATTTACTCAAATGGATAATATAGATGTATTCATGTTAATTATACTAATATTTAAGCACAATAAATTACTTGTTAAATGTATCCATCACCAACAGACCTTTCGTCATTAAAGAGTATGTTATATGATGCATTTTTCTACATAAAAGAGAATGGAAAACTTGGTATTGTATGTTATTATCATAAAAACACAGCTGCTTGGGAAACCTATCCTCACCTTAGCACACTGTCGCACTATTGACTGTACAATGGTAAAAATTATTTTCATCTTCTGGAGAAAAGATGTATTTAGAAAATCCCTTTAACGGTATTGTTGCGCAAGGACCAATTGAGAATAAATATACGACTTGTGTCAAATCCAACCCGATTGGTTGCTGGCATCTCTAAATATGTGTATTGTTAAAGCTTAACTTTAATCAAGGTTTTTATTGTTAGTGGGGACGGATTTTTTAAAGTTGACGGTTAAAATATTTGATAGAGGCGATCCGCGGAAAACATTGGATAAATATTATTTATTAATTTCCAGCTAATTTCGATTTCTAATTAAAATTCGTAAACCATTGGCAAGGGAGAATAATCATGTATTATTACCATGCTTTGGAACCAATCATTGCTATGAGCCTTTTTCTTGCTTTGAGATGACTATAATGGAATGGTATAGCGGGTGCATTGTTGAGGCCAGGACAAGGTTTCTTTTTATTTTTCTGCTATGGAACCTTGCCTTATTTCAATAGAAATAATATATACAAAAAAAAAAAAAAAAAAAACCCAAACACGTTTTCTCCCCTAATCTGCGTTTTATTTATTCCCCCCAGATCCTATGCGCATTTTATTATAGTATGAAAAAGCAACGTAGACTGAATGCATTGAAGCCGTCGTCCACAAGAAGATATTGTTCCTTACAAAGAGGTGGCTAAGTCAAAAAAGAAATTGCACTCAACAATCTTACCAAGGCAACATCTCCTTATACAGCATGATTGGAGATATTCAGCTATACCACTACAAAATCAAAACTAAAGTGAGAGCGAAAAAAAAAAAAATTATTTGGAAATTTAAAGCCAGTGAGTGAAAAAATGATATAGGCTTACAACCAAGCCCAGTGAGCATATAACTGTATACGAATATACAGAAGCATGGGACATAATGATATAAACGTAAATAGCTAATCAAAACAGAAGTCAACGTTGATCGTTCACAAATACATCTTCATTATGCAAAGCTCTTGATTGTTCCTTTTTTTGATAGGAGACTGGAAAAAACAAGTAGGCTACTTATAAGGAAGGTGAAAAACTATGTTACACTGTGTCAAGGTACCAAGGTACCAAGGTACAAGTATTGTATGAACAACGATGTCTTTAGATCTACCTTCTTTTTTTTGTTGTTCATTAACTAGTGTTGCAGTAGTTATATTTTATTACGTCACTGTTTTTCTGAATAAATAAAATATAAAAAATTGCTACGCGTCTTTTTTTTCTTTTCTTTTCTTTTCTTTTTTTTTCTTTAATAACCGAGTTAAAATCGAGTGTCAAGTTGTTTTTCCTAGCTTTGAATGCAGGGTGATTCCTATTCTTAGCCCAACTCAGGCATCTTGATTGGGAAAGTTGTGTGATTGAAGTTAATGTCCCAGCGGAGTGTGTTGAACTGGGTTTTTAAAACAGCAAACTTTGAGGCTTTCACAAACTCTAAAAAACCAGGGTATCTCTTTCATTCGTGAAAAGATCGAGAGCTTAGAACGTCAACCTCTCCGGGGGTAAGAGGAAGGAACAAAGCCTTAGACGCTGGGCCTGTGGACGTCTATTCTATGAATAGGTTAAACGGGGCGTGGTTTAAGTACCAGGGGTTTTGAGAAGGTGTCCGTTCTACACCGGAAGTTATGGTTTCTTCATTTGTTCCCTAGCTTTGAATAAGGGTGATTCCTTTTCTCAGCTCAACTCTGACGTTATAAATAGGGATGGTATACAGGAGCATGAGTCCAGGCCTGGTTCTTGGTTTAAAACTTTGGCTTTATGGCCTTCCCAACCTCGCATTCGGCCTTACCGCTGGGTGACCTCGAGGACCAGTATTCATCAGCTCTTTTGAGATAATGAATGCAACTAGTGCGCCTTCCCGTGGTGGTCCTTGTTAAGCATAATCCATTTAGATTGTGTGAACTGAAGTACTAGTCTTTTACTGTTTTATTGTTTTTTAAATAAATAAATAAATAAATAAATACTGTTGTTTTTATTAGTAAATCGAAATGATCTTTCCCTCTGAATAATTTAAATTTACTCTTCCAAATTGTTGTTGTTTATTAGTTGATACACTATTACTTTAGCAACAACAATGGAGAGATTTGAGTGATGGCAAAATATTTCTGGTCCGGCGCCAACTTACCTCTTGATCAGCATCAACCTGTCTTTGAACAGCGCCAATTTATTTTGGGCTCATGCCAATGTTTTCCGAATTAAGGGTATGACATCTGAAGGAAGATTTCATACATAATTCCTAATCGCGAGCTGTCAAGACGCTAATTAAAAACAACCACTAGCTCATGTAAATCCAACTTTTTATGATAAAAAATCAATAATCCATCTTGTATCCTTGTGTCTTCTTTGGTACTTTGCCCTTATGTATACAGACACCATTATTATTTTTTGAAATAAACAGTATACAATCCATATTAAATTTGGATAGTCTCTCCTCATCGAAAAACAGATTTTTCTAAATACAAAAGAACAGCAAAGATTATTCTTAAAGGTCCTCTTAATCATGTTTGTTAAGAGCTTTGATAAAACATCATTTTTGAGAAACTAGATGCATTTTGAAAAGTATGGATGATTTTTTTTTTTTTTTAATATAGACTTCAGTGTCTGTGAGACACAATAAAAACAATTTCTTTTTTATTTTAAACTTCATTTTTTTTTTTTGTACTGTTACTGAGAAGCAATCTGAAGCAACCCATTCAAAGTATTGTTATTAGCAGCAGGCTTCAATCCAAGGATATTTGACATGACACTATAAAGTTCTATATTCCAAAATGGTTGAATCTCTTCTTCCTTGGGAAAATCAGGGCCCTTTGCCACGAAGATGGCTCTCGACTCTGGAGAGATGTTATCATAACCATGAACACCTCTTGGGTTGTACGTTTTGTTAAGTGTAGGATCAAAACGCTCGCGAGTGACTAGATTCCAACCAGGATCGGGTAAGACCAAAAGGGGGGCAATGCGTACGTTATCGCGAAAGTGGAAACGACTCGGGAAATCCTCTCTTTTATATACTTGGAAGTGAGGTTTGGCCAATGACTTGTGTAGTCGAACGAATGCTTGGTATAGAGTTTCGACCGCCTCTGATTGGTCTAAATCAGGGAATGGGCGAATACCGAGGGTGGGCTCAGTTTCCACTTTCCAAATCATGGCGAGTTCTTCTTTTGTCAATATATCATCATAGTATATTAAGCGTGAGGCATCGGTTTCTGACATGCCATGGTCGCTTACCACCATCACATTCACAATATCAGTTAAGTTTCTCTCCTTCAAACCAGAGAGTAATTTTCCAATACCAATATCAGCCTTAGCCAGAGCCTTCATTGTCTCATTTGCATAAGGACCATAAGCATGTCCAGCCTGATCCACTTGCTGCACGTACATTCCAATAAACTGAGGTCTCTCCTCTACAGGAAAATCAAGCCAATCAAACACTTGGCTCACTTTCTCATCAATACTCATATTATCATTGAAATCAACATTGTAAGTTGGTCTATCACCGTTAAATGAGGTACTACAACCGGGCCACATAATGACTGCTGACTTTTTGTTTTGTCGTACAGCAGTAATCCAGATCTTGATGATAAATAAAATAAATAAAACAACCTTAAATAAATAAATAAATAATAAAGAACAAATACTCACAGGCTCTCCTCCCCACCACTTGGCATCCCAGCTATGGCTCGGACTTTTATAATAAAAACTATCGTTCAACTGGGAATCATAGAAATAATTACCAACAATACCGTGTGATTCAGGGTAAAGGCCTGTTACCAAGGACCAATGGTTTGGGAATGTGATGGGCTGTTTTTATTTCTTATCAGTTTATCTTGCTGTTATATTAAATGACTCAAACTTACCGGGAATGATGGTGTCATATATTGTGCTTTTGATCCTTGTTTACCTATATTTAATATGAAAAAATGGGTTTATCAGTTTCTTGTTACTGTTCTTATTCTTTTTTGACTATTACCCATTTTACTCAATATAGGTGTGACACCAAGATCAAGGTCATGATTAACAACACCATCTAAAGAAATGAATAAAACAGTTGGCATAAACTCATGAGTGCCATTATTGTATACAAGAGGAGGTATTTCATTTGTTGAGAGTAAGCCATAGGCCATAACACCAAGAACTAGAATGGTCGCCAAGATAGTGAGTATTATGGTAAATAGTTTAGGCCAGGCAGTTTCGGTCTAGGTTTGAACATTAATTAAGAGAGGAAATGAGTGTGCAAGTTGATTTGACTTACTTCTTCTGGCTCAGAGGGTCCAATGGATTGGTAATGTGTGTGCTCTGTTGTCGGTAGTAGACTGCTATTCTCATTTCTACTGTTTGACATTATTATAAAGGTTGTTCAAGGAAGAAGTGATAAAGAGAGAGAAAAGCGTTTGTCCCCTTCTTTCCCCCCAATTTTTTTTATCACATTTATTCCACGGCTTTGTTATTTATTATTGTTATTCAAGCAAGGTTGATTCTGATTGGTCAAATGTTATTTTATGCACAATACTATTTCTTCTAATTATTGTTTTATGAAATAATACAAAGCATTTTATTATATATATATATGAGGATTATTATGCAGCAACACGTTGGTTTTCCTTATCGCGTGAACGTTTTTTACTTGCTAATTCTGTGCGATAAGGTGTAGTTCTCTGTTTTTTTTTTAAATAATAATAATAATAATCAGTTACGATATCTTGAACTGCAATGAACATTCATCTTACCTCAACAACAGAAGTTCCATCTTTGAATCGAGTCTTGAACAATACATTTGCATTATTAAACATACCATCCTTAAGAGAGACTACCAAAAACTGTGAACCCTTGAATCGAGTACGTAATAATGAACCAATGTTTTGTGTGTGTGAAATATCCAGTGCAGCATCTACTTCATCTAGAATGTACATGGGAGCAGGTTTAAACTGGAGTAGTGATAGAATCAACGAGAGTGCAATCAAGGATCTTTAAAATGAATGATGATTAGTTTATATAAATGTCGCTCTTTCTTTCTTTTTACCTTTGACCACCACTTAGTTCGGTTAGACTCTGTTTCCAAATACCACCCAAATTGACTTTGACTTCTAAACCTTCCGAGATGGTTTTACCTTCAGGTGCCTGTAATTTACACGAGTTTCCTGCCAACAAATCACCAAAAATCTCTGCAAAGTCCCTGTATCATTATCATCAATATCTGTATTATATATTGAACAAGTCTTTTAATGAATCGACTTACTTGTTTACTTTACGGAAGGTCTTCTCAAGTGCCTCCATCTTGTAAGTCTCTAAAGACTGGATAGTCTGCTCAATCTTTTCTTTATCTTTTTGAACTGTAGACAACATCTTTTTCAGTGAAGTCTCCTTCTTTTCAACACTACAAATTTCTTCTTTTTTAGAAGACCTACTATAATATAAACTCACACAAAACTTACTTATCAATCATATTCATCACACGATTATTAATCTTCTTTCTCATACTATCATGATTGGCTCTAAGTTGTTTCAATTCCTTTCTAGCATCTTGGATATGTAAATGGGTATAATCATAGGGTGTATTTGGCAGTCCAAAATATTCTCTCTGATCAACAATCCACTCATTCGTTCTCTCAAAGTCTGTCACTATCTGTTGTGATGCCTGCTGTTCCTTTGCAAACTTTTCATTTTCATGCGTGATCTTTTGTATTTGCAAGTTGATCTCCACAAGGGAATTTGATTTTTTTTCGTGCAATTCAGATAACTCTGTCAGTTCCTCGTTATGTGCAATTAGAATCTCGTTTTCTCTATCGAGCTGGTTGCGTGTCTTTTCAGTAGCAGCCTCATTGGTGGTGGTTTCATTTTCAATCTCGACCATTTCGGCCTTGAGTGTCTTTATGGATTCACTTGACTTATCAATCTCTTGCTGGCTGCTCTCTATATCAATGTCAAGTTGTTCGATTTCAAGCTCAAATGTTTGTACGGTGCGTTGCATATCCTTCATTTTATTGGCACTCTTTGCTAATTGAGATTTCAACTGAGCCACATGTTTCTATTATGAACCATTAGTTTCATCTATTTTGCATATATAAATGTATATATACTTTACAGTCATCTCTTCTAGTTTGGTATCCTTGTTGGCATTAAAATCAGCCATCTCGCTCTCAATATGCTCACACTCTATCTTGGCCTTTTCCTCTGCCTTTTTCGCCTCTTCCTTTGCATTTTCCTGTTCCTTAATCTGATCATGTAATGACTGGATCCGCGTGGCCAGCTGTGCATGTGTGCTATTACTTATTCTCTGTTCGAGTAAATGAAGTTCATGTGATTTAAGATCGAGACGCTGCTTAAGCTTATTATAATCACCAATCTGTTTTTGGTTTGATTGAATCTCCTTTTCCAATTGATTCAATTTGTCAGTGTGGTGCTTGATATCGGCTCGTATCTCATTCAATTCTTGGAGCTTGACAAGGACACCCGATGTATTGGGTTTAGAGCCACCCGAAAGTGTACCTTGAGGGTCATAGATATCTCCATCATAGGTGACAGATTTAACACGAATGTCTTTATGGAAGGTGACTTCCTTGGCGGTTTGGGCATCACGACAGACAAAGGTGGTGCCAAAGATATATTCCATAGCTTGCTGTACTTCGTCATCGTATCCAATTAGATCGAGTGCCAAGTCAACGTGACCCTTTCCAATCTTTTTGGCATGTTTTACTTTCTATTTTGGAAGGCTTACTGTTAGTATAGGCTAGTAATGTTAATCATGTATATGCTACTTGCCTGGTCAGATGCTTTGGCACCTTGAATCTTGTTTAGAGGAATAAAAGTCCAGCGGCGTCGCAAGCGTCCTTTATCTAATAACTGTGCACCTACTTTCTCATTCTCAACTACGACATTGTAGAGTCTACCACCAGCACATACTTCAAGTGCAGTAGCGGCTTCATGTCTTTCTTTGTCGAGTGTGATTAATTCAGCAACAAGGCCTCTTACTTGGGATCGATCAAAATTTGCAGAGGGATTTGAGTATTGGAAATCAAGACTAGTTAATTTTCTAGATATATGTTCTTGTTTCTATATACAAAGAGATATTTAACATTAAATAACAAATAGGATTCCTTTTTTCATCCTTACCTCATAAAGATCGTTTAATGTATCCTGTACATATTTTCTCTCTTTTTGCAAACTAGTCTCATGATCAGGATTCCAATCCAAAGCAGACAACTGACCCTCCAATTCACCAATCTCGGACTTTTTCTTGTCCAACTGTACCATCGCTCCCTGATTCTCATTTTTGGCATTCTTCAATTGCTGTTCCTTCTCTCCAAGTTCCTTACGCATGTGCTTCATCTTGAGTGAAGCCTGTTCAACAGCAGTGGATGCCTTGTTTGCGATATTTTTTGATTTTTGAAGTTGTTCCATGTAGCCATTTTCATGACCTTCCTCAGCAGAGACACCGGTGGTGAGTGTTTGGATGAGTTCAGAGGTTCTGTTCATGTCTTGGGTTTTTTCATCATAGGTGATTTTGAATGAGGCGTATTCTTTATTGACATTATTGAATGATTCCTTCTTTTCAATCAGGTTGCTTTCCATCTATTATAATAAAAAAAAGATGGTGAGTAACATTGAATATATATAAAAATAAAAATCAACCTACTTCTCCCTTTTGTGATCGAAGAGATACCAAGTTCTTTTGTTCATCGAGAGTGGATGATTCCAAAAGCGTCTTTTTTGTATTTAATCGTACAAGTCGTGTTGCATATTCTTTAAGTTCTTGTTCAAGTTTATTCATTTTGGTGCCGCCCATGGATTCCTAATTGTTGATATGATTTGTTTTAATACGATTATCTATGAATACTATCCTGTTTACCTTTTTCATTCTATCCGAAATGGTTTGTTTCTCTTGATCAATATTGGATATCTCGTTTTGAAGCACATCAGCAGAGGCCTTTAGTTCACTTATCTTTTCCATTCTAGCATTTGTATCAGCACCTGATTTATTAAGTCGTTCATAGTGTCTACTGTATTCATGAGCAATGAGTAAGCGATTGAGTCGTTCCATTTCAGATTCATTCTTTTGAAAATCAAGAAAGAGTCTCTTTTCGGCACGTAAATGATCGAGTTTTGGTGTGATTTCTTCATTTAGAATGGTATTGATCTCTTCCACTTTACGTTCCTTTTTACCCATTGTAAGGAAGGCCTTGTTCTTTCTGTCCTCAAACATTTTGGTACCTGCGGCCTCCTCCACCATGCTTAGAATCTCCACTGGTTTCATGTTGAGTACCTTGGTAATGCGACCCTGCATGATGAGAAAGTGAGGATTGTTGATGTTAAGTTGCACGGATTGGAAAAGATTTTGCACCATTTGTTGCTGTGCATTATGACCATTGACGATATATTTTGTCTTGCCACCCATCAGTACCTGACGGGTGACGGTGATCTGATTGTATGCCTCGTGACCGACTGGGCTCTTTTCTCTATCTTGGTTATTAAACACAATGGTGACAGAGGCCTTTGTAACGCCTGCTTGACCACGTTTATAGATGAGATCTTGCAGATTGCTGGCGCGTACTTGGGATAGATTGGTGATTCCAAGGACAAAACAGATAGCATCGAGGATATTGGATTTGCCAGAACCGTTGAGACCGGTAATGGCATTAAATTCACGATCCCATCCGGTGATATGAGTGCGGGAGACGTATGATTTGAAGCCTTCAATAATAAGCTCTTCCAAATGCATCGTGTCTTTTTTTTATTTTATATATGGATAAATTGATATTACAAAAGAGAGATGTAGTCAAATCGACCGCCAGTTTAAAATTTTTGACAAAAAGACACATATCACGTGATTGGCTTTTAGCACTGATATTGGCTTGTATCACACAGAATAGAGTGTTGTTTTATTATTAATCATGACTTGTCGTTGTAACAATAGTACATTGACAACGTTTTATCTTGATGTGATTGATGTTTATACTAAAGCTTTGGGTTTATACAAATATATAATTTCACAGATTGTAAGTAAATTGCATTTTTATTATATATATATTCCTTGAACCCTTTCGCTTAAAGAAAACGACCACAATGTATGATACAAAAAAAAAAAAACAAATTCCAATGCATGTGTTTGAAGAGTCGCTAAGTCATCGTCTCTCACTCTGACCTAAAACAAGACCCTCTCCACCTCCTCTCTCCGTCGTTCCTTTAAGACCAACCTCAGCCACATGCTCTACAGTAGCACTACCATGGTCGTATGCTTCTCTTTCTTCCTTTGGAAGGTTAAGAGTCTCCATAGCACGAGCAAAGGCAACATCAAAATTGGTAGGCAAATGATCAAGTAAAATCGACATTCTTATAATAAGCTCAGTTGATACCTTCTCTGGTGTTGTTCTTTCAATCACAATGCGTGTCTTATTGTTTGGGATAGGATCCAACCAGAATTGATATACTGTTCCTGCAATATAAAGCTAAAATACATAGAATATGTGCATGTAAGCATTTGTTCATCCAATGTATATGCTTATATCCCATTTTATATATTTACCCGTGGGTTTGCCATTGATTCTAAACTTCTCTTTCTACACTCTGCCACTCGCTCAAATGCCACTTTCCACTTTTTACTTTCAGGTTCAGTTGACCATAATAGCTCACTAATACCAATGTTTTCAGCTGCTTCAGCACCAGCAATAATCAATTCCTTTACGTCCATCATGGATCCATAGCTCAATTTACTGACAAAATCGTCTGCAAATACAATAGATTGAATTTGGTCCTATCATGTATGTGTTTTTAAGAGCCCTTCTATCTATAAATACTAAAAAAAAAAAAAAATACCTTGTATTTATTTGCCAAATCTAAACTTAGTCCACAGGCAGGAGCATAACCAAAACTCTGAATGGTAAAATCTCCATCTTTCCCTTTACGGAACTCGCTAATATAATCCTGAAGCATAATGGTCAAAATGGCTGAAGTAGATGCACCCAAGCTGTGTCCAACGATGTAAAGTGATTTAGTAGAATGTTTATTCACATACGCAATGAGTTTGGGACCAATGTGTCGAAAGAACCAATTTGCAGAAGACTAATTATAAAATAGTTGAGAGGATGATATATGAATAGACATGCAACATACCTTCATTCCTTTATGCACAAGACCGCCCTTCCATGGCTCATATTCGCACACAAGATCTGTCATTGTATCAAATGTACTCTAAATAGATCATGATTATCATCTCTATGTTATTTTACTCTCATACATAACTCTACTTTACCATCGTACCACGAATACTTAACACAATAGCATTCAGTTTTTTATCAAGTGCAATATAATAACTAGGTCTAAACGCTGCACTTGTTCTAAGTTCATACGCAAGTAAATCCTCCTGCGATATATTAAGATGCTCACAAATAGAAAGCGCATCTGATTTATCCCGTACGGCATCAGAAAAGATACCATTTCCCTTTCCAATAAAGTTCAACCCCTTCCAACCGTACGAGGCCATGGCATAGCGCCACATGTAGGAGGCCATTTCTATTTCGGTGGCATCCTGTACTAGATCCCAAGTTCTGTCTCGAGGTAAGTCTCCATAGAACTTTTCTACTACATTAAAACCAGCGAGGATTTGTAGATTAGATAATTCAAGTCCTTGACCCTGCATAAAAAAAAAAAAAAAAGATATATATAAATAGATATAAAAAAAAAAAGCTAAAAGAAAAGAACACTTACATAAGCAACAAGGATCTTTCCAATAGCACGAAGCACCTGATTTGTCTCCTTTGCCATTGTCCATGAACCGATTGTATCCAAAATAGGAAATGATTTCAAGGTGTCCTCTTCCTGGGGTATAAATTGGGTTGTTATCTTCTCTTGGCTCTTTTTGGCCTTGACAGTCTTTGTTACAACGGGTTTCTTATTATTGTAACCAAAGAATGAGCCCATGGTGCCTAAAATGGTATTATTATTCTCATTTGTTTCTTGTTCAAATGTTGTTGTTGTTGTTGTTGCTTCTGACATGGTGCTAGCACGGGATACCGATAGCGTCAATGGACTCTTATAAAGTCTATTACTCGATGCACTCTCCTTTACAATAACAATACCATCATCATCTTCATCATCATCATTGGTGCTATCATCTGGAAACTCTTCTTGACCCTCTTCAAATTTACGAAATTCAATGTCTTCCGAATCACGTGCTCGCTGTGTCTGGAGGTGATTCTGAAACTCTGTTGCCAACTCCCTCTCATCAGCATCACTCTGTTGTTGGTGGTTTGTAAGTGCCTGCTTTTGCTGATCAATCAGCATATTCATTTCCGTAGAGTCCACAGACATGGACCTAGACTCCTTCTGATAACGATATCGATACCCGATCTGCGCCTGAATTGCACCCACGCCCGACGTCATGGTAGCCTTTCGGCTCACCTGTGAAGTCGCACCCATCGATAGCTTCTTATCCATCACTTCGTAATAACTATCAAATGTCTCTGGCATGCCCTCTAAATTCTTTAGACGAATCTCTGCTCTGCCAATATGCTTGTCTGGGAAGAAGAGGTTGTTGTCATATAGATCTAATTGGACGGTATCAAAGAGCTGATTGTGGTAGGATACTTTGAGTTCAAAACTTTCATTCCAGGAACCTTCTTCAATGTCGGAAGTGGAAGTGCGATGACTTTGGTCTATTATTTTTATGTTTAGTTGCTTATACAAGTTGTATACTGAATATTACCTCCAAGAGTGATTATAACATAGGGTCGCTTTACTGTTATATTTAAAAAACAACTATTGATTGTGATCTATATGTTTGTAAGAAAGCGTTAATTCATATAGAGTAAGGACAAGAATGGAATAAAATAAATGACCCTGAATGTACCAAGAGGTATTGTGTTGAGTGGTTTTGAGCTTGGCATAGTCAAAATATATAATTGAAAAAAGAAGAAGAGAAGAGAAGGGTGCTATATATGAATATACTTATATTGGGGGGGGGATATTCTATTTTGGCTGTGTCAGTCCAATTTGTCCAAATTAAAGCATACAAATCATTATCTCTCTGTGTGTGTGTCGTCATCATTATTAACTAAAAGGTGAAAGTTTAGACTTCATCTTTTGTTCAATTTACGTAATTGATTTTCAATGCAGAAGATGACACTTTTTTCTTCACGTGAGGGCGCACAAGATAGAGACCCCATACTTTTTTTTTTTACAGTCAGCCAATCAGGTCTTGCTGATATGGGTTTATTCAGTACAGATGTGTGCCTTGGTTTTTATCATTCATCTTTGATATGGATTGAATGAAACTAAAGTCATTCGCACTCTTTTTTTTTTTTTTTTTCTTTTTGTTTGGATGACACAAAAAAATGTATTTATATATATCATAAAAAGGAGACAAAACAAGATATCTCTCAAACAATCCATCATGCAGACATTTGATTGGTCCATTTTAGGCTGCAATGTTCCAGGATTGGAATATCAAAATATCATCTGGTGGCTTGGTGCAAACAAGAAAAAGTCCGTTTCCACCAGCTTTTTCTTTTTTTTTCTTCTTTTTTCTCTCTTCAGTACTTTTACATCTTTGGCAAGAAAAAAAAACATTTAATTTCCATTTCCCAATTGGAAGCTAGATTTTATTTTGCCTCTCTAACTCGTTACCCAACTTATGCACCCTTCTTTTCTTAATCTCTTGAACGTCGCTTCTTTGACTCCTTACGTACACTGCGGCGTCTTTGTCTCATTCTCCATTGCACAATACCCACAAGACGCTGAGCCAGGATAATTAGGCTTGTTTTTATTATTACAAAGAAAACTCACCCCTTTTTTTCTCAATCTTAAAATCCACTTCTCTCTCTCACACACATACACTCCACGCCCCTTCTCTTTATTCTCTTTTAAGAATACAACAAAAAAGTCTCTCATCATCCTCATCAACAACAACAACAACAAAAACAACAACAAAAATGCCTCACCAAATTCGCACCACCTCTCCTCTCGGCCGCATGCTCTCCCTTATTGAAGTAGAAAAAAGCAACCTCCGCTTCTTAATAACGGATTGTCCTACGGAATCCACCTTGAGTCACTATCTAGATCAATTCAAACGTTACAATGTAACCCACATTGTACGCTGCTGTCAGCCAACTTACACCACATCACAACTAACTGAACAAGGTATCCAGGTGCATGACCTTCCTTTTAAGGACGGTGGCGTGGTGAGTTTGATATGATGATGATAACCACATGATTATAGTTACTAATTTATAAATAAAGCCTCCTCCTGCCATCATACGCGAATGGCTCTCCATCATTGATTTCGAACCAAAAGAACCTACCACCATTGCAGTCCACTGTGTCGCCGGACTTGGAAGAGCCCCCGCATTGGTCGCCATTGCTCTGATTGAACTCGGTATGCAGCCCCTGGATGCCGTTGAATACATTCGTTCCAAGAGAAGAGGCGCCTTTAATAAGCCTCAGATCAATTATTTGGATGCTTATAAACCCACACGTACAAAGACCATGTCTATAAAGACTTCCATTACACGCATGTTTGGTTTTGGTGGTGGTAAGAAGGAAGTAACTACGCATTGAATTTTAATTGTTATTCTTTTAGATGTTTTTAATAATAATTATAATAAAGCGTTTCTTTTTATATTTTTTAAATGTTTGGTTCCAATGTGCGTATTGGAGGTAACATGAGCTTGTCATCCTCATTGTCATCCTCATTTTGACTGCTGTTATTCGTATTTCGAATCCCGGGCACACTGTGTAATCGATCAAGCCAAACCTCTGCACACACCACGGTGTCTGAAAATACACATGACACGGACTGCAGCATGTCTATTGACTCTTCACCAAAGCACTCGAGTCGGCGGGCAAGCTCTTGTTGGTTTATTGTATGGGTGGTTGGTGTGTTGATTTGGCTTGAGCCAGGTGTACTGGGACTCATGAGAGGGGATGCTGTAGGAGATGATGCACTGGATCTAATATCATTCAGTACTGCCTATGTTTATAGTATATTTTTATATATTTGTACATTTATTTTATTTATGTCATGTTTTTACCCATCTCTCTGGTAAGTTTAGAATAAACCCTCTCACTGTCTGTCGTGCTGGCGCAGGTAACGATGAGCCTGCATATCGTGTAATCACCTCAACCACCTTTCGTAATGTATTCACCACCTCCCTCTTAATATCGGATAAAACAGAGCGATCGTTATTGAGTGCAATGGCTGTTTGAGGCACTAGGTCCTCCTTTAATAGCAGCATTTGCTGTTTAATATGTTGCATTGCATACTGAAGCCAGCTTAAACAGTATTTTAAACATTTCATTGATTCTTCACTAAATACTGCTGCTGTTGTGCCTGCGGCTGAGCTAGCATTAACGACGAGTTGGTGCCATCGACTGATGGGTGGTCTATGGTAGGGTGCAGGTCGGATGGGTGACGTGTTACGGGATCTTGCTTTTGTGCGATGTCTTGTTTCCATGAATAAGAATGTGTGATAAAATAAAAAGAGATGAAAAAGAGAAAAGATAATCTGAATCTGATTTTTAAGCAACTTGCAACAAGATTGACATATTTTCACATGAGATCCCCCCCATAAAACTAACTTTATTTAAACTTATTTTCACATGTAAGCTATTTATTTAAACTTTTTTGTTACAAACGCTTTGGTAATTTTTTTGTCTATTTCTATATTTCACCAAAAAGGAAAGTATGAATTATAAAAGCAAACATATTTATATATGTGTTCTATGTATGAAGAAGAAGAGTATAGCCATAACGAGAGAGAATGAGTCCATTTATACAACCACAATGGGAGTTATTGCACTCTAGATACATTTGTTTATTTTTACAATAATAAACAATAATAAATACAATCCTGTTTAGATTCGCTTAACATAATTCTGTAGTACATACATCATTTACCATTTTACATCCAAGATAAAGTTAGTGGCTTTTGATTGATAGAAAATGATGATAGTGTGCGTTTTTTTTTGTTTTTTTTTGGGGTATTTTTCAACTAAAAAGCTATATTGCTTTTACATTCTACGAAATGATGAAAAGTATCTATTTTCTCTAATGATAGCAAGGTATTTCATCGTATTTAATAGTTATCACCATCTCACCTTCTGAACTCTGCTTAATCTATCTAAAATCAGCATTAAAAGACAAAAACTAAAAAAAAAAAAAACAATGGGGTTTTGATGGTATACATCATCATTAAAAACAATGGTTTTCAATGAAATCTTTTTTGTAATGTGTCCCAGTCAAAATTTCCATTTTCGTAACAATTCCACGCTTTTAAAAAAAAAGCAAACAAACGAATATGGAATCACAATCTGGAATCTATTCAAAAGAAATCACCACAATATAGTTGTTGATGTATAAACCAGAAGGCATCGTTAATAAACTTGAAGATAATCACTAGTTATCTTTGATATATGTATATATTGGTAAATTGAAGTGCATTCACCACGTTTGAATGAATACGATGAGCAGGCATTGAATAAACTCGATACTCATCAGAGTTGGAGAGAACGTGGGATGGCACCTTCCGTCGAAACAAGTATGAGAAATGGTAGTCACCTCGTGATACATAGTGACGCTGTCTATCATCTCACTATGAACCTCAAGCTTTTCCCAGAAATGCAAGATAAATGTATCTGATTCGAGTAATTCATATTTGATGTGCTGACCATGTACTTTATAAAATAAAGCTGGCGATATCTGTTCACAAATATCAAATATGTACAAGTATATAAATGTATACTTTGTATTGTCTGAATATAAATGATCCATGTCTCTCTTTATTGATGTTATTATAATTTATTATTACAAAAGTGAATGCTCTGTCAAATACTCCAATGCCATCCAAATAGTCTGAACAGAAGGCAACATGACCTGACCCTGTGTAACAAAGCGCTTAATATCAGAGATTGACACATCCTTCACCACCTCCATGTATTCCTCTGCGTCTCTTTCTAGAGGTTGTTCGTCTACAACAGGATCGATACAGAGGAAGGGTATGAAGCGATTCATTCCCCATTTCATTTCACTGATACCGAGTGGTTGGTCTTTGGGAGTGAGGTTGATCCATTGGCCTCCTTTGAGGTGTGCTTCTTCTGAGAGTTCATGTTGTGCGGAATCCAAGATACTGGAGTGTTTATGTCTATCATAGGCACCAGCGACACATGTGTATTTCTATTATTATTTTTAATAAAAAAAAATAACTTCAGCATTCAACATCAACTTACAATCTCATTTGTGCCTTGAGCGTATTCCTTTAGAATGCAAGTTGTTTTCTATGCGCTTTGTTAGATCAGAGGTAATAATACTTTGTGGAGACTTACTGCTTTTGAGTTATAAACAAAGACAGTTGAAAAACTAGGATGAGGAGTGTTATGACCTACTACATCCCACTTGATGACACGTCCATCGTCAAATTGAGTTGTGCGATCTCGAACAGTGATGTATCTATTTATATATGTTATTACCCACTTGTGAAAAATAAATAGCAACATTTACCGTTTATAGGAAATCTCCTCAGAGACAATAGTAGCAGCAGTTCCCTCTGTATTAATGGAAAGAGGCATTTGATGGAAAGAGCTAGTGTGGTTATCTCGCTCTCTTTGGGGGGGGGGGGTTTATAGATTCACGACATGGCGCTAAAAATAGCGGTAAATCAATTCCACAATGGTTTCGGCTTGTAGAACTGAAGAGTGGTGTAGATCTTTCAAATCAAATGTAATTTCTATTGGTTGCTTTGTGATTACATAATCCTTTAGATGGCTTATTGATGACAAACAACATGTAAAGATGTGTATATGCTTCATATAGAGGTTGATTGTTGGTTTATAATGGTGAAAAGGGATGGCAGTGAAGCGCATGTCCATTGTATCATTAGAAGCTTGTGTTCATTTGAGTAACAAGAGAGGATATATATCTTTTTATTTATGATTTACCTTTAAGCAATAAAAAGTCACTCTTCATTACTAACATCTCAATCTATTGTCAAACAATTCTGTACTTATCCTCATGTGCAGAATACAAGTTTAGTGTAAGCCCCTCTTCATTAGACTTGTACTAGCGAGCATTTGTTTTCAAATATATATAAATTCAGTAGTCATATTTGGATGGCTTTGATACCACCTTTTCAGTGGGTTGTGTAATTTACTTTTATAACCACCACAATACCATATATTATAGACAAGTATATATCTGACGATTGACTACGTTAATACACATACCCTTTTGTGCGAATAAGGTAACTCCTTATGTACGAAGATGGAGTCTATCTGTGACAAAACATAGTGAATTACTGAATGGGAAAAAGATATACTTTCAATGCAAAATATCTTAACAAATTATGTGATGAAAGGAAAAGGTTGGACGTTAGTTACTCATTCACATTT
>MU622258.1:261568-274654 GCA_025399235.1 Backusella circina FSU 941
CCAACATAAGTCAATGAAGTACAATACTGCCATACTTTAATACTAGTAATTCAATTTATTATGGAAACGTTCTATTTATAGAAGACGGTAGTAGGCATTGATTCGAGTGTTGTTTTTTCATACAACATCCAAAGTTTCTCAATTGCATTTGAATACAATCGGAATACAATTCAAAGACATTTGAATACATGCGCAAGCTTAGAATATTAAAAATGCATTCAAAACCGAACCTTCTCTCTATTGAATCCAGTAAATACCAGTAAATACAGTAAAGTCAAACTCAAATGCACTCGAATACAAACTATAGTGCTTATGAGACCATTTTTCGTAATATTCAAATACATTCAAAAGATCTACAATATTAGTATGTATAATCACATATAATTAAATAGAAAATGAAAAAGAGGCTAAAATGCCAAACATGTGTCTATCAACGATTTACATAGTCACTTGGGTTGAACCATCACCTTGTTAGTGTGGAAGGATATTTGGGTTTACCTAAGAAATGATTTTTTTTTTCCCCCAATGATCTACTGATGTATTCAAAGTATTCCTTGTATCTTCAAAACACTATCATTTCAGTACTTTTCAAACGAACGTACAAGCAATAGAAAGAATGCATTCTTCTTTTCCTTAACTACATATAGAACTGTCAGTTGATTACCTGCATTCATGTTTTTGAATGCATTTAGAGTATCACTACCTTTTTTAAGGTGTCAGAGATAAAAAACAAAAAAAACAAAAAAAACAAAAAACATTTCCTTTGATGCTATATGGGATATCAGTGCAATAATCATCACACATCCCTATTAAATCAAAAATACGAACTTTAATAGCAACCTCTCTAAGTCACAATGTGGACAAGTGGCTATTCAAAAGTGACTGCGTTTATGTTTCTATAACTTCTGTGTTTTTTTTTTCTCTTCTCTCTCTCTTCTCGTTTCACTTGTCCCTTGTTACGTTGAAAACGTTATTTATTAACAAACCTATTCTTCTTGAAAGGAAGACAGACACTGAAACTGTACCAAGACACATATGGAAGTATTGCCTGATGAATTACTCGTAATCATTTTCCAACATGCTACTCATGAAGTCTACCAGCTACTGCCACTTCAACTTGTCTGTAAACGTTTCTACAAGTAAGAACTAAATGAAAAGAGCTCTCTATTAAAATTATATTTACTAAACTCATTGTATACAATAAAGTATTGTGAATAATCCATACCTGTGGTATCACCTGTTTCGGCAACTCTATCCAGCATGGGCAAGTAACGTACAATATGCATACCTGCAGCAACCTCTTGTCGACTGGAAGTCCTTTGTTATAAAGTTGACTCGTCTAAAAAGAGACTCTTGCCAATTTCGACTCGATCCTCTCTTCTCTAAGCGACGAAAAAAAGATGACACGGATAGAATTCAGGAACCTCTTGTAGCTGATATCGATCGAGAAACCAATACTGGCATAGTCGCAGTGGCAAAATACCATGAAAACACACACAAGGTGCTGTTCTTAAGATATCCAGGCTATGATCTCATTCGAGAATTCACATTAAACTACCATCCTTTACACTGGTCATGCCAGATCACGGGAATGCAGACTGTGATATTGAATGGCTCGCGTGTCCGATTGTTTTCCATTACCATTGGCTATCCCATCGGCCAAGAAGACCCTATACAAGATGGGGAAGAGGAGGAGGAGAATCCAGAACAGGATAGAATCAATGTGTGGAGAACCATTCTTATCTATCGACTGTTTGACGATGGTACAACAGTCTGTTTAGCCAATATTCCCTTGTATGATCGATTTATGGGTCGAGAGGTTTATTTTTTTACTAAAATGGATCAGATAAAAGATTGGCTCAAGGTGATATCGTCTGATGCGCTGAGCAGGTATGATCCTGATCACAGTGTCTTTCTATTAGCCTTTGGGCCAACATTGCCGCTTTATGCGGGACAAGTAAAGATCATTATGTTTGATATACGCCCACAAGAAGACACGATAGATCCTGCCCATTTACCTGTTGCCTGGGATGAGACACATGGTTTTTGTTATATAGACTCATCCTTGGAAACAGCAGCACCTAGACATCATCATATCATTGCCACTATAAGGTTGGGAGCACAAGTCAGCTGCATGATTCACTTTCGATATCCGCCTCAACTGAAGCACCTGATTTGTACAGGCAACTTTAACACCAGCGAACTCTCTATTTACGACTGGCGATTCGGTGTTAGGGTAGGTGTTATTCCATGGAATAGTGAACCGACAGCGTCTTGGGATAGAGTGAATGATGTCCAACCTTGGGGATTTGAATCTACTATGGTTATTCCATTGAATCATACCGACTTGAGTATGAGTGAGATGGCCATGTACGGATTACGGCTGGTAGCAGTGGGTGACAGAGACCAACAATTTGAAATCAAGGTGTGGGATATCTCCAAGCTACTTCAAGTCTATTGGAACCCATTTGATAATAGATTGGACCATCAAAGAGAAGGTGGTAAGGGCCAAGAAGAACACATAAATAATAATGACGAAGAAGATCTCTCCTTTCTGTATGATTGGTGGGATCGAGGATCCAAACAGCTTAAACAAGTAGCCCTCCAAACCAAACACAAGCTTCCCTTTACCATTATGCCTAATGAAGTGCTTAAAGTACACCAACTCGATGCCCTAGTCAAATACACTGCTTACAACATATTAGACACCCTTCTTTACCTATTAGCAGAAGACGGTAAGCTCACCCTAATGGACATTGAGACAGGCACAATACTAGGCACTGCTTATGCAGGAATTGGAGTGGATGTCAATGTATTGGGTGACTGTGAAGTCATTGTTACTCGACACAAAGGCCTGCTTCGTACTGTGATGAGAAATAATAATCCTATTAATAATTAATTTAATTCAATCTCCACATTTTAATCTCTTTTTTGTTTTTACATATTTAAAAACTATTTTCCTTTCCTTCCTTAGTCTATATTATAAACTCAATAAAACATTCAACAATAACAATGAACAATAATAACAATACAGACCTGCAACAAGATTCAGGTCTGTATTTACAAGAATTTGTATTAGGTAAAGCACTCTTTTCGTTTTGCTATTGTGTGTGTACATATTGAATGATCAAAAATTTAGGCTTGGAGAATCTCCCGAGTGAAATAAAGCATCATTTTGCTGAAATACGAAATACACTGGAACAGACAAAAACAGCAGAAAAGCGTATATCCGTTGCTCAATACGACCTTCAAAGTATTCATCGACAATGGTTCAATCAAGAGTTGGAGAAGAGAAAGAAACTATTAAAACATGAACCAGAACTAATCAAACGAATAAAAAATGACTATAATAAGCTTGAAGACCTTTCAACAGAACGCATCCAATTAGCTGAAGAGTCCATTAAGCTGGTAATTATTGAACAAAAAAGAATAGTTGCTAGGCAACCCCACCCAATTCAAAAACTTACTATTAGCTTGATCGTCATTTAAACAAATTGTCGCATGACTTGGACTTGCAAGATGCTGCTCATCCCGAGCTAGTGCCAGCTGCTGAATCGCGTACTTTTACAATACCACACAATAGAAAGAGTAAATATCTATTGAAATATAAACTATTATTATTATAATAATCACACTATATAAAGGATCGTTTTCAGAAGAGAGCGAAGACGAAGAAAGTGACGCTCTAGATGAACGAGAATACCAAACAATGCTGGATAACAATAGAAATCAAAAGAGGAAAAAGAGAGAAGCACGTGAGGCTGATCAGTCAGAACCTCTCTACTGTTTCTGTCAGCAAGTGTCTTTTGGTGAAATGGTTGCTTGCGATGGGGAGGTAAGTGAATTGTATTCTATTCAGCCAGCTTAATAAGGTATTTTAGAATTGCCCTTATGAATGGTTTCATATGGACTGTGTCGGTCTAGATGAACCACCAAAAGGGGCTTGGTATTGTGATCATTGCTTGAGTGAGATACAACAGAACAAGAAGTCTTTACATTTATCCATTCAAAAGAAGCGTAAGAAGGATGCTTGAAATGTGTGTGTATGTGTGTGTATGTGTGTGTGTGTGTGTGTGTGTGTACATAATAACAGTAATAACAATAATAATTCCATTTCTCTCCTTGCTTTTTTTTTTTTTTTTTTTAAATAATATGCTGTAATACTATTATCTATTCTATTCTATTATTATCCCCTCTTTCCTTTATCTTTACTACTAATCTTATGAAATAAACAAGCATAATCGATCATGTTTATTGTGATAGTATACTTATTATTAATAAAGGGAACAATTGTTACTAATTTAACAATATTGGTAACATCTTCTATTCTTGAAAAGCAGCACATCCTGTTCCTCAATTGAATCAACTATGTAGATAATTGAACCCTGTACGGCACATGTGAAATACATATTTTAATAGCAAATTAACAGCAGTTTGGACATGGCTATCGATTTTCATTGCCACTCTTCCAATATCTTTGCTAGTCTTCATCCGATAAAGTACTGCTTGTATACATTGGAAGCCATTTCATTGACCACCTGGGTTCACCTTCAAGAGTATTGGTATTGGAAACTTCATCGCTTATAGCAGGAGTATGCGGTTTCTTGGTGATATGAGCTTGTTCAGGCATTTTGGTATTTATTGGTAGAAAGTAGGTAAGGTGTAATCATTTCAAAGTTGTTAGATTTGACTTGACCCTTTACACCTTTGTATATTTTCACAGGCATAATAAGTACTGTTTTACTATACTGAGGAGGCTACCATAACTATGCAAGTGCCTACTGCTTATTATATATTATATATATTTCCGTAATAACCAAACAATATAATTATAATGCTTCAGTGCATATATCTACCATCTCGACAATGATGAAATTCCCGCCTCTGTCACCAGTACATATATATAAAAGCAGTTTAAATACCCATGGATCTATTATAGATCCCCTTGTTCACAGGGTATTTTTCATCGAAACGTAAGCTACTACTTCAGAAAGCATTATGTTATATTTTATTTACCTATTAATATCTCTATTCCATAGCTGCTTCTATATGATGACTCGAATATATATGTAGGAATAGTGATCTTGTTATTGATGGAAATATTAGAAAACATACATTTAATGGATACAACGTAGATATCGTTATTCAACTACCTGCACACACTCAAAAAGAGTTCCTTGTAATCCTAACTCACAGATCAGATGTTTCCAAACATTGTACCTGTATCCGTTGATAACAATGATGATCAAAATGAAGGCTCAGATCATTTTCAAAAGATTAAATTACCTGTAGATGTAAACGTATACTATTTACGGTCTGTCTCAGTAATAAATGAGAAATGTAGCTCTATTATCAGAAACATCATTCTGCCAGATCATGAGTCAAATCCGAAAAAGCAATGTACACATTGACCTTGACTGTGAATGGCCGGTGGATTCCAGAAGCAATAAAAGAGACAAGATTGCCCTTATACAAATATTTTACAAAAGCGACGTATTCCTCTGTCACGTATGGCAATATATAAAATTGCCTAATAGCCTAGCAGTTTTGCTTCAAAACCCTTGTGTAGTCAAGCACGGTGTACACATAACATTAGACCTAAAATATCCAATGAAAGATTTTAAGGAAACCAATTTTTTTGGTGCTCGTGTACATAGTGTATTAGCAAAACGATGTGGAATGATTGAGACCGCAAAGGCCAGTTTAGCTACTTTATGCTCAAAAATTTTATAGCGCGAATTGGATAAACCAGACAGTATTCGCATGAGTGATGATTAGAGCAGTACAGAACTTACCACGGAGCAAAAAAAGAAACATGCTGCTTTAAATGTTTGAGTTTCCTGCAAAATATATAACAAATTTTCAGAAAAACCTGTATACGATATCAAATCAAAGACTCTGCTGAAGGGGCTCTTATCTGTATATACTCTGGTATGCTTACTGAAGCTTGTGTATTTACTATCCTTCCTTCCGAAGAAGTGCTCAAGATGTCGTTAATTGAATACAAAGAAAGCTTCCAAAAATTCAAGATGTAAAGTATACAACTCTTCCAGTTTATACTCAAGAAGAAAAATATAAATATGTACAACTGTTATCAAGGAACAAAAACCTATTAAATATAAAGAAAGAAGAAGAGTGGAAGAAAATGTACAAATTATAGTACTCCGAATGCAATAGAGAGACGACATTTTACAAGTCACCACAACATTTGAAAGCGCATCATGATAATGTGAGTGATAAAGCATTGGAGAATTAATGATACATTATATAAGTATCTTCGGTTTGAGTCGAATCCATCCCAAGTGCAAACCTTCCCCAGAACGAAATCAGCAGAGCTCGACTTTTTTTTTTTTACTGCGGTTCTGACTTGCGCAAGCTTTTACAAAACTAAAATAACTTTCTTTTAAAAGAAAAAAAAAAAAGAGTTTTACATGTAGTTAAAATAGAAAAAAAAATTGAATGAAAAGTATCTTTCTAAAGGTTCATATTTCGCAAAAAGCTTAGTTTTCAAAATAAAATCCATTCGAGCAAATATATCCAAATATGGAAATTAATAGATAACACTTAAGTCCTGAAGACCTTTCCATCAACAAAACTATTTTAATAAAACTACTTAATTTTGGTAACCCCACATTTTGTCTCAGATATTAACGGCATCAATGCGTGAAACATACATTTTATGGTTGTACGCATGATAAACATGTTTTAATATTCCCAGAGTGATGCTGCTTTGGTACGACGTGTGTTTTAATGCTTTTTCCATTTTCAACACTTGGACGTCATATGGACTTTACTCCTTCCTGACCACTATATTTAGAATTCCAGTCCAGTTTTTTTTTAACTAAAATTTCTTTGCAGAGCAGAAATTAGCACCTTGAGTTTTAAAACTTGAAGTACGATGCTTTAATAGAGATATTTATGTAGATTTTTATTTATTAAAGAGAAAAACGGTGGGAAGGATAATATACAAATGTTTATGATTAATTATTAGATATTATTTAGTATCACATTTTTTTTTCATTGTTGGGTGCTTCAACTTCACGTAGCTCGTAACTCTTATTGTCTTCCTGGTTATTGCTTTCATTGTTCATTTCAAGGGAATCGTTCTCATAAGGAATATCCTCGAATTTTTTTCCAAGAACAAAAGTACTGCCATGAGTAAAGATCTATAAAATTATTCATGTTAATAAAAAGTTGAATCAAAGTAAAAAATAGTACACGTACTGCATCAATCTCTTCAAGAGATCTTCCTTGGGTTTCAGGAACGAAAAGTAATACGACAACAAACATAACTACTGCTAACCCAGCATAGAAGAAAAATGTTCCATATGTAATGCTTTCAATCATAATAGGCGACACCTTACCAATAATGGCATTTGAGGCCTATCAATAATATTTGTTATTACAAGATGTTATTATTTTCAATCACAAAAGTGAGTATAAATTACCCAATTCATAGCTGTGGTCATAGAGATACAGATGGCTCTGATTCTGTTTGGGAAAATCTCTGAACAGTAAATCCAAGGTACAGGATTCCACGCGAATTCCATGCTAAGATGATTAAGTTAATAGGGAGTTTAGCATTATTTTTTTTAATATTTTCTGAAAAAAATGCTGAAACCCGCTAATATAAGTTCAATTTTTATATAGCTTACCTGACTGCAAATAAATAAATCAATACAATACAGACATAACCTGCAGCAGGTGATGGCGTAAGTCCAGCAGCTTGTTCATTCATGATGTAGTACAACAGTCCACCAAGTACAAAGAAGATGATGGTGTTTGCAACAGATCCAACTAAAAGAAGAGGTCTACGACCAAATGCTCCGTGATCGAGAAACAAAAATGATATGATTACGAGGAATACTTTCACAGCACCTATTTTTTTTTTTTTTTTTTTTCCATTTATGATGAGATTATATATATTTTTAAAAGCTAATACCAAGATTTACCATAAACACCCGTCATCATGGAACTTAAGCTGGAATTAAACCCAATCATTTTGAAGATAGATGGGCCGTAGTAGTTCTATGTTTCTCTCTTAGTTACTAGAAATTATTGTGAAGGAAATGAAATGAATTTGCTTACAATAACTGTGACACCCGTCCACTGTTGAGCCAATTGCAAGAAACAGCCAATTAAAATACGGCGTACGTTGTATGAGTGTAATAATTCTTTGAATCTTGAGCCGTCAAATTTCCTCTCATTTTTGACAGCAGAAATAATGAGATCTATTTCTCCAATGATATCTGGATGACTAATAGGCTTGCCTCTTAATCTGGACAGATTAATGGTGGCTTCTTCTACACGATCACTATGGGAAAATAAACATATAAATAAAATCAATAAACGTATTTTGTTTAGAACATATACAAATTATATATTTACCGAAGGACCAGCCAACGAACAGATTCGGGTAAGAAGAACATTCCAAATGCCATGACAATACCTGGAACGAGCTGTAATCCCAGTGGCAAACGCCACTGTAAATCACTTGCTGATAGTCCCATAAGGCAACCATAATTGATCCTAAAAGAGAAATCAGTACATCCTTTTAATGAGAAGAGCTATTTAATTAGTACCAAAATATAATGCACATTCCACCAGAAATGTTTAGTTGCCATAGAGCTCCAACTCTGCCTCTGGTGTTAAGAGGAGCAATTTCAGCCACATACATTGGACTAATCATAGTACAGGCTCCGACGCCCCCTACAAGTATAAAGAGAGTAAGTAATAATTCAGAATTTTAATGTTTTTGAATTGCATGTACATCCACAGCAGAATCGGCCAAATAATAGCATTGGTAAGTTTTGCGATCCTGTCTGTAAAGCAGCACCAATCAAATAAATAACTGAATTGATTATGAGTGGCTTTTGACGTCCAATTTTATCTATTTTATATATATGTTAGAGTTGCTACAACGTTGTCGTTTATATATATCGTTCTTTATTCGTACCCGCTAAAAGGTTTGCAGTGAGAGCACCTATACAAGCACCAGCTTGAAGAATAGAAACAATATTTCCTGTGGTATCTGATATTTGAGCAGCTGTTCCAGTGATACCAAAATAGTCGTTAAATGTCGGTGTGCCTGATATTCCTCCAATAACACCAGCAACTAAACCAAAGTACAAACCACCAAGACTTGGTATTACTGTGGCGAAAAAAAGCAATAGATTCATTTTTGTATTTATGTAAAAATGAGTCGCAAAAAGTAAAAGAAAAAGAAAGGCAGAAATTGGTTGAGATCAATAAATTTATATTCATCCGCCAACCTTGAACAACAGTCAGATTTTTAAGAATATGAGTGTAACGTTCAAAGTCAAAAGTTGCGAGCGATTAATTCGTATATAAATAACATGTAATAAACAAGCTGTGTGATTTCTAAAGAATGAGTATTCTCAAGATACATTCAAGATCAAAGCAACATCACCGCCGGATTACTCAATTCACACAATGTATACTAGTAAATCTACTCTAGTCAATAATATCCTAAAGGCTTAATAAAAGCTTAAGTTTCAAAAAAAAAAAGTGAGCCATAACATCAACAAATGACCTTCAGTAAGAAAAAAATATTGCATATATTCTATTCGGTACCCACCGAAAATAATGCTTTGCATTTCCCCTCATTTTTCCATCCCAAAGCTAGAAGCAGATAGATTCTTGTTCCGGTGGTAATTCTCACAATTCCTTTGAATAGTAATATAAATTTACAAGGTTTCCGATTTAGAAGAGATCATCTTAAACAAATAAAAGTGTGATAGCTGGGATATTACACAAGTAGTACCAGGCTTTTAGGGTATTTTTTTTAAATAAGCGAAGAAGAGTCATATACCTTTTTCTCCACTCTGAACTGAAGATAAAAGGAAATATATTGCTTCAGGAATAAAGATAAATCTTCCATTAAACCATGTGTCGTAGCATCGGCACCCATGTTGTTGTTAGCGTGAACTATTGTTGAAACTGTTATTCACACAGATTTCATGGAGTTTAATTTACAGAAAACTGAGATCTAAAAGCTTGAGCCAATAAAATTGTTAAACTTTATAATGTCATAAAAGATTTCGATATACTAAAATAGTATAATTTACGTAAATAAAGCCTATAGCTGTGACCAATGACTTTCACTTTTCTAGATCCTGTTTTTTTTGGGATTGTATGTTAATATACCCAATAAGCATTGATTTTGTTATATGAATGTATTCATATAAAAAGGTGCTACATGTGATTTTAAGCAATGGTAAACTTAGTATTGAGGATTCTTGACGTTCTTCCTTATTATTTTGATACACAAATACAGATACATTTGTGAAATGTAACGCAAGTTCTTACAACACTGAAAATAACGGAAGGGATGCCTTGAAAACATTATATATAAAAGGGGTTTTACTACACGAACTGAATATTTATCGACAAAGGCACCGACCTTTTATTAAAAAAAAAGCAGAGATTCTACATTTCAAGTTTAAGGATGACAGCGGCTTTATTTTCTAAGACTCATATGGAGAATTCAAGGAATCCATGGTATTTTATGGTTAAACAAATGGCTGCGCGTGTATTTTTATTTTTTTTGGGGAAAAAAACAATGGTCTACCATCAATTCAAATTACAGTTTTTTCTTATCGATGTCAAGCACTAAACTATACTATGATTTAGTTATTATTTGACAATATTCTATCTGGAGTATCAGCAATACACACTTGATATATTATAAAGTATTTTGATGAACTCCATTTATAATTATATTCTTTAAATATTAGCATTATTACTACGAACTATTCAAAAGATAGGGGTTTGGTGATAATTGTGTAGTCCCATCATATACAAATTCGAATTGGGAAATAAGAACTATTTTGTATCGTTTTTTTTTTTTTTTTATTAAAAAAAAAAAAAAAAAAAAAAAGTAGCTAGAACCAATATATTTTTACACTATATAGACGTTTTCATGGTTAGTGATTATGTAGATTCGACTGGTTAACTCTTGATTTTACTGAAAATGTAGGGTAAGAAAAGAAACCTTTGTTCAGTATAATAAATAGTGCGATTTATGATTCATATACCTTTTCTCTATTTAAGTAGATATATTTGCTAAGAAACTCATATTAGTTTATCGACATAAAATAAAAAGTAGCATATCAAGCATAAGTTGCTGATTAGATAGGGTACACGAAGATTGTCATTCCCCGTATTTTCTTTTTCAACCTCTTTTCTCATAAATTTCAACAAAGGAAATGTTCCAAACTGATACAAGTGATGTAATTTTTTTAGATAAAAATAAACACTTTTTGATCTTGTTGAGCATATATGTTAACTCCTGGAGACCAAATACACACAGACTGATATAGACCTTGTTATCTAAAACAAACTTATGTTATTCAAGTAGATTTTTATCAAAACTTCCATTCAAATATATTTACGTTGGTTGGCATCACTACTCATATCTCAGGACGCTGAGCGCAAGCATGATAAAGTTTTTGCTATCAAATTTGAATTAATATTTTCTTTTATTACAAATTGTTTTTTAGGGATGGTAATAGTTACAAAAAGTAATAATAATAATAAAAAAAAAATGAAAATGAAAATGTAGCCATTAATGTGTAATATCCCTTGGGAAATTTCTCTGCTGAATAGATAATTGACATCTTGTCTCAATTACTATTTTATTATCACCCAAAATAATTACCACTTTTTATTAAATACTTGTAATTTTTATCAATTTTTTGAAATCAATAGTACGCATAGTTTCCTTGTATTCACTTTTTAGAATGGTCGCATGAGTTAAACGCCTATAAAATGATTCGGTATCGTGATTCAGTCTTTCATCAATTAGTGTCGAGATAGTGGAGACCGTCGAGCACATATTTCCTAACAGCAGTTATTGGTATCAGAAGAATACCTTTTCTCTTAGCCAGATCCATGCCAGACACCCCGTGTTGTTTAATTTGTAATTTTTGTAAATACTAATAAAAGATCATCGGATAGATTCGACTACTTATGCGCTTCTAGCTTGATTCGTTACTGATGTAGTTTTGTACTGGTTTATTTGAGCAGCCTTAATCTAACTAGGAACCCAAGCCTTTTTTTTTCGAAATCTATAGAAAATGAATAAATCTAATAAGACTACCATCACTATATGTATATTATCATATTGCTAACTTAACATGTATTTATTAGAGTACGTAGTATTGATAAATGATGGTTCTTCCTTAATTTTTTACCAGAATCTACGCATTCTAGAAGATATAAGCATCGATATCCTGGTTTCTCTCTTATTTAGTGTTTCGTCGTCGGTGACATACGGTCATGTTTATTCCACAACCATATGAAATTATTGTGGAGTCAATATAATGTTGAAGCTTTTTTTTTTCTAAGGAGCAGGTGAAGCTAACTTCATTACTACCATTTATAAAGAATATGGTCCACAAAGATGGGTAATAAACTACTGATCCGAATTACTATTCCATAAAAGTCTTATCAAAAATGACTTTCTATAATTTAAGATAGATGAGAGTTTCTTGAAAAGTAAATAATATTTTTTTTATTTGAAAAATAAAAAGTAATGAGAAGAGAAAGAAAGAGAAAATAGAGAATAGAAAAAATGAGGCTAAATAAACAATAGATTAAACAACAGGTTCATAGCATATATGTTCAACCTTTGTAAAGCTCATAAGTAACAAATATACAAGTCTCTCTTTGTATCAGCATAATAAAACCTTTTTATAAAATCAATTTAAAAGCATTCAAATTTCATTAAACATGAATCAATGGTACTCATGAAAGGATTTACCAGATCAATACAAAAAAAAAAAAAAAAAAAGAATAGTGAAATGCGTCGCTGTAAACAAATATTAAAGATGTGACCGAGACCATCAAGGAAGTATCGAAAATGAATGGCCTGAAAGAACTGATAAAGTATAAGATCAATAATATCTAGGTGATCAGTTGCTTCTCCTTGTAATTACATATAATCTTGGCAAGTTAATAAATTCATACTCTAAATTTAATGAACAATTTTTTTTAATAGTTTTTTTTTGTATTGATCTGGTAAATCCTTTCATGAGTACCATTGATTCATGTTTAATGAAATTT
>MU622258.1:279199-320333 GCA_025399235.1 Backusella circina FSU 941
GAAAGTATTGTGTGTTCTTAACTGTGTTTTAACTAAGAAGCAGAATAGACAAAATAATCAATGGATATTTATTATTGAAATTGATGATAGGCTTGTGAGTACATGCTATCAAAAATTAGGACATACCACAATATAATGAAATTTATTAAAAATTTGATTGTGTTGAAAGTATTGTGTAGGATTATTTTTGTAATTGCACTCATCAATTTCATTTTATTTTGAATAATGAACAAGATAATAAGATAAACTCGAGCTTTAATATTCGAAAGTGGTGTACTCACTAACATGTTAAGGAAAAACACTCTATGAGTAAATAGTGAACTTTATCATCGATTTAGTGATTATTGTTTTTTCCATTATTTAAACTGTGTAATCAAACTATAATGGAAGATGGGGAGTATTTTCTTGAAGAAGCGAAGAGTATACCATGCTCTTACTTTGTGTGAAAAAGATGAGTATATTAAGCTATATTTGTTTTCGATTTAATAGGCAATTATCATCTCTTAAATCCTGATCTCCACTCAGGCTATGATTAGGTAAGCACAGTGTAGGTCTGTGTACCCTATTGCATGTAAGGCTTGGATATATATTCAACATGAAAGTAATAATACTATAAATACATATAAAAATAGAAAAATATTCTTTGTCTGTACTTATATCTATAAAACGACACGCATTTTATTCCGTTATACTATTCTTAAAATCTCTTGATTGACTTGGATCTCATTTTCTAATATTTTTATTCGAGCCAATGATATAGTATTCCGACAATAAAGTAAACAGCTCATGTAATCACAAGCTTTCATGAGTTACGTCTTATTGTTCCTAAATTTAAAGCACTCTGTATCGTAAACACCTAACAATTAATAGTATTTTCATTTTACACACAGGTTGCTTGTCTGCACAGGTACCTCACATGACTCTAGCATTTATAAGTTTATAATCAAGTTTAATACTTGGAACTCGGACTCATTTAACTTTTTATAGTTTCAAAGTGTTCTTAGCACTCTATTAATATTTGACAGCCTTCATCCTTAACGAAAGAGTTGAATATAGGAAATTGAAAGCTGAAAACTACCGTTAAAGTTATGACTACTAAGATCATTAGCCAATTCAAATTTGCTTCATGTCGTGAATTTTAGCTTTCTTGGTTTTAGCTATTAATTTAGCGAATGTTAATATAGTCTCACCTTATATATACTTTTAACTGCTTATAGAAGTAGTATCAACAATTGATCAATGACGTTTTTGAATTAAACACAGGCAATTCTATTGGTTAATAGATCGAATATCACATATTTGGAAACTAAAAACTACGTTTTGAATTCAAAAATGTCATTTTTAAAATTTTATAATGCAAACAGATAGTAATGATGCGGAAAACACTTATTTCACAATGAATATTTATTATTTCTTAAAGAGTCTTTTCGCTTAGGATAATATTACATCACTTTCAAAATTATTGAAAAAATAGATCAATTAGCTTTCTGAGCCACTTCATTGGTCAGTCTGTAGAACCAATGATGTATCCCTAGTGTAAAAGCGCGAGTAAAAGGATTATCAATGAATGACTTGTTAATGAATGCCTATTTTTGAATGATATAGACGAAAAAGATACATTATTTATTGAGATATCTTCAGGCAATCTTGAATATTGCTATCATCACTAACAATAATAGTTATAGAAAACACTCTTCATCAATATGGCGATCGTTTACTAATGTTTTTGGTAAGTCGTGGTTTTTGAAAGTCAGACATTGAGTTTTATGCTTCACTTCTTCAAATAATGCAAGTAAATGGATTGTATTGTATCGTGTGGAATAGGCTATATGTTTGTTTTTTAGCACAAACTATATATATAATATTGATATTATTCTTGATAATAAAATAGCAGTTGGTTTCTATCGCTTATTCCAGTTGAATATGACCAATTCTTTGTGTATATGTTAATAAATTAATAACAATATTTTCATACGTTGAACATATATATATATATATATGGGCGGAACTTAAACAGTAAGTGATACAGCAGGAAAGCTTTATTTTTTAGTGAGCGAATATAATGGACTTGACCAATAAAAATATAGTATGCAGGCTTTTTTTTCTCATTTTCTTTATTGTACGGGGGGAATAATAAGGAAGGAAAGACCTATTGGATACTTAGTGGCTTATTGTTCGTTCGCTATAAACTGTTTTCTATTTGTTTACTTGTTTCTTTCATTTTTTTTTTTACTCCTTCTTTTATTTTCTTTATTTTTGATAATAGATAACAGATACAAATGAACTTTTATCCGCCTGATGATATCTCACCACCTGCAACACCACCTAGCTTCTTCTCCTCAAACTCTTTTAGTCGACCTAAGCAGCGTTTACGTACTAGTTTCCAAACCTCAGAGTACCCCCTTTTATTTGATGAAGATCAATTACAGCATTTACGACATCTCAAAGATTCCTTTATGCAACTAGAGTCTCAACAAAAACACCTATTTTTACATGAATTAATCAACTGTTGTGATAATGCACAGCTGACTTATCTCAATAGTCTTATTGCACCTCGTTTAAAGATAGATTTTCTCAAGGAGTTGCCTATTGAAATATCGCTACACATTCTTTCGTTTATTGATGATCCTCGTACGCTTGCAAGGGCAGCTACTGTTTCTACCCTTTGGAACTCACTTTTAAAGGATGAAGCAACATGGAAAGCGCTTTGTATGAAGCATCAATATCGCAGACGCAATTCAAGCATATGCGGGGGAGAGCTGCTGGAACCACCGAGTCAGCGTCAAAATTTTTCCTATAGGCAGTACTTTAAGAAAAAGTATAATATTGCTGCCGCATGGGCTCATGGAGGTAAAGTGAAAACGGTGGAGGAAGGCTTTGGTGATGGCCTTGTTACTTCTCTCCAGTACGATGAAAAGTATATCGTGGTTGGTTGCGATAATCATCGAATAGAAGTTTTTGATACAAACACCGCCGAATGGGTGCGGACTTTGGAAGGTCATGAAGGAGGCGTATGGGCGCTGCAATTTAAAGGTGGAGAGAAACATGATCCAGAACGTGTACTTGTTACTGGTGGTTGTGATCGGTAAATATTACCTTTTATTAGCATAGTATTACTATCTTTTCTTTAGTGTTGCTAGTAGAAGTGGTAGTAGTAGTATTGCTTTTTTTTTTTTTTATCTTGTGCATTGTTCTGGTTTACTGATAGATAGGATAGTGATGTACGTGTTTGGAATTTGGACACGGGGGAACTGCGTCACGTACTTCGAGGACACAGCTCAACAGTAAGATGCCTAAAAATGAAGGATAAGCGAGTAGCAGTAACAGGGTCACGAGACGCATCGATGCGTATTTGGGATATTCAAAGAGGTGTACTTTTGCATGTCCTTTTAGGACATCAAGGAAGTGTCCGATGTATGGAAATCAGTGGCAATACTGTTGTGTCTGGATCCTATGACTATACAGCACGCGTGTGGGACATCTGTACCGGTCGCTGTCTGCATGTATTGGCAGGTCACTTTACGCAGATTTATGCCATTGCTTTTGATGGTCAAAAGGTGGTGACAGGCTCCCTCGATTCAAATATTAGAGTTTGGTCTGCCGAGACAGGTCAATGTCTTGCTACTCTACATGGTCATACTTCTTTGGTTGGACAACTCCAGTTATCTGGCTCCACCTTGGTGAGTGGTGGTTCGGATGGTTGCTTACGTGTTTGGGATCTGCAGCACTATGAATGTGTTCATCAGATCTCTGCACATGATAATTCGGTGACCTGCCTTCAGTTTGATGATAGACGTATGTTGAGCGCGGGCAATGATGGACGTATTAAACTTTGGGATATTAAGCAGGGTAGACTTATTCGACACTTTACACTGCCTGCAAAGACCGTATGGAAGATTCAATTTACCGATACGAAAGCTGTAGTAGTTATGCAGCGTCAAAGAGTACCCAACTCTGAAGTGGGAAAAACTGTATTGGAAGTACACGATTTCGATATTGGAGAAATTAACGAAGAATATTCTCCTACTTGTTCAGATATGATTGTAGACGCCAATTAAACTAAAGAAAACAAGTTCCTTCTCTTTTCTACATCATTTCATATCACCAGCTCCCCCTTCAATACCTATTATATCTTTTGTTCCCTCACCTGCCATGTTTCCGTTTTATAAAGCGAAAACCAAAAGCAGCATTGTAAATCACATCCTTCTTTTATATCTTTATCCTTCTTCTTTTTATAACACTCATTATCATCATTAAACTGAATTCATTAGATTTTATTATTAATAATAAAAGTATCATTAGTTTATTTATAGTTAAAAGGGTATGTAGATCTAATCGTAATCATAGCCTGGATACTCTTATTGCTATTTCCATTGGCTACCACTTATTGTATTATTATTATTACTTCTTTTGCTGACCTCCAACACCCTACAACACATGGTAATATTAGTACATAATAGTCATCCATCAATATATATAATCATACAGGATGACCAAATCCAAACCACCAGACAAGAATAGCTATTACTATGGCAAGGATCAACGTAATAAAGAAACAACACCATTTTTTCTAATTAAAGTAAATTAAATGACAAGATAAAATCAACTTTTATATATATAAAAAAGCTTACTGCGCGTGTTGATCTAGCAATGACAATTGCCTTGCTAATATGGCTATTGCCTTTTTCAATGTCATTATGTATTTCTGACGCATTAGATTCTATTTGATCAAGGGTTTGTCCCTGGTCTTCAACCATCATTTGCATATCTTGGAATAATTGAGCAAGTTCCTACACATTTTTCTTTTAAATTACTAAAGTTCGAAAAAAGACGAAATAACAATTAAACTTACAAAAATAGTTCTTTGTATGCGTTTAATATCATCATGTCTTGTTTGCACTTCAGACATGATTGCACGAGCTTGACCAGATCGACTAAGCTGAATAAATATAGCACGTGTTAAGATCTACTTTTTTTTTTTTTTCTTATTATTGTATATTATGTTATAATTACACTATTTGCAAAAATCTTGTTTTGTTGGTCAGAATCAATGATTTCATCCAACTCTTCTTCAGTAACATCCTGTTTGACTAGTGATATAATTACTTGTTAAAAAGTAACCAATAACAATTAAGTAACACGAATGGACCTACCAATTCGAACCTGTCGTGCTACCCGCTGGCGATATTTTTGGTTAAATGTAGCTTCGATATCTTTATATTTTTGGATGCAAGTAATAAACTCCTTTTTGACTCGAGAGGCCTAAAATAAAGTACATGATTAAGTATACTTCTTGCCCCCTTTTATTTACCCACGCACTTACTTGTGCCTGTCTAATATTCAAGTCTGAATTTTTTTTATGGTTCGCATTACTAGCCTCAAGTGATTTAATTCTGTTTTTAATGCTAGTATTCATTGTGGATGTTTGGTCTTCATATTGCTCAAGTTCATTTGATGTCTTTTTCCATTGTTGTTCGTTAATACTTGTTAGTGATGTATCATGTAATCCATTGATATGATCAATATTAAGATAGATTCGTTTTATAGAAGATGCAATGTCATCAACCTAGTGATAATGAGATAAATATCAACACTCTGTGTCACTTCTTCCCCTTTTATTTTTTTTTTATCTCCTTACCTCTGCTAAATAACCTTCCATAGTTGAAATATCTGATTGAGCTGCAGGTGCAACTAAATTTTCTGATATGCTATGAGCTTCTAATTCAATATCAGCACTCTCAGTCTGTTGTTGTCTCTGCTGATTTCCTGTTGTTCTACTTGGTCCAAATGCATCTGTGCTATAGATTGAGTTGAGTTATTGACAAAAGTTGATAATGAATAGTATTCTTCAAAATGTGTCAAATATCTTTTATCGTTATAGTTTACCTGTCGGAGCCACCCTAAAGTATAAACAAAGTTAGGTACCAAGTAAGTTTTATTTTGACAAGGAAGATCAACTTACTTTAAGATCACCAAGTCTATCTCTGCTTGCTGTGTATCTTGAACCCATTGTGAATCAAACGAAATAAGATGTAAGAAAAGAGAAAACAAAGAGGAAAATAGAGAAAATAACAAGAAAAAGAAAATAACAAATAAACCTAGGGGGGGTAAAAGGAGTTGAAAAGAGAAAGAAAGAAAGAAAGGGGTAGTTGGGTGCATACGTTGAGTGGCATGTTTATAAACAATCATCTTGCACTGCTTTTAGGTTGTAAAACGTCGATATCTTGGATAGTCTATTTATTTACCTTTTATGTATATAAAAATAGAACATAATTACTCCTTTTTTACCTTTTTATATCATATTCTTCCATGTCTTAGATTTATGTTCGCTATATCAAACCAACTTTCTCACGATATACTCTCCTTTTCATAGGAGTTATGGTCATCATAGTAGACAACAACAGTTACTTTCATTGTTTAATGAATATAGAGTTCTGATTACGTAAATGTTCTTTATTTTTAGCTGATGGGATTTTAAACTGGTCTGTATAGATAATGGACTTTCCCGATAGACTATTATACAAGGTATATGGTACTTGACTTATAGTTTGTATTATTTTGTTTGACAGTTCAAGAGGTTGACAGACAAAGCTAAAATTCGCCCAAAAATTAATGTCCACGATAAAGTTCATTTCCTTTTAGATAGAAATACTTACCGGTTAGCTGAAATATCTAGCAGCCTGACCTGCGCTTCTGTTAAAGAAGGCAGTGGTATTCAGTATAGAAGTGACTGGCGTTATGTCTTGTAAAGGAGGGGATCCGAACATTGAAGAGAATGGCTGAAAGACCCCTTAATTCGTTGATGTTATGACTCTATAGCCAACAGTATTACAGGAAATATCGGGCTGAACTTTTCGGTGACGCATGCAACCTCTTAAACTCACGGATTCACTGTCATTTTTATTTAAGCCTGACAATAAGGAGATTAAACAACCAATCAAAATCTTTTTCATGACTACGATAAAATGATCTTTTTAACTTTTTCGCTTACTATCTCTTACTATTAATTACAACCTTATAACGATGCGTCGCCCTCCTGGCCAAATCGATGCGTTTGTTTCTTCTGATGAAGGTTCAGACATGGATGTATCCGAAAGTGAGACAGATGAACCTACCATCACCCAACCTTTCACTGCAGTGGCACCTTCTGATTATAGTGTAAGTGGTATTCAATCACTTGTTGTTGTCGCTCTACTGAATAATCTATATACAACTTAGAACCCTTCCAAGTTACCAGAAGGAGGTTCATTTGTGAGTAATATGCGAAACTATGCTGCCGAGCAAGCACAAAACCCTTCAAACCGGATCAACACTCCACGAGTTGAGCATTTCAATAATGAATCCAACCCCATTCAAGTTGACTCTGATTCAGATAATGAAAGTACTAGCAGTTTTCACACTGCCCCTTCTTCACCTACTGAACAAGATGATAGTAATGACGAATTAGAAAAGGAAATGGCAAGAATAAAAGAGACTATTGAAATGAATAAAAGGACCATTAGAGATATCAGAACCGAAGTTGATAACTTACAGAAGCAAAGAGATGATATCAATTTGCAAATACTACAGTGCAAGGTACGTAGCTCCATATCAATACGAAAACGTACCGCTCTCCGAGAAATGCCAAAGCCAACAGGAGCACAAACACCAACACAAGCATCAGCAAGTCAACCCCAGCCAGCCACATCGGTGAGCCATGCTGTTAATAGTACAGGCACTGTTGATTCGACGCGTTCCGTAGCCAAACAAAGTGATGGAATAGAAAGTTCTTCTATATCTCAAGAAAAGCAATTGCTTCATCATCATTCTCCTCCAAAACAGACTATAAATGTTGCTACAGCAGCTCAACGTGTTATTGTACAACCCTCTTCTCAAAAACAGAGAAACAACACGAATAATTCTATCTTGGGTCAGAGAAACATAGGGCATACAAAGGTGATTGTTATTTTTTTGGTTTTTATACATTTAAATAGAAGAGAATTAGGTAAATTGATTCATGTATTTCTTGTTTTCTTTTGTGTTTATCAATATAGGAAACCAATTTGAAGAGAAAGGTCAATGAAAAACAGATACAAAAAGATACCAAAAGGTTAAAAAACATGGAAATAAGGAATGTTATGAGAGCAGAAAAGAATAAAGATGCGATGGAGATCAATAATGCCGCAACGGAACTAGCCGCCTACATGGCAAAGGAGAAACCACCATCGACATCACACGAAGCTCCAATGGAAGAAGGAGAGCTACTTGGCAGCAGCAGTACTAGTAGTGATGACGATAATAGTCATAGTAGGAATGGGTGTAGTCGCAGCCCATTGCCTATTGTTCAAAATACGCTTAAAAGCCTTGGCACTAAGACCCAAACGCCGTCAATACATCATACTGTAAGAGATATTACCTTGTCAAGGAAGCAAAGTGAACTAACAAGCATTACATAAAGGCAAACCGTAACAATTTTCAACCATACAAATCTGCATTATCATCAATAGGTTTGAGTGCTCAAAGCGGGCCATCTATTATTGCCAATGGTAATAGCGAAGATAGACCTTTATGCACATTCGAGCAAAATGGCGGTACGTGTAATAATGACAGTTGTCAAGCTGCACATTTTAGGGATTTTATATAGTGAAAGGGAGACTATTCAAATGATATAAATAGGTTAAAATAACAAAAAAAAAAAAAAAGTAAAAAGATAGTAAAAACAAAGTAGAAAATACAAAACATATTTATATATTACAAAGTGTATGCCTTCTGTTATTTATTAAAAAGAATACAAAAAAATCAGCTTTATTTGATCAATAAATGCATTGAAACTTCCTCTAAAGACTCTTTAATATTTATTTATGCTAAATTGTTATATTTAGAATGAGAACAACTCGGATTTATTTCGGTTTAACTTGTTGAAAAGTACGCTTTTTGATTGTTTGCCAATTGACGTGACGAGACATGGAATACATCCGTAATAGCTACCGTTTATTGTGGTTTATAATGTTTATTTTCTATTTCTAATAGCAAACTGGATAATTTGGATAGAGTTGTGAATGAAGTGTAAATGCAGGTATTTTTTTGTATTGTGTTTTTTTTTTGTAAGCAACGTAAAATAAAGATAAAACGAAGGCAAATGTAATATGGAAATAAAAATGGGTATGGGAATAAAGAAGTAAAGTAGCAAAAGTTTAGCGTCTTCCAATGTGTACATTGTGGTCATTTAAAGAAACACGAGACGAGATGGTGAGAGATGTACGACGCTCATAATTAAAAGAGGAAAGAAAAGGCTCCAGCAAAGGAGAAGCTGGTGGAGATGGTTCTCGACTTGTCATAACTTTAATGATATTGTAATTAATATCTTGAAGACGACATGACTCTGAGCAGTATAACTTTTGATTATGTAAGTATAAATAATAAGCAAAGTAAACATTATAAAATACAAAAACTTACGTTATCCTCAATACAATGACAATCACACATTATACACCAAGAGAGATCCATATCGTTTTACAAATTTAAAGATAAAAGTGTAAGTAATAGAAGAGGAAGAGGAAGAACAGATGATAAAGTAAAGCTATTTATACCATTACAATAAGCATGAAGAGAAAGGGGTAACAAATTCACACATTATGAAGCGGAGAGTTTTAGCCACTCAACAAAAGAGATGTAACCAATCAGCGAGTGCTATTTGTATTGTAGAGGACCGTGCACAAATAAGAGTTAGAAGCGGCGTCTCAGGAACAGAAATAACCTAAAAGTATGTGAATAAGTGAGGAGATATTGTCATACTTTAACCTTTGTATATTCCCACTCAAAAAATTCCGATCTTATTGTGTTATTCTGTTGAGTCACTGCTTATTCTACATATTTTAATCATTAAAAGATAAAATATCAATGGTTTATCTTTAATTACCAAACTGAACAGATGTAATGAGGATTGGTTTATTTCGATACAAATACTGTACTACAAATCTACTACAAACTCGTTCCAACTACTTCCACATCATTAAATAATAAGCGAAAATTAACCTTTAAGGAATACAGAGAGAGTAATACGCTCTGCTACTTTTAGAGGGTAAATGTTTGAATCTACACATTCAATGTCCCAGTTATTTATATATAAAAGTATTTACTAGAATATGTCTCAAACGCATTGGATTTACCTCAATTTCCCTTATCATTACTTGACCAATGGTTAAAATGTCTATTTTGACCCACTCAAAACTTGATAAAAATATCTTTTATTGATCTTTATTTCTGACTAATGTTATTTTTAAGTTAAACTTTTTTTAGAATCAGGATAAATGACTATTCTTATTTCTTTGATGAGGCTTCTTTCAACTTTAACATAAAATCTTGTAAAACAATCTTTTCACTTTGAATATTTAAGGTTCGCTCATTGTTATAAATATCAATTGAATCCATCTTTTGTTCAATCTTTTTGATCGTATTCAGTGCCACCTGTCGTTCAAGGTTTAATGTACGGGGTTGAATTAGTAAGATGCGCTGAGATGTAAGAACTGTAACACGTGTTGTATCTATTGACTGGCAAAATGAAATATACTCTTCATTAGCATATTTTCCTTCTTCTACTTCCTTCAAGCAATAGCGCCCCATAGATTCATTTTTATCATATGGTTTCAGAATTCCATCAGATGCCATGTAGCGAGGATATCGCGTACGGTCGATTAGGTTTGTATCATCTGTTGCAGTATTTCTGATTCCTTGAGTTACAGTGCTTGCGAGATCGAATGTACCAACAACAGGCTTAGTTACAGCACTAGAATAGTAACCAAAATAGTCAGATAAAGAATTGCCGCTCAAGAAAAAAAAAAAGTAGCTGTTGATTTTGTTCTTACCCAACAAGACCTTTGCCAAAACCTTTAAAGAAACCTCCAAAACCTTCTTTCTTTGCGCCCTCCATTGGACGTGTCTAAGTTAAATTATTATTAGGTTTAGATATCTACCCATATATATATATATATATATATATATATATATATATATTAAAGATATGCTTATGTCTACTTACCACTAAGCCAGTATAACCACTTGTAATACTGCTCGCGAATGAATTAGCTCCTTGGACAACACCACCCAAAGCATGCTTTGGTTTATTACGTGACATAGTCTTTCTTCTTTGATTTTGATAATCTGTATCCATCGTTATAGTTGAAAGTCCCTTTCCGATACTGCCAGTAATTTTTGTAACACTATCTGATACCCCAAACACACTCTTTTTAACAAAGCCACTGAAACCCTAAAAAATAATAATAATAAAAAGAGTGAATACATGTTGTAAATTACACTGATAGTAAAAATATAATGGTGTACCTTGGCTATACCATATCCTAAATCTTGAGGCTTATCACTCATGATCAGGCCTTGCCATGGTTCATAGAATAATTCAGCTACACCTGAACTAAGATTATTGAAAAGACCAACAGGATTACCCAAAAAGTCCGCAGATCCTAAGATACGATGTACTTGGAATACAGATTGATCAATATAGTGGCGAGATATACGACGTGATAGATCAGATCCATCTGCCATCATATTTTCGATAACTAGAGCATTGAATTTGATGGGTGCGTCGTTAATATTACCCATGGTCATGGTGATTGCATTGACGAAATAGGAGAGAGGTGAATTTGATTGGATAGGGGTATCTGAGCGGAGGAAAGAGATGTTTAGTTGGATAGGCTGAATACTAAATACCTCAAAGTAAATTTGTGCCTGCGTTTGAATAGGTTGTACCTCTGGAATTTCTGTGGTATATTTCCAATTGGCAGCAGTTTTCTTAGCTGTATCCACCTGGACAAAATCCAAAAGAGAATGAATAAATGACTCTTCAATTTCAATGCTCATCTCTTGCAAAAGAACACTAAAGTACTTGAAATATTGAACACCATGCGAGTTATCTTTAACGCGATCCAATCCAACCTGTAGCATTGGTAGGACCTTGTCTTTAGTATCTCCAGTAAGGTTGGTGGGATACAGGACGATAGGAAACTCTGCTCCTTCCATTTGATTATCGATTTGAACCCAAGCAACGTTCAACCGCAGGGAGTGATATAGAGCTGAATCTGTTAATTTACAGTCAAAACCTTTAATACAAGCAAACATGACTTCCTGTAAATGGCGATTAATCAGCGACAAGCCAACTTGAACCAGTTCAATTCGGAGTATCGAGTTTATTGTCATATCAACCTCAGCAGCCTCGAATCCGTCATTCTTATTGTCTGTGTGAGTAGTTTTCTTGAAATGACTTTTGGATTCTTCAAATTTGGATAGCTCCAGTACTCTACGACCACCATGAATTTTGATGTCAATTGAAGTAATATAAGGCTGGCCAGTGGTTGTAGTGTGTTTAAATGGAACGAGTGTACCAATTTCTTGGAAATTAAAAGGATATTCCTTTCCATTGGCACTCAACACAATATTCTTTTCTTTACTAGATGGGAGGTCCCAAGCATAGGGGACAGACTGACCTGCATTTAAGCTATAGCGTTTGGTTTGACTGGATGTTTTCTGGTAGAACATCATATCGGTTTCAGTATTGTTTACTATCAAGTACGGCCATTCCGTTTCCTCTTGGACAACAATAAATATAGTAGCATCCTGAAGTACTGTTTGAACACGTAATAGAGACTCATTATCATCATCTTGTTTAACACGAACAAATGAAGTGCCGATATCTTGAATATTGAAAGGTGCTGACCATTCCCTATAGAGACAAAGAGCCAGATTTATTTCTTTCTGAGTAGGCAAATCATGTAGAGGAACTCGTTTTCCAGATTCCAAAGAAAGACCACCGCTTGTTCCAGGAGTGCCAAAGCGAAGAGATGAACTTGTCTGGTTGCTTAAGACAAAACGAGGTGCAAATGTAACTACTTTTGTTGTATCCAGACCTTCCTGAATGCTTACACCAATATGAGTCTCTTGAGCATCATGAGCTACAATAGCATCATACTTGGAACCGACAGCCTCAAAACTAAGAGGTTGACTCCATCCAGATTTTCCGACTTGAACCAATGTTCGATTTCCGTTCGAGAATTTTGCATAAGAATACATAAAGGACGAGGCATTTGGTGGGCAGACAGTGAGGTTTTCAGTCGAAGAGAGAGCCTGAGTCCAAGCTGGTTTAGTCTTGAATTGTATGGGTAATCCCGTTTTATTCACAATGAGATACGGACTGACCAGCGTATAGCGTCTTGTTCCACCTGTAACTTCTGTACAGTTGACTCGAATATGCAAACGACTCTTGTCTCCTCGTATTATTTCTAGAGACGAATCTGTTTCTACTCCATCAGAGCGAGAAGCATGAATAATGGCATGCTCACTCTTGTTGTAGTTTTCAACTTCAACACTCAACAAAAGTAGATGATCTGAATCTATCACGTGAATGGGTAGAGTATCGGCCTTGGCAAGCTTTGAACCAAAATCAAAACCTGAGGTTTTGTCAACCAAATGAAATTTGAGTTCGAATGGTAATTTGTTTTCGATTTCTATGGGTGGAGATATCTCTAATGACATACAGGGATATTGTCCATAGAACTCACAGTTTTTGTTGACGTTTGCATTTACTTGGAATAAGAAAGGGGGTGTGTTGTTTTGGCCGTTCATGCAGCGGATGTTTGGTTTTGTGCCAGGAGAAAGGAAATCTTTCCAGTAAAACTGGTTTTCGGTCCAATCATATCCATAGTGCTCATCTGGCCGAATGCAGAAACGGTGACTATTTACATTTTCAATAGGAATGGCGTATTCATTTCCAGCCAATACTTTTTGGATATCCCTTCTGCCATCTGGGTTTATGACGCCTACATCTATATCTACTCTTGTGCGGTTTCTAATCACAAATCCTGATCTAATCGTAACTCTCTTTACATTGTCGACTAATTTGATATCAAAAACAATGCGATGTTGTACACCACCAAGTACGGGCTTCAATGGTAAAACATGCGCCCCTTCCATATCAAGATTAACTTGATTTAAAATATCCCATGATCCGTCTTGGAATTCAATATTCAAATTATTATTAACAACAGATGTTATCTTAATTTAAATAAAAAGAGTTAGTATACATCTTAATTAACATAAGGAAAATAAAAGATAAGTGTAGTAAATTACCTCTCGACGACTCTTCCAATCTTCAAACCACCAAGGAACTGTCTCTTCATTCTTCATGCTACAAGACGCCCCATTTGACTCATTCCATACTTTAAGTGTATATCCCGTTTTATTGACCAACTCAAATGGTGCAATCAATTTTCTTTTACCAGATCTAGGACCCTTCGAAATCCGCATTTGTAAATGAATTGTAATAACAATCACGAATAAAATTTAAGTTACCTTTTGTTCAGTTATCAGTTTAAGGCTAGACATGGTACTTTCCAAAAATGCATGTGTTACATTTACATTTAGGGGAATACCAGAATAAACACCCAAAGTGGTGGGTTTGGTATTAGGGTCATAGTTAACTGAAACCGTAAATCCCCAAGGCTCTAGAAGTGGCTCCCAATGGGAGTTCTTGATATTAAAATAGTTGATGTGAGTCTTCAGCTCAAGAGAGGTAGAAATCTAGTTTTATAATATGTAAGTGATGTAGCATTGAAAATTCTGTTTAGCTATTTTTCCTTACCTTTTGGGAAAGCCCATCTAGTTGTAGATTAAAAGACTCTAAAGCCATATCAATAATAGGTGTTTGGTGAAGTTCTTCAATCAATACAAGTTGTGCTCCACCAACTGATATATGAATCTAAATAGTCAAGTGAAAATTAGTGGATATTCTCTTGTACACATTTAAGATTTATATATATATATATATATCTTACCTCTTGAGGAGTCGTCTTTTTTTGCGGATTAGCGCTTGATTTCTTTTCTAAATCTTGACTCTCCATGTGATCACTAGTTTTACTTTGAGCTGCATTATTGTTGCCTAGTGCAAGTGCCTTGTTCACGATATCAGAGATAAGCATAATATCACCATATGAAAGTTGTAGAATTAAAGGGTCTAATGACAGGGCAAGTCTTTCCTTACTCATTGAAAAGTTAAAATCAAAGTTTTGAAGGCATTGTAAAGTGGTTTCCTTTCGATTGTTCATGTTGCAAAGGTAAAGACCGAACTGTGTTACTGAGATGGAAGTTTGTGCCTGTTTCGATAACATCACTTCATCGATAGACAATATCAAAGCTTCTGTGTCCTCTCTATCCGATTGAGCAAGTAGAATTACTTCAGGGTGAAGTACCTTAATCATGAATGACATATCTCCTGCTGGTTCTTCTTCAGGGCTCATATCCATTCCTTTGGGCGATTCAGATGTATGGATTACTCTGGATTCTTCACTGGTTGGAAGGACAAAGAAGTCACGAATCAACAATAAATGCTCAAGTGATAAAATGATCTTTGGGTCTTTGAGAGTGACTGAAATTAGCTTGGTTTTCTCCATCTTGACAACTAATTGATTTCCATCTTCTATCATAGGCATAACATGCTTGAATTTTGTTGGAATCATGAGACGGGTATCATCCATAGAGAGTGACCCAATAGTGAAATCTCCTTCTATTGCGCTATTGCTGGACTGCGTCATACTAGTACTGATATTATAAATACCAATTCTGGTAAGACTAGGTGGTGTAATTGAATTCTCAATTGAATTGGTATCTTTAAATAGCTCCAATCCAATAGATTTGACGTTGAGTCCAAATTGAATACGGCGCTCCTTTGAATCTTTGTCTTTGATTTCTTTAGGCATATCCTTTTTGTTGGTAAGTTTTTTGGCTTTGTTGCCTTCTTCCGATGATGAATTAGATAGTTGATTGGCAAACTGAATCAAAAATGCATACTGTCTATCAGTTAAGTGAACATTAATATCCTGTATTTGGCCATCTACATCTAAATCAGGTTGAGCAAGGCCCTCCGCCGTCATTTTAACAACAAAATCAATATCAACTTTGTCTAAAATGGATAAAGTATGAGACTTGTTGTCAACATGATAGAATTGTGACTCAAGTTTGATAGCGCGTAATCCAGCTCTGATTTGGTTGGTGTTTCCCTGAAAGCTGTTTGACGCATATAATTCACCCAAATGGGCCACTATTTTATCTTTTTGTACTGTATCTGGTAATGTAATAACAGGAGTAGACACCAAAATATCAAAATGAAGTTTATCTGCGACTTGAGACACTTGCTTTGCTGAATCTTGGGCGGCCTGCTTGGCAGCTTTGCTTGCCTTTGAATAGGTTGCTTGCATATCAGTGAATTGTTGTGCATAGACTTGAAGGCGCTTGATGGATGGTTCCAACACATTTATCTGAGCTGATCCCATACGTAAGTAAATACCATGATCATACCCAGGGTATTCACTGCGACCGTCGTTGATAAATGAATTGTAGCGGAAATCAACCAATTGGTCCCCTTGGATTGACAATAATATTCCAGACTCTGGGGTAACGCAGAAATTATCCGTAAACACCAGATTTGCAAACTTTGTCGCAAGGTTTATTTGTCCCTCTGTCATTACAACAGAGAGATCACCTAGAGAAAGTTCAGCAGTAGCCAATTTCTTTCCTTCACTATTTAAGACTACATTTACACTATCGAGTAGCACACGAGCGCACATGTTTGAACTATTGATCTTTTTAGGTTGTTGTGGTGTTATGTCTTTTTTAGAAACCTCTTTGTTGCTATCATTTGCGAAAGTACGTGTGGCAAAATTTTGTAATGTAAGAATTGAACTTCTGGTGACAATAAAGATGAAAGTTGAGACTGTTACATGAATGGTTTGATCCATTCTTTTATACTTTGTATCATAATTGGGGCTGGTTGGATCACATTGAATAAATTCAATATCGATCAATCCTTTGATATCTTCATTCTCCAGTTGCAAAACTTTCTTGTTTGAAGTAACGAGGTAGCTGAACTGGTGTCCGTCTTCCATACAATCCTTTACGTCGAGAGAGTGTAGAGAAACTTGTAATTTCATTTCAGAAAATCGCTTATCCATGTTGACTTGAAGTCTTTGAAGATCCACTTCACACAGCAATGTCTCTTTCACTCCATGAGATTCTGAAATACAGGCAAGAAATTGTTCGATTCTGAAGTCAAGCTGAATGACACGTTCTTCACAATTATTCTCAGAGATAATCTCGACTTCGTTCTTTTCGTCTTCACTTGATTCGCTTTCTGATTCTAAAAGTAAAGCACTAGTGTCTTGCTTCCAAATAGGCACGTCCATCGTATTAAACCAGCGACGATCAATTTTATTTCCTTCTACTTTGACCACTCGGGCAGTCTGGGGGGAATCATCAGTTAATCCAGCCTCCTTTAACATCAAAGGGATTTGCATCAAAGCTTTATACTTTGCATCCGAGAAATTGACTTTGAGTAAAGGAATTTCGCCATTAACTCTACAGCGAGGGAAAAATGAAGATCTTTGCATAACACAGAGTTCGACGGAGAGATTGATATCAATATCATCAACCAATTGCAAACACTCTAGATCAGCCTGTGAGTCATATACTTGTTTTAGACATTTTTGAACAGAATCACCGACCAGAATTTTTGCTTGCTTTAGTTGAACAGTAAAGCGATCATAAATGAGTTTTTGCAACTCGATATTGCTCTCTAATTCCGAAATTGAATGGCGTTTTATCTGAGCCAAAGCATCAGAAGGAGCCAAATTACTCTTCACAATGAAATGACCAACGTTAATTACCATTCCGCTCGAATTTTTTGATTTACAACTAATAAATAAATCCTAGGTTACAAATCATTTTCAATGTATGTTAATATAGAAATACCACTTACTCTTGAGGGACAATAATTATTGGAGCAACCATATCTAATTGTAAGTCCAATGTTTTGTGTTGATCTAAAGCAAACTCTAAACTAGCTCTAGTTTGGGTTCCTATAGATTGTAATTTGGCGCCTGCTGCTGTAACCAAGGCGTTTATACTCTCAGCACTTGTTTCTGGAGGCTTGAAAAAATCTCTAACATCCACTAGGATGTAAGGATTAAATACGAGCTCCGTAGGACGCATGTGTAGTGCAATGGCACTATCAGCACGTCCATCTAAGGGCTTGCTCTCGAATTTCATATTAAAGAAAGGGCTACAGATGGACTCTTCATCTCTACGAACAGACATCAGTTGGTAATAAGGTGAGTCAGGATGAGCGGTGTCAAACATGCCGATATTATCTAATGTAACAGATGCTACAAGAGATTCAACATATTTGGTGGCGTCCATGGATAGATGATGTAATTCGAAAGAGACCAAATCTGTAGCAGTCTTGTGAGGATCATTACGGATAGTAAAGGAGCACTTGTTTAGCTGAGCCTTCAAACAAAGCATCATTGTCTTTTTTTTTTAAAAAAAAAAAGAGGCAGTTAATTTATAAATCCATGCGTTTGTTCTTTGAAAAATAGGCATAATATACTTACATCCTTGGGATGATTAACTGCAGCAGTAATTTTAGCCTGGTCTTCGTCATAATCTATAACACTGTAGAACTCTTGCTTTTGCTCTTCAGTAATAACCAACTGTTCCTCACCATTATCTTGTTTTTTATTACTGCCCCACCAACTAGTGATATTCCACTTTTGATTACTGGCAGCTTCTTGCTTTTTCTTTTTAATCACGGCTATTTTTTTTTTATTTATTTATAAAAGTAAGTAAAAGCTCCAAGATACCCAAATAAAAATTTACTTACCAAGACGCGCCTTTTCACTACGAAGCTTAGGCTTAGCTAAACTCCTATAAAACTTGATATCATCCAGAGATAACTTTCGCTCTAGTTTTTCCAGGGTTTCTTTTTGTTTTGGAGTGACTTTTTCCAACTTTTGGTCAACATAGCACTCTATATACATCTTTCTATCATCTCTCCTCTCGCTCAATTTTTTCCATGTCCATCGCTCATTTCTTTCATGTATCTCCGACAAAACAGCATTTCCGGCAAACTTGAAATATCCAAGTGGATCATCACGAACAGAATTTTTGGGATGAAGAAGTTTATACTTGTCTCTCTTGACAAAAGCGTGTAGAGTATCCACCATCAGAATTGCATCATGGTACTGCTCATTATCAATAACAAAAGCAAGATTCTCAAATATTAGACTGGTATCTATCTTTGGAACAGTACTTCCGAAGTTTTTGTGCAACGTGAGTTTGCCTGTGCCTGTCACAGGTTTTAGAATGTATTGATGTTCTTTTGGAATCGAATCTTTAGTGGCGATCTGTTAAAAAAAAAACATGAGTAATTATGCATATTTATTTATATGTTTATATGTGTAAAACGAGAGATTACCAGCTGCTGGAATAATGCCGGTGAGTGTACCAAGCTGGGAGTATCTGTATCCCAATAAACAGACAGCGATTCCATGTTTGCTAGCTTTTTAAAACACAAATAGTTTTAGTACAACACTTTATATAAATATACTTTTTTTTTACACTCTTGTGAATAACATCACCAATGTTTTCTAACCTTGTAAATAGTGGATACCGAATCTGTGATGGTTTTTGGCGTCCAACTTTCGTCTGTGGTAACTGCAGATAATTCTTTCAAGGTTAAACCAGCTGCAAAGCGATGGTTTGTGGAACTATCATCCTCGTACCGAATATGGATGTTTGCGATCGAGAACTGCAGGTTGTTCAAAACTTTTGTCACAAGTTGATTGACAAATGTATCATCCTTATCGTCTTTATTTGTTGCCTCTTGTAATAGCTCAAAACTTTCGAGTTCTTTTATTTTGTTGTTGTATTCCCTTTCTTTTTGCTCTTCCATAGTCATCTACATTGCTCATGTTACTTGACTTTCTCTTTTTTCTTGAGAATTAACTTACAGTAGATTCAGTTCTTGGAATGGCCAAGACATAAACGTCTTTTAAATTGACAATAACAGGTTTAGTCCCCAAGTTATTCCAAGGAATAGATAACTTCAATTCACCCAAATAACCTGTTAAAATATTAGCAACATACTTTAATACGATATACAATCCTCATCGAATCTTAACTAGTTTACCTTCCAAGACATCAACAGGTAAATCTAAGTTATCCAAAGCTTCGCGACGTAGCTTCAAATCGCGTAAAGTCACTTCTCCTGCATATATATTTTAGTAAAGATTACTTTATTAAAAATTATATCAGTTTACCTGACCAAATACCAATTTTAAGTTGACTTGCATCTAAATTAGACACATAAGTGCCTAGTACTCTATTTAATAGAGTTGATACAACAGATTCTAGCATTTGTTTCTATCTTCTGTTTTTTGTTTTTTGTTTTTTGTTTTTTTTTGTTTTTTTTGGGTAAAAAGAAGAATGCAAGGAAGATAAGAGTGAGAAAGTTGAAATTGGACAGGAAAAAGTCCGCCTGATTTGTTCTAGTACGTGACGCATTTGTTACAGAATTCGAGATCTCAGCTTAACTTTTCTAAGTAAGTCCTGTCATAATAACTAGAATGACATTTTAGATCGTCATCCTCTGCTTATGATAATCAAATCAAAAACTAATCAATCTGGGTTGTAACAAAAAGTATTTTGTCCAGGCGTAACTATCTCCTTTTTGATTCTCAATGATGGTTGCTTCTTAAAGTGGAGTTCATCAGGGCTCGTTACAATTTCCTTATATGGAAACAGTCACTGGAGCACCATTGTTTTTTAAATAAGGTTTAAATGGGGTTACAGTGCTTCCACTGTAATTATTATAATTGTTATTAGTAGTAGCAGTTTATATAGTTGTTATAACGCTAGATATTAATGCCATACATTCTAACTGCTCTTCGATAAACAGATGAGAATTTTCTGTGTGCTGTCACTAAGCTGTTAGAATAGTTGCAATTTGAGACGAAGCACTATTGCTGTTGGCAAGCACCTGTGTAGGAAGAGGAAGACTGATGACTCATGAAGAAGAAAAAACGAGTGTAATTACTTGCTCTTAAACGAATGCTACCTCATAGAAGGTTCTTCTGAATGGTAAATGACTATTACTGTTTATTTCAAGATATTGAGAAAAAATAGAGCAATAATTGAGAACAGATAATAATTATATAAATAAAGGCAACCCATAGAGTAGAAAATCAAAGCATGTTCTCAATACCATGAAATGGAAGGAAGTTGAAGATAGATGGAATCCATTTAGACGCTTAAACATACCTTCTTGTGTTATTATTCATTAAGTTGGACCATGCACTTATCTCCATTTAGTCTTCTCACCTTAATCTCCCTTTCGGCCTAATTTTCTTGTCTTCAACCTTTTCTCGTTAATTTGAAAAACTTTTCTCATTTTATTGAAAAAGACGGTACAACGCGAGCATTATTTTCAGATAAGTATGAGTTGAATAACTTGAATGTATACTTTTTCTTAAATACTTACAACACTAATAATAAATCTTGTAAGAAAAAAAGAACTGCCCTTTTTTCATCGGTATACTTTGGAGTACAATGTATAGATTCTTCCATTTCCTTGGGTGTCGACTATATGAAGATATGTTCATACACAAAGAGATATATCCCCCTGAGATATTTCACTTACCATGTCAAGGATGTTTCCCAGGTACTCTTCAAAGTGCTTTGTTATGCTCCGACTCTTGTTTCTCAGTAGATTTAGCTCGTTATAGACGTCTTCCGGCATGGAATCGCGTTTTGAAATACCCTATCCCCATTTTATGATTCCACAACGCTCTGGACTATTACAATACATAAAACATTATAGTGAGTATTATGTTGAAGTAATATTAGGTATATCTACTTACCTGTAATAAAACATGTCATTACTGATGGATGAGTTGTACAAAAATGATTGTAACATTGGGCAGGGTTCAAATAAAATAATCAAGAAAAATAGTCGTATATAGAATGAGTATCTTAGCTCTTTATTGTTAAATTTGAGAGAGAGCCCATAACAAAGTCATTCATGTAATATTAAATAGAAAGTCTCAGTTGTAATAACTAGCCAACGTCATTTGTACAACATATACAAGTTAGTAGGGCAAATACAACAGATCTGTGATGGGCATACCAAATTAATCAAAGGATTTGATAAAAGGAATCGGTTCAGAATCTTAGAGAAGAGACAAAGTGAGTGCAGGATGTTGTAGCACGATACCTTTGAACGTATTCCACTTAAAATCCATAAACTGAGAAATAAGGGTGCAGCTATCCAGTATTCTCTGGGAATCAGACGCTAAGTAATCGTTACCATTTTATTTTTCCTTTAAGGGGATGTTTTTTGCTGAAATAGCAGTCGTTTATCAACATTATTGATTGATCCTTAAAAAAACAAAGAAAAAAGGTACCCGGTTCATTTCTTCTTTATTCATTCAGGATATCATTCAATCATCACTTCACGTGTCAATGCTGACACTCTGTCAATATCCTGTCGCAGTTGATAGATATATCATGGCTTACAAAACGAGGATAGTGGGAATTTTTCATGATTTCCTTTGAGAACCCAAGTTCGTTGATTGATACGCATGGAATGATTGAGACATCCGAAAAAATAACTACTGTTGTACCATGATTGTTTACAAGATGGACATACAACTGTCTATATTTACTATTATCTTATAAAAGTAATCCACAGGAAAATATCCTATTTACTTTGTATTTAGATGAAACAAGAATACTGATAAAACATAAAATAAGACTGATCTTTGCCCTTTTGATTAGGTCACAGTAATAATTCCTGTGTCTAATATCTTCCAAAAAAGTACAAGAGTACAGAACAAGAGAGGAGACAACATAAAGATCCAGTAGTATAATTCAGATATAAAGAGTGGAAGGCAATGTTTATAGTCTGAGTGCTCTTCAGCTATTGATCGAAAGTCAATTTCTCAAGGCCCTTTTCTGCTCCCGAAAATGCTAATGGTAAAAGGCCACTTTACCAGAAAAGGAAATTTAAAACATTAATTTTTTCTCTTGACCACTTTCTTGCTTAAACACACCTTTTCCCTCCCTCCCTCTCTCTCTCTTATTCCTTCCCTTCTCCCTTCCTTTTTTTTTTTCCCTGTAAGCTATTTTAACACTATTTCACCTACTTTTTGTTCTTTAAACCTTCTGGCCATGCAAGAGAATGAGCAGCAAACGATTACACATTCACGAGCACCTTCACCTGTGCCATCTGCTGTGTTAACAGACTCGAGTTTACCAGCTCGTAAAAGTAGCTTTTCAACAGAAATATCCGCCGAATCAGTTGCTGATCGTATCAAAACACGTCGTGAGTCAGATGCTACTGATCTATCAAGCAGCAAAAGTAATATCGTTGAAACCCATTCATTTGCGAACGAGAAGCGTAATCAAGACTTTCATACTCTCTTTCGCAGTGTGCCGGAAACAGAAAGGCTTATTGATGGTATGATTTTTTTTTTTTTTTACTGTTTTAAATTAAAAAAAAAAAAAACTTAAATTAGATTATGGTTGTGCTTTACAAAAGGAAATATTGCTTCAAGGCCGAATCTATATCTCCGAACATCACATCTGCTTTAACGCTAATATCTTTGGTTGGATAACAAATGTAATTTATGACTTGTTGTTTATTGTTATTTTATTAATAAGATGATCTACAGTTAGTTATTGCTTTTGGCGACATTGAAGACATTGAAAAGAGATCAACTGCTATTTTTATACCAAATGCCATTCTCATATCCACTGCTTCATCAAAGGTAATCATCATTAGATAATAAAAATGAATTTTAATTAATACTAACGCATAAAAGTAGCACTTTTTTGCCTCTTTTCTTTCTCGGGATCAAGCCTTTGATCAAATGGTAGAATTATGGAAACAGGAACGACCTGTAGAGATATTTCATCACGCTGATAAAAACGACTCAGATGATAGTGGCGATGAATACGATGATGAATCAGAAACAGATCAAGATGATATAATGCAAGTTGAAAAGATTTCTGATGATAAAAAGACACATGTTCTTTCCACAACTTCATTGCCATCGCTCACTGATACTAACAAAGATCAATCGACGCCAAGAATTCAAACCAAGGAAAAGACCGAGTGTGAATGTAGCACCGACCATTTCCCAGTCACAGTAATGGACACAACTTACAATGCTACCATCGAAACCATGTACAAACTATTATATAATAGTGATTTTATGGAGAATTTTCTCATTAACATTGAAAAGAGTACAGGTAATTAGATATTTATATACTGCTTACACATTATATACATTAAATGCATTTAATAGAGGTGGAGTTGGGTGCATGGAAAGAGGAGAACGAAAAACAAAGTCGTGAATCAACATATATTAAATACTTGGGTGGTACAATTGGACCAAAATCAACCAAATGCTATCTCAAAGAAGAAATACTACATTTGGACTTTAACGACTATGTTACCCAGCTCACAGTTACCCAGACACCTGATGTGCCTTCGGGAGGCTCCTTTAATGTCAAAACAAAAACTTGCATTTCATATGCAGCTCAAGGGAAAGTACGAGTGCTGGTCACCGTTTTTGTCGAATTCACAAAATCATCATGGTTGAAATGTAAGTTTGTTTGTTTGCTTATTTTTGTTTGTTTGTTTGTTTGTTTGTTTGTTTGCTTATTTTGTATGTAAAAACAGCTACAATTGAAAAAGCAACCATTGATGGGCAGCAATCCTATTACAAGAGCTTAGATGCCACCATTCGTAAACACTTGGAAGGTGGAGCAAGCAAAAAACCAAAGCACCGTCGAAAGAAGAGAAACCATCATCAACGCTCCAAATCAACAAGTATTAAAAAAGATACAAATATAAGCAGCAAAAAGGGTCTATTACAACTAAGTAGTGATCTATTTCAAAGTATACTTAATACTCAACTACTTCCCACCTCTTATCTTACAATCATTTGCATGACATTCCTTTTATTAACAAACTGCTATATCGCAATTAAAATGGCTGGCCTCAATACACAACTCAATCAAATGAGTTTTGGATCACATCAACGCAATACACTCCTTAATAGACGAAACTATGATATTGATGATTCACTGTGGCAACTTTTGGGAAGAATGGATCCTAAACAACAACAAGCCGTTAATGACGATAAAGATGAAAATCTTTATTACTCCAGGATATCAAAAGAGAACCTTGATAAACAGATGGCTGATTTAGAAACAATGATAAAGAACGCTGGCAGAAGTATGGAGCATGTTACTCGAGTTGCTCAGCAGCAAAGAGAAAAGATATTACATCCTGACTGGGTTCAATACTAAAAATATACCTAATCATACCATTTATTATTATTATAGTAATAAAGATAGCATTTATTTTTATAAGAGGACTTGCATTGTGTAACAAAAGCAGCTTGATAAGAGTAGGCATCTGGTGGATAGCTTTTCACTATTGATATCTTTACTTACATCATATCTATACAAAACCAATACTTTTAAATTAACATGGAAATGTACATTATATATAGAGGACCTTGAGTATTACCATGAATATTTTTTAATTTAGCCAATGTTTGAACGTTGTCTTTGAGATTCCTTGAAACTGTATCACTACTGGCTTCAGATGAATATGATACATAACATTGATCAACTTTGCATTTATCATATAAACTGTCCACCATTCTTTGAATGCTTTTGTCTCTGCATTTTGCATTTCCAATTAGAAGAAAATCCTTCTTCAGATTGTGCAAGCGTTGTTGGTCAACCTTGACATTATATTTGTTGCAATTGTTTCTACAATTGAAAATAAGTAGATACTCACGAAAATATTGCTTTAATATTACTATGTAATTCAGGCTTTAAAGCGTAAATATCTCTTTTTCGTGCAGAGGATTGCCGTTTTCTGCTGAAAGGCACTTGAGTGAATTGAGTGTTCCGTTTCAAATATGTCTTCGATACAAACAGCTTTCAGTTCATCATTTTCATTGTTGGCCATATTGATGTGAGAAAAGACTGCATTCACAAACTGTGAATCACTTCATAAATTATAGATACTAGCAATGCTTTTAACACGCTTTTAACTTACTTACCTAGCATTATATCGTTCTCGGCTTCATTGGTCTTTAGAGGAGCTGGTGAAGGGATCATAGTCGATTCTTCCTTTTGAAACCAACATGGGATTTCTCTCTGAAGAGTCATAACAGATTTCCAGATCACCGTAGCTTTCCAATTTGCCTCTTGGTTAATACTTTCGCTAAGTTCATTAAGCTGTTTTTGCAAGCTCTGGTTGCTCGTTTCCACAATACTCAAGCGATTTCTCAATGCAATGTTTTCCTAGCAAAGGTTTTTGTTGATTTGTTCCCAATTCATTTTAAAATCAGACGAGAAAAAGAGAGAAGACGTATCAATAATGAAAAAAGGAGAGGTGTTAACTCGTACTCATTCCTTATAAAGAACCTTTTACCATCCTGTTTGGGTTACGTACTTCCAACGAAAATACAAGAAAAAAATGGCAAGTTTCTTTTTTTGTTTTGTTTATTATCTCTATCATGCTAATTATCTTTCTTAGTTATCTCTTGATCCGAAGCAACGTCAATTCTCTTCTGTTTTATTAGCAAAGATGTGTTGTGAAGAAAGAAAGTGGTGTATTGACTTCTGTATTTTTATTATAATCTATTCAGTTGTATATTGTGTTTCTTATACTCTTTTTGATAAAAAAAAAAGCCCCCCAGTTATTGGTAAAATATTATTAAGAGGCTATCTTTCAGCCGTTTTGATACAAAACTTATTTTATTCGTCTACCCTATAATGTCATTAACTTGATGGTCATAATCAAGCTACATATTTATTGTTTTTTGATTGTTGATATAATATATAAAGTATGTCTATTTCAAACGGAATGTCGACATTGTGGTCGTCAGAGACATTAAAGAACAAGTTCACTTCCATGTCATGCGAATCTCAACAGCCCAGATCTCGAGTATTTGAATAGTGAAGGCAGATCTTGATATACTATAAAAGCAAGCTTGAAGAATGCTATCAACCAGGATAGCACTGCTTTCTGTAAGTCTTTACTAGGCGCTTTCAAGCACGTTAGTGATGTAACTTAGGCCATGTATCTGCTTAAAGTCTCTCTAAGCTCAGAAAGAAATAACTTCTTCGAATCACTTTGTAATATAGAATGCGGCAAGTTTTGTAGCGGTACTCGGAAAGAATGCAACCCAATCCTTGAAGGATTCGTATGATCGATTCGAGACAGATAGGGTAAATATTTACAATCCTCAGCGTTTCTCGACTATTAAAATGTCCAAGATTGGGTTCAAAGATTTCAATACGTTGGAGGAAATCACTGGTACAAAAGGTTTCGTTGGCGATATCCGATCCGATGGCAATGGCATTGAACTTGTGTGTACAAGACCGAGGAAGAAGAATTCTGTATCTGAAGTAGCAGAGGAGATTGATTTGAAGAATGGCACTGTTTGGGGCGTAGATCCTGGACTAAGAGATATATTTGTGGTCAAAGATAGAAGATAGAATGAAAATCACAGAATTTGAAAAACCTTGGCTGCTGAGTAATACCAACTTCTTGGTTCTAATTACCAAAAAACTCCCTACAAGGCAGTTTGAAGCATTCAAGACCAAATGAGTGGCGCCTTATATCCAAAGCATTCACCATCAAAACAAGTTCCGTCGAACGTTTCATTGAAGTCATAAGCTGAATATGTCGTATTTGAGGTTTATAGTCATACTCATCCCATAGGTTATCCGATGTTGTAAGTTGTTATAATTTTATCAATTTTTATTTAATGGGCTACTAACTTGTTTTTTATATACTTCCCTTCTTGGTTCTGCTCTGGTATATTATCCTCTACGCTATGCTCTTGCGGCTTCTACTGATGCTGTCATCCATATCATGGTATTGACAACATGCTTTGACTCTCTACTCTATTGATTGTCTTTATTTATACAATTATTATTCTTTTATATTACTTCTCCCCTTTTTCTCACTAATTTATAATTTCTTCTCAATATCTTGAAAAAAAAAGACATCATTTCCTACAAAAATTATACCTTAATATATTTCAATACTTTATATTTTATTTTCATTTTATTCTTTCACACGTACCTCAAATAATAAAGAATAAACTATACTTTAATACCTATACGAATAAAAAAGTTTCACTTCGATATCTCGTTAATGAGTAATCCTCAAAAAATCTTACAAAAACCGATCTTGCCATATGAAATGATTAAACTTTGCAATAAAAATAATATTTTATCTTTATATATATAAATACTACGTAAGAGTTTACGTGAAATAAGAAAAAAAACAAGATATTATAACAAGAATACGCTAATACTATTTAGAAAGAATCAGTTCGTCGCATAGTTTGGGGATTCACAGTTGCGCAAAACTTTTTCGACCAGAAAAGCGACACGCTGACCGTATTTTGAACCACGAAGAGACACCATATGACGTTTAATTAAACGGCATATATGCACCTTTTGCTCATCGTTCGCATTATTAATTAACCATTGAACAACATAATTTCCGTACTGATCAGACGCAATATCAATTAGTGCCATGCGTGGACGATGAGAGCATGTAATGGTTGATATCTTTTCAACAAATTTTACTAGGAACTGCTGTCCACCAATTCTTAAGGCTTTTTCAACCACTTTGGAAGCGAATTGATCCATTGAAAGATGAATGGCTTCATCTAAAACAGTTTGAAAAGCTAACTCTCGATCTTTCTTCTTTTCAGCCTGTTCAAGGATATGTTGGATAACCCAGTTTCCCCATTGTCCCTTCGCTATAGGTACAATATTCTTCAGTACTTCATTTAATACAGGTCGCTGTAAAATAAAGACAGGTACATATTAGTATTCATATATATAGACAAACGAACGAAAAAATGTCAATTACCTTGTCAACTTCTGTCAAGTTCTCAAAAATATTTTGAATGACCAAACTTCCTGTTTCATCGAGAGCCACCTGAGTCCATTGATCTTTTAAGTCCTTGTGCACATTAGACATTATGTTTGGCGAATTCCCAGGCGACCATCGAATTTCAAATATTTTCTGCCAGACATGACAAGCATGTCTATGAGTAATTGTTTCTGGAATACCAACTACCAGTTCCAAAACAAGTTTAACTTTCATTGGCTCAGTCACATAATCTAAGGCTTTCTGTACTACATGACACCCAAAAGCCTCACAGGTTAACTCCAAAACATGTCCCTTCATTTTATCAGCCAGTTCTTGTACTTGGTCTGGGGTACCAAGCTCAAATAAACGTTGCACCAAAAAATTTCCGAAACGGTTGGTCATTAGCAAATAAGCTTGTGACAAAATAGATTTGAATATGGCCTCCTTTTGGACTGCAGTGGACGATTTTAACTTTTGTTGTAAAAATATAGATGCTTGTTGATCTGTGTCTTGAATAATACGATTAACAAATAGCTATATACATTGTTACCAGATCAATTAAGAGTAAAAGATGTTAGTATATTTCCAAGTGGAAAAAAAAATACGAGCACTCACATCCCAGTTGGCATTTACATTCTTGTCTAGTATTCGACGATAATCAACGATGGTGTAACCATGCTTCCTTTCAGCATTAAATGAAGTTGAATTCTAGTCAGACACGAGGTTAAGCATGTGTAATGAAATAGTAATAACAACAAAAAAAATAAGGAGAAGTCTGTTTTTTTTGGCTTTTAACCTGATATTTACCTCGTCAGTCCATCGCCGACTTAACAAATTATTTTCGTTAAATTGTGACCTTTTCGAATCTAAAGGCTTGCTTGTGTCAGGATGTTCATGCAATTTTGTAGATCTATATTATACAATGTGATCAGTCCTGTATATTGATTTGTGCTAAGAATGATGGATAGTTACTTTTTTCTATTTTCGGAGTTTTCTTCTAATGTTAATTCCGGTTGTTTGGCAAGTGAATGATACAGATTTAGTTCATTCTGTTTTGCATTCAACTTTATCAATTGGGATTCACAGAGTTGATTAGCAAGTGCAAGGCGCTGTTCAAGATCCTGTATTTCCAAGTCTTTTCCAGCAATAATGGATTGGAAATTATTAATCGTTATACATTTCTAACAATTCAGTTAAGTAAACAATCTATTTACAATGAAATAAACTTTAATAAAAGTACCTTTTCCAATTCCATATTAAAAAAATGAACCTGTGTTGACAACTTTTGAATCGTTTCCGTTGATTCTTGTAATTTGTGCCTTAAAATATCAGTGGATGAACTCTCCATATTGTCAAAAATACCATCAGAATATAACGTATGGACAGAATCAAGATAAATGTTGAATTCATTAGACGTGTTTTTTTGGTGCAGTATTGGTTCCACTGAAGACTAAAATAAATGAATGATCGACAATGAGGAGAAAAAGTAGGTTTAATCATAACAAACAAATAACCGAAATTAGACAAGTTGAATAAATGTACCTTGTGTTGATTTTTGAATATGTATCGTTCAAAAATATTTGACCATAGAAAAGTCTATATACTTCAGATGGATTATAATGTTATTTTCGCTTGGTGTATGATGATTTAGCAATTCAGGAAATAAGAAGCATTGGAATAATGTTAATTTTATTGTCATATTCAAATTGTATTATAGATGAATATAATATGTATAGATTTTTTAAGTAAAGCGACATATAAAAGTACTTATTTTAGTTTATTCATAAAGCAGAATTGGAAATAGATAATAATGATTCCAGCAAAACAGTATTACATAGGTAGTGAGAGTGAAAGATTGAATATAAAAAGAAAGCATTCTTCATAGAAAATTAAATGCGAATGAAAGCTAAACAGATCATAAAGTGTATGAATTATGGAGATAAATACGCTCCGATATAGGTTCTGTTTGATATGGGAAATACCGTTGGTGAGCTTGTAAAGATTTGTCCCAGAGAGTATAATTGCTGATTTGTTTCCAAAGAGCGAAGGACTACGGAAAGGGGAGTCGAATGTATCATAAGTTGAGCGTTGATGTTTTTTATTATCAGCAATAATATATTGATTGGTATCTGATGCAGCCAGCATTTATTATAATTTAATATGTTATATATTTGATGTATGTTATAATATGTTATATTAGATTTAAAAAGTAAATGGAAATTATATTAAAGATTTTTTTTAAAAAAAACAAAAAAAAAAGAGAGAGAGAGAAAGAGTTGACATTGCGTTTATATAAGAAAGTCTATATTCAAATATGATGGAAATTCTCCGTAAATATATATTTCATTTGATCTTACTCTCTGAACCCCTCAACGCCACCTCTGTTTTCGAGCACCTGGATTTGTATTATATATCCTTAATTGTCTGACATCTAACCTCCTTTTTTTTCTCCTTAAATAAATGGTGATGATCAAATATAAATAACAAATTTCCTGTATCATCTCAAGTTAGCTGATCAGATTTGAGTTAGAGTTGTGTGCTATTCATTACAAGAACAAATACTGTGACTGTTTATACAATTTGAATTCTCTCTAATAGGCATATACTAGTTTGTACTGTGTAAAGTAAAGTACGTGAGTATATAATAATGGTTTTGGTTAATTGTCATGACAATAATGTGGATATTCTTGTTTTTCACTTACTTTAGCGATATAATGACTAAATATAAAGTCATATATGATCTCAGTCTTACTTACCAAAAGAAGTAGAGAGTATAGAGTAAAAGTAGAAATATGGAGAAAGTGGAAGTGGATGATAGCAACGTAGAATGAAATTAGTACATATGTACTCTGTATTATGTAATATATATTTATATTTACCACCTCTAGGAGGATAATACTGCCATCGGCAGCAGGCTATCGCTTGTTTCTTGTTCAGAAAAAGAATAGGAACGTTGGTTAAATAATTCAGTGTTTGATTGTTCGGAGAGCTCCACTGATAAAGAATAGAGTTTACCTCTTGCTATGCAAGCTCTTTTTGCCAAGTTCGGGAGATGTTATGCCCATTCGTTATGATAACTTGAGTGTGGCGGGAGTGATTTATTTCTTTCCACCGGTCTCCATATTTTAGGCGACCTTTGATCAGTGAGTCAGTTCTATTCTCTCAATCTCTAATAAATGTAATCGGATTCTTTTTAGTTTTCTTAAAAGCTGATAAGTGTAATTTTGTTTTTGAAGCTCGTAGCGTATTTGTGGCTTCATGCTAGAATGAGAGTAGTGAAGGTTCCTGTTTTTCTCTCTTATATGAACGTGTTGAACAGATACCAGCTCCAGCTCCTCTATACTTGTAGCATTGTAACATCTTGTTGTAAACTTATCCTTTCCCCTCTCGACCACATTAGTATTATTTGCTAGTTTCTTGATTCTTTCCAATTATCTCCTACATTTTTTGGCACAAGTGCCGTATTCAAGTTGTGTAGACTTTCTTTTAAATGAGTCGGGTAGTTTCAGATGTTCTGATGGATACACTACGTTGAAGGAGTCTTATTTGCATTTCCTATGCGCGGGGCTGTATCTGCCGTGACGGTCGTCTTGTTTTCCGCACTGCCATTGTCTTGAGCTTCTCTACGAAAAGCTGTTTCTTGAAATCATTTATCAGAGCAAAGAATTTGTGCCTTTTCTCTTTGAAGTCTTTGATTTTGTAATATATAGTTTCATTTTCTCTTCTTTGCGCATCGTTTAGTTCTTCTCTCATTTATCGATGCCATCCTTTCTTCAAATGTGGTCTGCCATTTCCCAATAGGAACTCTTTTCTTTCTTTGCACGCTCCAACCAGCTGATTATTTAAAGTATTACTATTTAGGCGGTACTGTTATAGTTCTGCCTTCTTGTTTTCTTCTCCTGATTTTGATTTCGATACTGAAGTTTTATTTTTAATGGCAGATGAAGTTGATGAATTATTTGCAAGACCTGATGTAGTAGATAACACGTTGCATGGTTCATCAGCTTCCAGTAAAGAGGGTTCATCAGCCCTTGATAAAGAGGGTGGAATGGCTGTAGAGATTTGACACTTTTTTATGCCTGTAATTCTTAATGTCACAGAACCAGGTAATAGATAAAACATATTATTGAAACCAAACTTATAGATACTACATTGCTGCTTTATATATACAAGGTTGAAAAAGAAACCAAAGACTGCATCTTGTTGTTCAACAGCTTTTTGTCGCGATTCAATTAAATTGTTGTTGTAATCGTAGATATTAAAGACTTTGCTTTTGACTGTTGAGCAAAAGAGTGTAAATAAAGTAAGGCCATTTATTGAAGTGAATGAAGGCTGTTGGGACTTGGCATTAGTGACAGGTTATAACAGTGTTTGCTATATATTGCTGCTTTAAGAATCTGATTGGCCATTAAGATGAATGATACTTGGATACCTAGACTGTAGAAGTGCTTTTTATATGGAACATACGGCATTATGAAATTGGATATCAGTTTAAAAACATTCAGTTTTTGTGTACTTCAATCGGACAATGTATCAGTAATACTAGTATTGTCAATAGGTTCTCCATTGTGCTTATCGAGTAAAGCTATTACTGTCGCTTTCAGTTCTTTTAGTATAAATCTTGAAAAATCATCAGTAGTGCCCTCTTCTTGCAGATCCAATTCATTAAGTATCTGCGCAGCAACAGAGTTTTATTCATCTAAAACATTCAATACCACTTCTTCAGTAGCACCTTTGGTTTCTTTACCAAGTTTTTGCTACTTCTATAAGATAAATCAGTGCCTTTGAATGATGCCAATAGTAATATTAACACTTAAATCTCGTTCCAATATTTCTTTACAAGTATTGATTCCTTTTTTGCATCTTTCTACCTTTTTGCGCATCTTGTTATAGGAGATATGAATATCATGTTCAAGCTTTAAACCGGTTATAATACCGCATTAATATTACGTTTGGCTGCGATCAGAACGTTTCTTCATCCACCTCCATATCGGTACTTTGGTAAAATTGGGTTCGCTATTGCTCTTTATTGTTATCCTTCTTTGGCATAGCTTGAAAGAGCTCGGAATAATAAACAGAAACGGTATAGTCATGGTCTTCTTCTAGACGATTAAGATTGATCTAATAACTCATTAAATCTGATATAAGGACATTGGAATTGCCCGTTTACAATTACAGTACTGGTAGCATGAAAGGCATCTGTAATTGCAAAAAAAAATAAAAAAATAAAATAGCAGCAAGAGTCTGAACAAAAACGATCTGTGATTTAAAACATACATTTACATAAAAGTATATTTTCAAATTCATATGTATGAACCTTAGTATAGCTATTAAAGAAAGCTAATGTGATTTTGATATTTATGTCTCCTAATTCTAGTTAATAACTACTTTTTATAGCTCTCGTTTACTTTAATAGAATGATACCTTTTCAAGTTTGTATGTTGGAGGAATAATTGGACTCCATTTTTCTTGTACTACTACCATAGTTTCGCTCTTGCAATGAACAATGTGGTTTGATTTTTTTTTTATTTAAATTTAAAAATGGTGTTACACAACTTAAAACAACCACGCTTTCTATTGTTTAAACTTCAGTTCTGGTATCCGATTTAAAAGCATGGTAGAGGCACATGGTAAACTCATTAACAAAAAGGCTGAGTCATAAAGTGATACAAGTTATCCATTTAAAACTGATCAAGACAACAACACTAATACATTTTAACATAATAGTTCATATTATTGTTAATAATAATAATAATAATAATAATAGAGATTTATATATAAAATAAGAGAATATAGTAGTGTCTATTTCAAATGATAAATATGCAGGTAATGAATGAGTTTTCAAAGATAGGTTTGTATAATAAATACGGATCGATATTTCATAATGAAAAAGCAATTAAACCACGTTAATTACTTTCTGAACTCTTAAAAGAATTTGATGTACTAGACTCGCTTGATATAGACAATTCATTCCTAGCTGCACCAGATGATGAGCTTTTGCTTACAGCAACTATTCAATACAGATACATACATATATATGAGTATAACTAAATTAATGGATTCATCTATATATATGTCTTACCTTTATTATGAACTGCAGTTTGTGCAAGTTTATCAACTACTGCTTCGAGATACTTTATCCATCTTGCTTGGTCTTCCTTATTTGAGAAATGCATTAAATGTACTGTAGGAGATCCCATAAAAGTAGTATTGAGTGTATCAACACCTTGAAAAGACGATGTAATTTCAATCGAGCAAGCATTATCGTTGTCCGTTTCTTCGGATGAAAGGGCTCGAATTCGTGCTCGTTCAAGTGTCAAATGTCCCTTATAGTGTAACACTGATTGTTTCACTCGAGCAAACACAAGGATGTCTGAAAATAAAAAGTAAATTCGTTCATCCATATTAAGCTTAGCACTGGCTTTTGAAAAATCTTCGCGTAAGAGCAATCTGCGTTGAACCTTTACACTGTAGGGCTGACCCACCATCTCTTCGTGGATTTTCAATACTTGATCTACATTTTTGGCGTCTTCAATTCTGGTAAATCACATTTTGAAGATGTTAGTATCTGAATTCAAATAACACTGTAATATCTATAGCTACCTTGGGCGTAACTCATCGTTTATTTGCTGAATACGTTGCTTGCACTGAATGAGACCAACATAATCAGGGTGCATAGGTGAAGTACTATCAGCCAAAGCTGTCAGTAGTTTTGTATATCGCGGAATACATGACACTGGAGACTTTAACAAGGATATTAATGTTGTACCTTTGAGTACAGAATTCTTCTCCAATCCCTTTTATCAATATATATTATTACATTATATTATTTCCATTTATAAAAGTATATCCTTTACCTCGCTGAACTTTTTAAATGGCTGATATCGACTTAATCTCTCAAAAGTTGTTCCCATTACGTCGTAGTTGTCAAAATAAGAATTGTAGGATTTGAGCAAAGGAAACTATATATAAAGGAAACCATTTTAAATACAAAGGATAAATACTAACAAGTAATACAACTTACCCAGGTCTGGACAATATCCGAAATAATCTGCGTCGGACCCCAGATATTTAAGCTGATAAAATAAAAAGTAAATAAAGACATTCACGAGTAGCAGGTATCATCATTACCGTTTTTCCAAGGTATTGATGATTTCATGATGCAAGTTTAATATGTCTTCAATGTTGCCAAATAGCCAACGCATCTCTCTTTCGGTACACACCATTTTTTTCATTCCCAAAAAGTTAAAAGACGACTGTTTGGTACCTTTACGTAAAGGATTTAAATAGAATTCGGTAATAAGTTCTAATGATTTAATATATATTTTTTCCGTATTATATAATTCTTGAATAAATGCTTCTCTTCGTCTGTGCTGCATTTCCTGGTCTATTATTTATGTTATTCATGTTTAGTGACATGAATGCATCGTTAAACTAGCTTTTTACCTAATAAGCCATCGTCGATATCATCGTAATCCAAACTATCCACAATATCAAAGTTTGATGTGTTTTCATGTTCTGATGTTATATGTAAGTCCTCAACGGCGGAGGATAAAGTAGAGAAATCACTGCTGACATATTGCCGGCTGGATCGGTTACTCATACTTCCATCTAGGATGAGAGGATCTGATAGGCGATGTTGTTTATTGCTGGTAAAGTGATAAATATCATCATTACTATATTTATTATTCATAATCTTTTTGAAGGAGGGTATAAATTTATTTTAATAAATGAAAATGGAGTGAAAGCGAAAAAGGGAAGAAAGAAAAGAGAAAATAAAAAAAAGAAATCAAGTTTATTGAGACCCACTCAGTCAGATCGGCGATGATCGTCACAACTACCCATTTGTTGTGATACCATTGCACTTGAAAAACTAAAGACTCTTACGTACTTCCTTTCCCTTCAAACCAATATCATCATTGACTATAATTGTCATTAAATCCTTTTATAAACATAATTTCTCTACAAACACTAGTGCTATATTCTAGAATATTGAGTATTCTCTGAAATCATTGGGTTAGATTTGTGACTTGCTTTTAATGTATTGACCCAATCCAGTTTTTGAGTCTTCTTTATAACCACTTTTTATAGACAAGACAAAGAAATGGATGAAGATCAAGGTAAATTATGAAGAAATGTTATAGTAATAAAGGCTATTTCTCACTTTCTATTGATTTTCAGCCATATGTAGAGTATGTAGAAGCGGAACTACAGCTGCTCATCCGTTATATCATCCTTGTAAATGCTCTGGCAGCATTCGTTTTGTTCATCAAGATTGGTAAATACTAGAAACTAGACATTTAAAAGTAAGCTAAAGTTACCATTATAGCCTAGTTGAATGGTTATCACATAGCAAGAAAAAGTAAGTAATGATAGTAATATTTAAATCACATATTAATAATAATATAGGTATTGTGAACTATGCGAATACTCTTTTGTATTTACCCCAATATATCGTCAAGACATGCCTAACAAAATTCCTTTAAAGGTTATTGTGAGGCAATCTGTATCAGCGTTAGTAAATCTTGTATTATTGCTCTTAAGGTCTTTCCTTGTTGTCTGTATTTGGGTAGTTACTTTACCAACTGTGACACTTTGGACATGGCGTTTTTATTTCTGGAGTGGAGAGAACATTGGGTTTAAACAAGTATCAACTGAAAATAGTACTGAAAATGCCTTCTTTTTATTACGCTATAACTGGAGGTATGTATGGTTCGATGTGAGTAACCAAAGTACCACGTTGTAATTATTTTACTTTACTAGAGATTTCTTAACTGACTGCTTTCAAGGACAAATTATAATAACAGTTGTTGTGCTTGTATTTGTAGCAGCTTATCTATTTAGAGAATGGGTTATTCAAAATACATTAACAAATCAGCAAGTCAACAATGATTTACAAACTCAGCCCACAGAACAACAGCAAATCCCCGTAGACAATGCGACAAGGTCTATGGATGAGACGAATGAAAATACTCTAGACGAAAAAGAGCAGATTAACTTGAGATTAGAGGAGCTTCGAAGAGAACTGGAGAGGCGACGAAAGTTGATTGATATTCAATCAGAATCAATAGATATTGCTGAAGGGACATCAGGACATCGCTTATATTTAAACAAGTCTAGGTTAATATCAACAGCAATAAATGGTGAATCCGATGATGACGATGATGCAGTATACGCAAGTGGAGCTCAGTCACCGTTTGCAAGCTGGAGGGATTACCAACAAGGTTTGGAAAGTACAAATAGAAATGGTGATAATGAAGGGACATCAACAAGTAAAACTTGGAGGGCAAGTGAATTCTCTGTGGCATCAGAAAGACTTGACTATTTTAATCATGACGTAACAACCAACTTGGATCAAGATACAGAACAAGATGAAATAGTAGAAGATAATGTCAACGACAGAGAACGGCCATTTGATATTGTAGAAGATATTGACAGTGTATTAGAGGCCATTGGAATTCGTGGAAACCCACTTTTATTATTAAAGAACTCAATATTAATGTTCCTCATGATCAACCTTTGCTTATGTATTACCATTTGGATCCCGTATGTTATTGGTAGATCAGTGATTCTATTTCAGCCTTCCTATTTCTATGGTATTTTGTACACTTGCTTGGAACCATTTGGAAATATGCTAGTCAATCATGCATTTTCTACATTTCACGGCTCTTGGTTTTTTCAGTCGGTTGAACATCTGTTTTACAAGTCACCAAATCCCATTTGTCAGAAATCAGCTCTTATTTTAAATCTGGCTGTGGACGCGATAAAAAGATATCAAAAACCAGTACACCAAATGTTCCTTGTAATCCTAAAACGTTGGCGCGAATGTGCTCTTAGAAAAGGAGGATTTGATCGCATTGTGTGTACCACATTTGGATATGTTTTATTAATAACATTAGGTTCATGGTACTTGTCTAAAAGTAAAAGATCTAGACCTGGAAGTACAAATGAGATCCTCAGGCAACAGGGTGTTTTTCTAAAGGTCCTGCTTTGTATCTTTTTGGAATTAGTCTTATTTCCAACTGTGTGTGGTATATTGATTGATATTTCTACATTGCCATTATTTGCTGGCTGTTCTTTTCAGGGTAGAGTTGATTTTTTAGTAGAAAATCCGTATTCTGGAATCTTTTTGCATTGGTTTGTTGGAATAGGTTTTGTTTTCCAGTACTCTACCTTTATCGTACTCGTTCGTGAAGTGATTAGACCTGGTGTTTTGTGGTTCATTAATAATCCTAATGATCCTCAGTTCCACCCTGTACAGGAAATGGCTGAGCGGCCGATACTTTCTTCAATAAAGAAAATGTGTACAAGTGCAATAATATACTTTATACTTTTAATGATTGGTATGGGGCTGGCCACTTTACTAATTAGTAAATATAGTGGAATATACCCTGTGCTATGGTCATTCAAGTAAGTTTATTTATCTATTAACATTTTGGAAAAAAGAGAAAAATATATATTACAAGACTAACTTTATGGCAAGTACACCATTTTCTATTCTCCCAGTTGATATCTTGGCTATTCAGTTTATATTGCCTCCAATAATGAACTACATGGTTCCACGTGAATTTTCAAAAAAAGCGCTCTCTTCCTGGTGGCATATCGCGTCTCATCATCTACGATTAACATCATACATGTTCGGAGGACGTTATCCTGATGAAGAAGGTGTATTCATTTACAATTCATGGTTCAGTTGGATGTTGAAAAATAAAAATGCAGTGCCAAATGAGACTGGAACTATTACCGAATTTCGAAGGGACGGAATTCTCGTGCTTGCACCAAAACAGGATAATATATCATTATCGTCTGGCAGAAGGATGTTGATCCCAATTGATCCTATTACTTTTCAGCCTTTAGAAGAAATAGATAGACAATTAGGTCATCCTGCTGTCTCTCAGCCTGGAGCTGAAGATGTGTATACAACTATTGTATATATTCCTCCGTTTTTTAAGACCAGAGTTGCTATATTCTTATTTTTGATCTGGCTTTCTGGTTCTCTTTTGGTTTGTTCTTTTTCGGTTATTCCATGTAAACTTGCCATCACAATAATAATAATGTCTATCACTGTTTACTAATTTTCTCTCTTTTCTTTTTCAAATAATTACAGTATTATTAGGTCGAAATATATTCAACACCTTTTTGAGTACTAGCGAGCCGATACATGATATTTACTCATTTGGCTTAGGCTCATTTGTTATGATTATGATGAGTTATTCCATGAACTGGGTAGCCCAGAAGCATTCCTTTTTTGAAGAAAACCGACGAAAAGTCTACCCAAGGTCTGTAACTTTGTATATATATAACCGTATTTTAAAAGTATGAAAATAAGAAGGGTGACATATATATAAATATATATCTAACAATATTAATATACATATATAGCTTGTTCATCTACTATTTATAACTACATCATTTGGGTTTATTTTACCTATTATGATTGGAATATCTTTAGACTTGTATATACTTATGCCATTAAGACTATCTGGAAAGGAGGTGCATTCACTTTGTATAAATTTACTAGAGGTAAGAAGAGAGAGACTCGATTATTTGACATTAGAGATTTATATGTAATTAATAGGATTGGGCTTTTGGTCTTACTACATTATGTTTGTTTTATGGAATTACCAGCGTCATTTCAAATAATACAACAAGAACCTTAGCGAACCAATTAACTTGGGAATATCTTGTTAATACAGATATGGTGATAACATTAAAACAGTCTTTGGTACCTGCAATAACTATTGTCTCAATGGTCATAGTAATACCTGCTGGTTTGAGTTTATCTATAATACATTTGTTAGGTAAGTTTTTCATATTATGTTGTGAATAGTAATTTAACATGAGTGCATGTTCTATTTTTTATTTAGCAATTGGTGATCCACAGGTAAAAATATTAATATTCCGATGTACTTACCCTATTGTGTTTTGTTGCGCGTGTATTTTGCTTGCTTTTTTGGTAACCGTTCGTCTTTTACGGGTTTGGTTACGTAGTGTCAGGGATAAGACATATCTTATTGGTAAACAGTTGCACAATTTAGTAAATATTGACTAATTTCAATTGAATAAACAAATAAATAAACAAATAAATAAACAATTCATTTCTATTTATTTGCTTGTTTGCTTATAAATATATACAAATATGAAATAAAACCCAGGAACAGGGTATTATTAATATATAAACAATAAAAATACTTCTTCTGAAAGTCTAGATGGATTGGGTTTTGTACTTAATAGATTTATGGTATGCAATAAATTTGAGGTTGGTTCTCATGATCAGCAAATGGAATAAACACAAAATAAATATAAATTAATAACAATTAAAAGTTGACAGCAACA
>MU622258.1:320375-355262 GCA_025399235.1 Backusella circina FSU 941
TATACATTTCTCAATGTTTATCTCAATGAGATAAAATAATATACGAACGCAAGGAACACTGAGTTTATTACTTTTATACAGATTAGAAATAGATAAAGATAATAATAATTTGAGACAAGTTCATTTGTTAATTTGGACGTCTGCATCAACTAGTATTCTTCTTACCTTTCACAAGGCTAGTACTGTGTAACTTGAGATTTTAAAAGTTTCATCTTTCAGTAAAAAATACGGGTAAAACCAACATTGTCAGGACAAAGTTCGGTTCTTCAAACTATTCTATAATGAGCGGACTAATTTTTTGTTACACGATAAAAGCTTTTATGAATAGAACTCATTAACTTTATTGAGATCAGTTCCGTAGTATCTTTGATTGGCTATGCAATTTATTATGTTGGGTCGCTAACTCAACTTGCACAACATGGAAATAAAGATCATAATACTACTTGGACTGAGCACGTTGCTGACACTCATATAAAAGAGTTTCTTTTTTTTTGCCGCTTTTCATTTCCTTTTTTTTTTTTCAATCCCTAAAAACAAAACAAAGAATTTTTTTACAGAAAGAAGGCTTTAAACTTTATAATGCGCTTCTCCCATTCCTCTCTTTTTGGTTTAACCACAATCCTTACTAGCACATTGCTCTTAAACGTTCAATCTGCACCTATTTCATCAGATGTTAGTGATTCTATTATCGATTTCCATGATATCAATTCAGTAAATGTTGAATTCTTGGCTGGCCAGGAGTTGACTGAGCGTAGTGTCCATAGAAAGTTCGAAAAAAGATGTCATAACAGTTCAAAGAAACGTAAACATAGACATGATCGCGATCATAAGAGCAGACATTCAAAAAAGCACAGTTCTTCTAAAGATAAATCAGTCGCTAAGAAATCAAGCTCTACAAACAAAAAGACAATAGTCAAAAAGCTTTCTTCGTCTTCCAAAAAGACTACTTCTCCTAAGAAGAAGACAACCATCAAGAAGAAGACTACCACCAAGAAGAAGACAACCACCAAGAAGAAAACTACCACCAAGAAGAAGACAACCACCAAGAAGAAAACTACCACCAAGAAGAAGACAACCACCAAGAAGACTACTACCAAGAAGACTACTACCAAGAAGACTACTACCAAGAAGACTACTACCAAGAAGACTACTACCAAAAAAGTAACTTCTTCTTCTTCATCTTCTGGCTCGGGAAGTTACGAATTTTCAGGTGATGGTACTTTCTACAACACTGGTCTTGGTTCCTGTGGTATCACATCCGAAGACACCGACCTCATTGCTGCTTTGGTAAGCTTGACTTTAACCTGTTTATAAACACAATGGCTAATTATGTAAATTTTAGAATGCTCCCCAAATGAATAATGGTGCTAACCCCAATGCTAACCCTCTTTGTGGCAAAAAAGCCAACGTCAAAGGTCCCAAAGGCACTGTTACAGTTACAATCGTCGACAGTAAGTATTATATAAAGTAATCAAATATATAATATTAATCATTTTTATTTTACAAAGCTTGTCCCCCATGCGTAAAAGGTGACCTTGACCTGAGTCCTGCCGCCTTCGGAAAGATTGCAGACTTTGCCGATGGTAGAGTTGACATCGAATGGTCTTGGGCATAAGATTTCCTCTTTAAAATAAAATTTGCGTTTACTTGTTTTTTTTGTTTAATATTGAAGTTCCATTTTTGTCTGTTAATATTTTAAAAATAGATTCTGTGATTAAACCTCCAGAAGACCTGAGTATACTGTTTTCTTCATTCAAAATGACAACTCAAAAACTCAGACTCTCTCTCGTTTGCACTATGTAGTATCCACAATTTGAAAATTCATTAGCATATTGTTAGGAAAATATATTTTATGCTTAGTGGAACAGAAAGTCGATACCAGCTATGGAATTATTTTTTGACTAGTAAAATAGAACTGCTTATTTCAAATTATAATGTCTCCCTTGCGGAGAAGTCTCCGGTTTCCATATTAAGAACTTCGACTGATTGGTTGATTTTACATAATTTGTAGCTACGAAATTGAACAAATAAAAAACATAATTAATTGTGCTAAAAACATACCTATTTGACGTATATTTTCTTCGATCAAAAACTGGAAGTGGGCGGTAATCTTCTGAAACGATCTTAATTAAACAGACAAGTGATATGTTGTACGAATTGTTTTAGTCTCCGTTAATTGTAATCATGTTTTTTTGCAAGTCTTCTTGGACAGCTATCGTTAAAGAAAACAACAGCACCAGAAACCTCTATATATTTATCACCTCTCCTAATATTTTGCTTTACAGTTGCTCCAAATCATGATGAGAAAGTAGCTGTTGTATTGATTTCATCAACTACCAAAGTATGGTCATGTCGTACTGTTTCAAGTCGATCTAGTTAAGGCTTCAATTTTCTTCGGGTATGCCATTTCAATCTGGTAGTGACACGGCTTCAATTTCAAAAAAGTTTATAACAGCTGTTTCTGGATTTGTGCAAATTTGGTGGCGATATTGAGAACATATTTTTTGATGGAGTTTGTTTGTCCTAATACTTCTGGTCACCGCCTCGTTATCCAACGTTTTCCTCCTTGGCCTCTTGTTTTTTCTGACATCTGATTCTCGTTTTTTGGCTTGTTTATTTGTGGTTGACTTGATCGGCTGTTAGTGTAGATGAGGCACTCAATCTTTTACCATAGTCATATTCATCATCAATATGATCTTGTACAAGCAATTGGAATCTGTTACTTTGAGTTTTTCCACGACCTGATCGGCTTTTCGTCTTTTTTTTTTTTTCGAGTAAAAATAGGGCGAGTATTACTGGTTCAGTTACTATAAAACACTACAAATTTTAGCTGGATCATCATCATCATTTTCCCCGTCACCTTTAGCTATTTGGGTTCGTTGGTTTGATTTGTTTTTCATTAGCTTGAGAATCGAACGAAATAAAATAAATGAAAATAAATAACTCTGTTTTTTATGTATTATTTATACCTATAAATATTAAGTGAGTTTACTATAATTGCCTCCTACATTTTTCAACTTCCGTATGTCTGTAATCTACAAGTAATCTTGAAAAGGATACACATAACCAACAACTATATAGTATTTTATACGAATAATATTCATAAGGATGAATCAAAAATAATCAATATCACTTTTTTGTCAATTGTAAAAGTGAAGATCACCTGGATTAGAGTTAACTCCTGACATGTTCATTGCTGATATTTTCTAGGAATTCCCGGGTGTTTATATTTGTCGTTTATTTTGAGTGGAAGCATGGTATTTATGGAACAAGTTGAAAGACCTTCGAAAATAAGATAAAAATTAAAACTAACTTGTGTACGTATAGATTAGAAATCGTTGCAAATAATCAGATACAATTGTTAAACTTGTATTGACCCTAAAAGGGTCAATACAAGGACAAAATGAAGTGACAGCAAACAATCAAAATAAAAGTATTAAGGGTATTGTTTAAGGAAATAGGTATTTAGTTGTTTTGTTTTGTTTTGTTTTTTAAAATAAATAAATAAATAAACCCATTCTCTTTGCGCATGAATAACACTGTCGTAATGATAAACAAGATATCGTTTGTTTGTGTAAAGAACTATCCATCTCAAGCAATTAGAGTATCCATCACTTGTATCTAGAAGGTAATAATGTGAAATACTGTATACCAATTTTAGACTGAAGCATATTCCCATTAACAAAGAAGAAATGGTAGCACTTGGAATTAATATTATAGATTAAACTAAAAAACAAAAACAGATCTATGATAATGCTTTGCATAGTCTTCCATCATTCTTAGAATTCGACTCAATATGAAGCGATAAGAAGGAATATATAAAGTATAGATTTCATTGTTCAAAAATCCTTTTTTTAGAAAAAAGGAGATTTTTTTTTCTTTTTGCCTGTTCCCAAATTATGGATCATATTTGAAGTATATATCTACAAGATAGCCCCCTTCTTCCTCTTTACCTATTGCAAAGCAGCAAAAATAATTGTCGGCAATTTTATCACTCGTGAACCCCTTTATGGATAATTTGACCTTTTTTTATAATAATAAATATACATATATATATATATATATATATATATATATATCACTTTTATCAACATAAGCAAACAGGGTTTGAGATATAGAACAAACAATTTAAAGTTTTGTTATTTTATAAGAGAAAAAAAAGGCGAAATATAGTAATGTTTACTAATGCTATCTTACAAAATAATAGTGAAACTATGAATCTATCTTGCAAGGTCTGTTGGACCTGCAATTGTTGACATATTAAAAGGGAGACCAGTTGTGTGATATCATTATTAATATAAGACTGTTCAAAATAGATCTGATGAAAGAAACATAGGAATCACATGTTCATATAAAATATAGCCATAGTTATCGTAATATTGTTTACTATTTGCATAAATATCTTGTTTTGCATTATTGATAGTTCTAGAAAGATAATCCAATTCCACTGTGCATGGATTCTTATCCTTGTCTAATTCACTTATATAAACAAGTTGTCATCATAGATTAGAAATCAATATTGAATGATTCCGATGAAATATATCAGATATCTAATAACTTACTTATTAGATATAATATCTGGGCAAAAAATAATGGTTTAAACCTCTTTTTGAATAGAAAAACATGATAATTAAAAAATTGCTGATGTAACACTTGCCACTTGTGTGTTTCCAGCGAAATTTATGTGTCAACATTAATATTAAAAGAGTATCAATGTTGCTATCCCAATTGACCAACATTCTTCCCAGTTCAAGACAATTGCTTTGTCACTTTGACCAACTTGTTGGTAAAAAACCAGCAATTTCCTAAAATAAAAAAATATGCAAAATCGACGATGATTGGCTAACAATATTTAAGGTCAGTGATGACGTAATGCTGTTTTGTTTTTTTTGTTCTCTTTTGCTAGGAGGTAATATAATTTTATAATACATATATACACGTAAGTTTTCCAGTCAGTTCAAAAAAAAAAATAGAAGAGCACACAGGAGAAATAATAAAATAAAAAATAACAAAAAGGAAGGAGAATAGTCCCAGTTTATAGTTATTTAATAAGAAACTTTCAACTGAACCAACATCTGGAAAGTCTAATCATAAAAGATCAGTTAATTACCTCAAGATGACCAACCAGATGGGTTCTCGATTTAGAGTCAAAAAACTCTCTCTCAAACACCCACTTTCTATTTTCAAAGAAAAGGACCTTCCAGATATCAACGATAGCGCCAATATTCAACGTTCTGTTGCTCAGATAGAGACTGGTGTTGAAAAGGAAGAAGAAGAAGAGGTAGGTTTTTATTGATATTTCTCAGTGTATGCTTGCTGTTGTTAAGGTTTTACTCTACAGTGAGATACAGAACCGCTTTAAAATATATCCGAGATATTAATTGTTTTTCCTTTTTCCCAAAAAAAAAAAAAAGCATGACCTTCAAGCAGCCATTTCTGCTGCCCAAGCAGCTGTTACAACCGGCTCCAAAGTTGAAAAATACATTCCTACACCAGATGCCTCCCATTGGGTACCAAAAGATGAATATGAAAATCTCTATAAAAAGAAATACAAGGAGCCCTCTACCTTTATCCGATTCTCAACTACTGTTGAAGACTCTAGTGGCTGTCCTTACTTGATGGATGAAGAAGATGAGGCTTATCTAAGTCATCTTAATAAGCAAATCCCAGGACAAGTACTTTCAGAGGATGAATTTGAAAAAATGATGTGGGAATTCGAATCTCTTACCGATACGCACTGGCCTCATATTTATCTGGTATGATTATCATTTATGCTGATTTTACGTAAGCTAATATTGTTTCTTAGGATCCAAACCAACTGCCTGATTACGAAACCTTTATTAGACATGTTCCTGACTACTCTCAACTAAAGACTTTACCTAATGTTTCTACTGTTTACCAACATTGGCTCAAACGCCGTCAGAAGCGCCTTGGAAAAGCCATTGTACCTCAATTGAAGTCTGAAGAAGCACAAAAAGACGAAGTCGATCCATATGTATGCTTTCGACGTAGAGAAACAAAGCCTGTTCGTAAAACAAGACGTACTGATCAACAATCATTGGAACGTTTACGCAAACTGCGATCAGAGATGGAGACAGCACGTAACTTGTTGGAAATGGTTTTGAGACGTGAAAAGATTCGTAAAGAAGGAATTGTTTTGGAGCATACTGTATTTGATAAAAAATGTAAATTACGCGAATATCAGCGTATGCTGGGCATTAAAGAGGATGACGATCTGATATTCATGTCAAAAAAGAAGCGAAAGATCTCAGCAGAAGGTTCAGGGTAAGTTATCTTGCAAAAATATACTAGGTTTATATTCAACTTACTCAAGGATTATGTTTAGAAGTGCAACTATTAAAATTACTCTTAATAAACTTAAAAGAGACCATGAAAAATCACCAATACAACAAGCAATTGAAAATGAACTCTCACGTAAGCGAGAATTGGATGCACCGTATGAGGACATTACAGAGGTAACTATTTGGTTTGTATTTTTATATATATATATATTTAGTATTAACCTGAACTTAGTCACCTTATCAGCCATTTCCACTGTCAACACCAAAACAATTCTACCAATCTTTATCAGTCTCACCTATTCCTTCAAACTCGCATACTCCATCAAAACAAAAGTCTTCACATCGTCATTTTAGAAAACGTGTGGGTCGTGGTGGTCGCATCTTTATTGATAGAATTGGGTTTAGGGACAGTGCGCCAAAGAACAATGTATTAATGGATGTGGATGAAAAAGGTTATGATAGATTCCAATTTGATTCTGACCACAGCGACATTGAATCGGATGACATGGAGGTTGATGAGATGAATACTCCTTTATTAAAACACCGGGCTCAGCTTTTGTCAGAGGTTGAACTTCGTCATCTTGTTACAATTCCTTTCTTGACTCCGCTCAATATGATGAACCATAATAGAACAAATGCTCCTCCTAGTCATTTAAATACATCAGCAACACCTACAATGCCAATGCGCTCCACGTTAACACAACCGCAAATACCCCAGCACCAACCGCTTCCTCAATCACAAACACCACCGCAAAATGGCACTATTAATTCACCTGTAGTTGACAACCAAATAAAGCGACAAAACAGCCGATCTAGAATGACACCTCAACAACAAGCAGTAGCAATGACAAATGGCATGATTGCGGCGGCTGTTAATGGCGTATCTAGCTCTAATTCCACTATGCAAATGGGAATGCCTGTTACACAACAGCAACAGCAATATCACCCACAGCAATTGACTGGAAGTAAGTGAATCGAAACTTAATTGATATTCAACCAATTCTTATTCATATGATAATAGCTCCTACTCAAAAACACAGTAATCCTCCCTTATCTTTACACTTTTAAGCAGCCTTTGTTTACAATGAGCTATATAATTACCTTAATACTTTAATTAGCGCAACAAACCCCCTTTGTACATTATTGCGAATTTACATTAATATCATCGTTTCACATACTTTTACTTGTACAACCACATATAAACCAATACCATCTTAAAGATAAAAAAAAAGAAAAAAGAAAAAAAAAAGATTCCACAATATTATCATATAATAAACGTAATAACAATGATAGTATCATATAAAATAGTTTTATAATGATTGTTAGGGAACATAAGTCTGTTTATATTTATTTGTTAAAAATTATATTAATCCACTCCTGGCGGATTTAGATATAAACAAACTTTTATGTGTATATAAGTATACATTTACTTTATACGCAAAGAGGCAGGATTAGGGGCAACAAAGACGCCAGAGGAAACAGTACCCTTAATTGTGGCAATAAGGACCATGGTATCTGAGGCATCATTTTGGATCTGAATACGAGCCTTATTACCAACCTGTCTAACAGTACCAACATCAACAGAGGTAACTTTAATATTAGAAGGGGTAGTGAATTCAATTGTGGTGGTCTTTCCAAAGGCCGTGTTAGAGGTGCGACGAGCATTGATAACAGCCTCAAAATTATCAGCATCTGCAGTTGTAACCGAGATTTGAGCAGAAACCTGGGAAGATTTGTAGGGCTTGGGAACACCTCCATGATGGTGAAGAGTATTAGCAAAGACAGCACGAGCACTAAGAGCAGAACAGGTAGAAGATCCAGTTGCATAGCCACAGTAAATTGAAGAACCATCTGTAGTAGCAATACAAGATGTTCCACTAGGACATCCAACAACAGCCCACTTACCATGATCACAAACAGCATAGCTAGTACCGGTACAGGTGTATTGGCCTTCAGTAGAACAGGACTGACCGTTCGTTACACATGTAGTAGAAGTGGAGGTGGAAGTTGCAGCAGTAGTAGTTTTAGTAGTTGTACTAGCGGTAGTAGTTGTCTTGGTACTCGTTGTGGTGGGTACAGACGCAGTAGTAGTAGTGGTCTTTGATGAAGTAGTAGTGGTAGTGGTCTTTGATGAAGTAGTGGTAACGCCACCACTGCCAGAATGAACAAGGGAATATAGAGAGGAGGCAAATCCAGAGTTGGCCCATGCTTGAGAAGCATCCCAGATAGATACACCACCATAGCTAGAGTAGGTAGACGAAAGGGTTGAAACTGTAGACTGAATAGTACTAATTGGAACATAACCATTACTTGCTGCCGAAGTGGAACCAGGGAGAGTAAGCATGATCTTTACATTCTTGTTGGGAGATGTGCTCTTTGCCCAGGCATCCCAGGTATCAAAGTTGAATGAGCCACCAGAAACAGAGCAGTAGTTATTGTAAAATTGAACATTAATGTAGTCAAATCCAACTGCATTGATAACAGAACCAAGAATGGCATCGGGGAAAGGGCATTGAGGAGCTGCACCAACCAAGAAATTGGAGTTGATGGGAGCAAACTTATTACGAATTTGGGTTACAAAGGACTACATTCGCGATATAGAGAAAGAAAATTAATTTACAGTGTCATATCTATCTACAGCGATGTTTATTATTGACATGGCACTTACAGCATAACCAGTGGATGGACCACCTTCAATATCAAGATCAACACCATCAATAACAGCATCACCAAAAGGACGAGTGGCAGAGGATCCACCACCAAACAAATTCCAAATAGTAGTTGCAAATGTGGCAGCAGCAGCGTCATTGGCCAAACTGTAAGCTCCTGAAGCACCACCAAGTGAAAGAATGACCTTTACACCCTTTGACTGACAAGTTTTGATATCTATTGTTAGTTGATATTAATACTCCATCTCTTATCAACGATTATAACTACATTAGAAACAGATTACATACCAGTTCCCACAGCAGGACAAGTAAGCAAACTTGTACTAGGAAAGTAAGTTCCAGCACATGCACTAGACAAGTTAATTTCAGGAAGACCTCCAACATTAAAGACATGTAAGAATGAAACAATAACGGCATCCACTTCTCCTGAATTACAGTATGTAGCTAAGCTTGCTTGGGTAGAAGCACCGCCGGCAGAGTTCTTTGATATAATAAATAGTGTTGGATAATGATAGGAATTATTTTTACTACTAATAATATTATTACCTGACCCCAATAGTAAATGACGTTCTTTCCGCTTGATGAATATGCAGCTTGAACACCAAGGGTAGAAAGCGCTGCAGCAGCAGCTATACTAAGGAATTTGAACATTTGAAAAGGATTGATTTGGGTTAACGAAAGGGAAGAGTTTTAGAACAATTCGTATAAACTCAATTCTGGTATTTATATTTAAAGAAAAAGTGCGATTATTTTAGATGTCAAACAAAAGTATCGACCTGTTACACATTACACTATTAAAACAGGATTGATCAATTTGGTTCTACATGGGCTATTCTAGTATCTCCAAAAAAAATAGTTCATATTGATGTTATTACATAACAAATCTTGTACAAGTCCATATTATTACATAAATATCATAGTAATCCCATGACTGCTTCATGTTTTGATTCCTCTTTTGTAATATTAGTTTGTCAATCCATCAAAACGCATCAAATAATTCACTGAATAAGGGCAAAAATGATAGATTGCGGCAGATCCTTTTCTTATTTTGAATAATGTCCGTAAATTCTATATATCAATTTTATATTAGGAATATGAGTACAAAATTAAAAATGAAATTATATTAAAATGTTTAATTTCTACATGATGAAAAGTAAATTTCAAATATCTATTGTTACAATTATATTCAAGTTTGGTAATAGCACATTACACTTCGATCGTATTCCCATTTCATAAGGTTTAATTTAATTTATATAAAAAAAAGGAGTTGTATTGGAGGTGCTAAAGAGAAGCAAGAACTGTTAAGTTTATTTTGATGCTGAAATGTATTTATTTGTTAGTGAATGTTATTAAACAAAGCAAGTCAAAACAGTGTATTACTAAAAAAAAATCCCTTGTTTTTCTCAATTTAAAAAAAAAAAAAAAAGGGTTTACCTCATGTGAACAGGGCTCCATGGAAGTACATGTTACCTCGAGTAATAATTCATTATATAATCACTATACACAACATTTGATTATAATAAAGTTAATGTACAAGCAATTGTACGTAAGATGAATCTCATTTTTCCATTTCTTCTCTCTCTCTTAAAGTAACCCGGTATAAACTCAATCACTTCTCTCATTTCAAAGTGAATTGTACAACCGTTAGGTAACATGTAGACATTCAATTGTTTAAATCTCAGTGTAATATATTATTTGTTAAAGTGACTTATTAACATCAATTTATTAATAAAATTTGAAGATCAGATCCTATTTTCAATGATTCCGTGTTCTCGGTAGTTTTACGATATCAAGTAGGTATATTATCTTCAAAGAAAACAAGTACAACATGATACATTGAATTAAGTAATTATAAAAGAGAACAAAACCGAGATTTCGCATAAAGTTATGTACAAAAAATAAGGGTCAGGTGTGTTGCTCATGTTTCGAAGCTGGACTTGAGTAATACAACTGTGTAATCTCTTGAACAAATAACACAGTTTTATCCTTTTTTTTTCCTCCTTTTGCATTGACATTCTACTGTACCTACCATCTATATATCTGTACCATTTGTGCACATAATAATGAAGCATGTGCTACCTTTCTACAGTCATTGTGATTGGAAGGGAAGTAATTTACCAAATTGACTTTTACAATTGGTTTTTCATGCAGTTGTTTCCTTTTTTTGAGTGTGACCGCTATGTTAAGCCACTCGTATTTTTTTTATCCCTCGTCCTTCTCTTTTGTTAGCCTATTGTTTATCATTATGGGCTTAAGTACTGTTAATAATACGTAAGGCTCAAATACTCTTTCACTCTGTTTATAACCACGGTAAAACTAACGTGTAATATGTAACAGCAAAGAGTCTATTCGTGTCCGCAATGGCGGTGATACTCAAGTTTCCTCAAGAAATGATATTTTCGAACAGGATACTGTGGATAAAGAACAAATAAAAGAGGAATCTGCAAGAATGGATGCTCTTATGCGTAAACTATTAGGAGGAGCTGATGATGATGACGACGATGATGATGACGATGATGAAAAAGACGAAATGGACATCACTACAACTCTAGAATGTATATAATTCATTTTCTACTTTACGTTCTAAATAACGTCTAATTATTATTATCATTATTATTACTATAGCTCAAGAGAATATAGCTGATAACCAGCAAGATGAAAATGAAGCATTTTCATTCAAGCTCTTTTCCAGCGCACCTCTTGCTGAAGTGAATATTAAAAGTACCACGGATAATACCGCAGATGACCTTTCCAAAGCAGTAGCAGATCAACAAATTATCGAGTTTGATGATACAGATCCAGAGTTTCTTTCTCGCGTTAACCAAGCAGCTTTAGAGTTTGATACGATTATGGAGCAATCACGGATTCCTTATCCCGCCATGAAATTTTCGCGTCGTGTGGTGCATATTTTAGAAAATGGAGATCCTGTGAAAAAGAAGGAAGAGCAGAGTCACAAAAAAAAGAGAAAGAGCAAAAAGTATCGTGATTTTCAAAAGGCAGTAGCAGAAAAGAAGATCCTGCTTGAGCCAAATATGAGAAACCCACAAACCCCTAATGGTTGGCCTGGTTGGCCTGGTCATCGTACAAAAGTTAATATTATCAACACTGGCATTGATCAAACTGCTAGAAAAAAAGCAAGTTTTGGCCGAGGTGGTTACAGTCGAGGTGGCATTTCTCGTGGCAATTCTCGTGGTAATTCTCGCGGTAATTCCAGAGGAGGAGGTTTTAGAGGACGTGGAAGAGGTTTTTAAAGTAAAATGTAAATAAATATATATTCATCCTTTTTTATCTTTTTATTTGGCATCTTGAAAGTGGAAGTAGTTCATATAGAGTATAAGTATTTAAAATAATAACAAAATTAAAATAAAGCACATATCAGCATGTCCAATATATTGATAATGATTCAAAGGTTTTCTTTGTAAGTATATCATTTCAGGGGATATTAAATTACTTGTTGGCATAGCGTAAGCTTGTGTTTTAACCGTTCTTTCACACTCTTGAATCCTATTTGATAGACTTTTTATTTCGGTACATTGCAAAAAAGAAATGGATGAAAAGGAGGATAATGTAGAAGTGGGTGAAGAGATAGGGATAGATGAACCATTTTCCTGAAATAGAAATAACATCCAAATATTGCATTCCTTCTTCTTTATAGGCGACTCTGTTTGATTCATATAACATGATTTTAGAGGTGTCATTTGAATTAGATTTGTATTGATATCTACTAATGTGCTTATAGTGCTAGATGCTAAATGACTAAGCTGACAAAACTTATCAAGCTGTTGTTCCAATTACATCTCACTTTACCTTATTGGCGCTTGCCTCTTTTTTTTTTTCACGATGAAACAATACTTTGCACAGTACTCAATGGCTAATACACTGTCATTAAATGTCTTATTAAGCAACACTTCAAAGAGTAAATCCATCTTGATAAATGATACTTAATATTAGCTTACAGATTGGATCGATCTGTGTTGATATTTAACACTCATAATTTTTGTTGTGAAATAATTCAACACAAGAAAAGAATAGCAATGGTAAAAATGTTAAAAGCAGAGCGTTTATACATACGAGATATGGTGTTCACTGATTGTCAAACCGGGAAAACGATTTCTTTTTTTTTTTTTTTTTTTTTTTAGCTAAACTGAGTACCATGTTTTTACTTTATTGTTTGAGTTATTAGGATCTAATGAAATAACCGATTACACGCTGTGCATCATTGACGAGTAGTGCCTAAAAACTATTTGAAGCCGTTTCCATGGCAACAAAATCATCGCTGAGTCAACATGAAACACACATATATAAATAAAAGTCTCCTCACAGTTACATCTCACGATAATTATATTTATTTTCAAGTTATAGTGCAATATAAAGAGCTGGCTCATCTGGGTGAATCTGCACTGGATTGACGAAGATTAATATTGTTTGAATTGATGGCTCCATGAGTAGCACCAAATACTGCAGTTGAAGTAAGAGAATTATTAATATACTTCTGCAATAGTTGGTTTTCTGTTACTAATGACTGGTGTTCAGCTCTTGCCCCATCGACTCGTGCCAACATTGCTGTTTTATATACATATATATATACTATGAATACGATATGAAAGATTTGCAGCTATGAATAAATGAATACCTTTTAACTGTGTTTGTAGCTCAAGTACATGTCTAGTTTATTCATCAATATTTAGTATAAAATAACTTTATTTCATTTGGATTTATTTACTTTACAAGCTCTTCTCTTCCTTCACTTTCTAATTTATCATCTTCTATTAAAGGCTGTGACATGTTGTTACGATCAAGAAAAGAAGAACAAAAGGTATATATAAAAATACAAAAAGTGCTATTTTGGGCGAATTAGAATTCACACACCGATGATTTTACAGTTTTCGATGTGCTGGGCATGAATAACAGAAGCATTCTCACCAACAATAACTTGAACGAGATCAAATAAATACTCCAACTCGCTAATGATCTCTTGAGTAGAATAAGCCATCGAAAACCATGTAAGATTACGAAATTTAACCCAGTGAGTCATTTGCACGTTAGACCGACGATGATCCATAAGCTTATTACGCACTGTTCTCGCCGAAGGTATATACACTGGTAGCGCTGTCTTTGAACGAAGAGATGAGGCCAATGTATGGAATGAAAGAATGATCGCTGAAATCTATATTTGTATTCTCATTAAAAATATTCATGTTTCACTTGTCAAAGATTAAATGACTTTGTTTCATACCATTTCTTTTCTATCAACATGATATTCTTTCTCACAAATGTCGTTTTTGACAACGATAGGCATTTCCAAGAGTACAATTCGTATACTTTGCATGTGATCTAATAGTTTCTGCATTGATGTTATAATTTCTTTATAAAAGGCTTTCGGAAAAGGTCTTTGAAAGCAAAGCTCATGGTCAGTCAATTCGAGAAAGGTGCTGCAGGCATGGATTGTGGACTGTATCTTGTTTTCTATTTTTTCAGCATTTTTGGTGTCATCTAACACAATATTGGGATCTTGATAAAGGAAATGGCTATTGATATATAGATAGTGGTTCTCCAGCTGTTCTATACAGCCTGCGACAGTCTTTCGCACCATTCGTTGAGCAGAATATGGCCAAATAGCTCTGATTGTAATATTGTAAACATTAAATTAAGCATTACTCTTATATCAAATGCACTTACGAGTTAAGTACAAGTGCAACGAAAATACCTATTATTAATGTCAATGAACGTTTCCTAAACATGACGATTAATTATGTATTCATTACGTTGTAAGGTGTATATTACCAGACTGTCGTGGATATACTTTCACCAGGCACAGGGGAAACATATCGACCAAGTGCAACTACTGTATATGTTATAAGGCATACAATACCTACTTTTGTATACGTAGTGGCCAAGTGTATATAAAAAAATATGATGGCTTTTATTTGTAATAGAATAAAAGAATTATTAGTATAGTAATGACGAAGAAAAATAAATCGGATTACCAAGAAATATTGCAAATAGCGCTAGAAAATACGGACTACCATTGCCGGCTTCAAGGGCAACCCACCCAACGAGTGCGCCTGTAACTGTACCAATGATTCTCCAAAAGCTAGCATCAAATGTTCCACCACTTTTAAAAGTGTAAAATAAAGAAAATGTCATTTCAATCATCCTTTCTCTTTTTCTTATTATATAACTTACCTTGTTGGGTTCATAATGGAAATAACAGTCAAAGCAGCCCATTGTCCTTTATAGTTACTATACCACGTTTTCGATGAAGTAAAGAAAGCAGGTAGACATAAAACAAGTACTGCGGTTGCCATTTTAATTGAAAATTTAAATTTGTGATTGTTAAAGAATCTGAGCTTGAGCCAAAGCTCGAATCGTATACGTGATAGCCAAGGTACATGATCTGCTTGATTCTCACTTGAAGGCTTTATACTATTCACTGATGTTTTTTTATTCTTGGTCCTTTTAGGCAAACGATTCATTAGTTTTATTTCTTCTGTTAATGGAAGTCTGTTTGGTGTGTGTCTTAATAATGAAACTAGAAGTTATATATAATAAGTGTGTGTTAATAAAAAAAAAAAAGAAATAAAACACAGATCTATAACATTATATTACCAAAGTGATAATCTCCTCTGGCCCATTTATTCCATAGTTTTGTTGTCATGTCAGGTAGATGCAGCTGTTTTTTCTTACTTGATTGGAATCTTATTAGGTCCAACTCGAACGACATTTGCTTCAATTCATTGGCAAGCTCCCGCATAGTGTTTATAAAAAAAAATACCAGAAATAACTCTTGTCGCAATCCAAAATCAAGCGACTCTTCAAGGCGTTTCTTATTAATATGGTATAGAGCGTGCATCTGTTCGCGTTCGGCCCTGTCAAATTCAACAATAGCCAACCTCATTATTTGTGAACAGTTACAGTTTTGGCTTTCTTTGTGCTTTTCAGTAAATGTTTCAGACATGGTGTAGTTTTCCTTGGATCTAATATCAAAGTTTATTATGATGCTATGGCAGATACAGTCGAGGGTGTTGGAGCATGTCAGCGATAGGTCTACTAGAGGATTTTTAAGGCATTCCAGATATGTTAAGAGTAAATGTCGTTGATCATATTCTGTTTCTTTTTTTGGTTTCAAGGATGGTAGCTGTTTTGAAAAGGCAAAGGAGCTGAGGAAGATATGCGACTTGTTTGAGTATACAGATGCTTTTTCAGTTGATAGATCTTCTTCTTCCAAATCTTGAACCATGGTAGCTACGGATCCTAGTGAACTGGAACTGTTGTTTCGAATGTATTTATCAAGCGTGTATTCTCCATTCAAGTAGTCTTGAGAAGCACGCATTGAGTTGCAAAGTAACTGAATATCATAATCATGATGGCCTGTGTTGAGATCTTCCTTTTCCAAAGCTTTCATAGCACTTTCGAATAGTTCATCTTTGGTTTCGAGACAATTCGCAAGGAGATTTAGGTGCTTGGTTAAACGATTTAATGATTTTCGAACTTTATCCAACTGCTGTGGTCGAATAAAAGCATATGATACTTCGTACTTGGCATCGCGATATATTGTATTAAGCTGAGATATCTTTGAACTAATTTTACTCGAAATGAAAGGGGTATCGTTCTCTGAAGATGAATCCGTATTTGAATCTAGAAAAAATCGTTGCATAACCGTGTGAAGCATGTCTTTACTACATATGACAGTCTCTTTCAGCACTTTTCCAAATCCATCCACTGCTGCTTCTGGCCATATTAGGATATTTACAGTTAGTGAGATGATATGACCAATTAATAGCGATAGACCGTAATCCAATGGTAATTCAAAGGGAATAGATTGATAGTTCAAGTCGCGCGTTATCACAAAGATTTGGATAATCATAAATTGAAGAGAAAAATAGTGAAGCTTTGGAAATGTCTGTCGTAAGTACTGAGCAAAGAAAATACCATTGAATAAAAACAGAGAATGTATGATTCGACAGCCAATAATGGATCCAAATGACGCATTTCTATATTCTGTAGCTACAGCAATGCTTATTAAGGGATATATCATCGCAAAGAGAATACCAACAGTGCCAGTTAAGGTGGTGTCCAATTGTGCTCCCAAGGTTCTTCCAGGGTGACTATATAACACGCTATAGAAAACAGGTTAGTTGCTTTTGTAGAAACCAATGTAATGGTAACATACCCCGTTGATATTAGAAATGGAGCAGGTCCTAGTTTGTCAGCTAATGGACGATATAAACTGAATAAAGTTGATATAAAGTAGGCTATAGTACATTTCAGCACCCTTCGGACGGTTTTATCACTGAATTTTGTATAAAGAAAATGTGGTTTTGAACAACGAAAAGGTATTTGCTTCTCTTCATCATTTGAATCTCTTGTACAAGAAGAAGATTGACATGTTTGGTCTTTAAAACTAAATAGTAATTAATGTTTGTAAATAAATAAAAAAAAAATATTTGTTCCAACAATGCAGATCATAATTTACTTTTTTCATTATACCTTGAAGCATTACTTTTATTCATCAAAAATATTTTCGTCTTTCAAACAAAGAAATAATAAAAAATAAACAGAATTATTTTATAAGCTCATTTATTGTATTCGGTGGAACTAATCATAAATCTCATTTGGAACTTTTTACGTCCTTTTATTTAATGGCAGCTTTGATTATAAAATTTGATTCATTACTTATATTTACTCCTTGACTAAATGTAACTGTGCCTTTATCATGGTTCGAGATTATTCTATTCTATTCTATTTTTTTTAAATCTTCTTGTATTGTTTATTTATATTTACTTTAGAAGTGGTTAAACGAGATGTGTTCAGCCACTTTCAACACTTCCTCGGTGTAATATGGACATTGCCTAGTTCAAATATATAAAACTTGCGTTCTTTATGATTTAATAAACAAACAAACAAACAAACAAATAAACAAAAGTATAGTTATGTCATGATTTGCTCTGAAGATTATGTTTTGCAATCTTATTCTCCTCACAAAGCGGTTTATCGGCTCTCTGAACTAAATCTCAAAATTATTATCCTTCTTGGATAGTGAAAACATCGTTTTCCAAGAATTAAAAACCTATCGTCACAATTAGTACTTCCGAGATTGATTGTGGTTGCAATGGATACCGTACTTTGTTTATGTTTACAACTAAAAGCAGCATTGGAAATGTACACTTTTACTCTAATATTAGTGCTTCAATTAACGTGTAAAGTGTCTTATCGTGCTCCGTTTTTTTTTTTTTTTAAGAATATAAACTAAAAAAGGAAAAGATCTATGACCTTTTCAAAATGAAATAACAACAAAAAAAAAAAGCAAGGTTAAGTTTCTGAATACACGTTACTTGATATCTCTTTTGTAGTCAGTGCTATTATTTGAACTATAATTCAACATCAAAAGAGAGAGCGAGTTATTCTCCGATAGCTTGAACGATGAATATTTTGTAGAAAACGATATTCTGTTAATAGTATAATGATTCAAAACAGGGGGTGCTTTGTCCTACATTTCAAACTATATGAATGTAGTCACCTGACTGGTAATATATCCTTTGTCTTTTTTCTTTTTTAGAAACAAAAAACAGGGACGAAAAAGATAAAACTTGTCGCATTTAGTAGAGTCAAAGGAGAAGAATAGTAATATTTCAAGAAGTTAAATATTAACTAAAGTAAAGAAGTGATAGCTTTATAACATTAATAGTAATAAAAATAAAAGCAAATAAACAATATAATAGAAAATGAAAAACACAGTTAGGTGCTTGACAGGCTATGGTGAACGGTTTTGAAATGTGAATTAAACACAAATAGTGACTTTGTTATACATACAAACGATTGATATACTTATTCTTGCTTTAATCAGACTCTTCTCCTACTTTTCTTCTTTTTCATTTGAGATGCATTTAACAAATTTACCATACGAACTACTATTGTATTTATTAAAAGACTTTATGGAATTGGAAGACCTTTGGTGTTTATCTCAAGTATCAACTTATTTACGAATAGAAAGTTCTAGAGTTATTAAAGAGCATTGGGGAATTGGTTTTTCACCTAGTCAATACTCACTTGTAAAAATGCAATATCATTCTGCTATTGTGTCTCTCTCCCAAGTGTCCCGACGTTTAATTCATCGAATCAGGATATATGATCCTTCTGCATTTCCACCATTCATTTTATTTGATAAAATGGAACAAGAAGATTATCAGGATATAGATTCCTTTCCACCCACAATAGAGCCAGGTGTAGATATTGTAGATAATGAAAATGGGTTTCTAGTGGATCGATTCCGTTATCATTCAAGGAGGCTATATCATCTGCTAATGTTAGAGACTAAACTAAACCAAAGCATATTCAACATGATCAAAAATAAAACCACCCATTCTTTGGACGTAGATTATCATCTAAAGTTATTGATTGATACGGCTGTTCATCATTCGATTATTATTCAAGGAAGATCAATCCACCTTTACCCTAGTTCGCTTGAAACTAACAATAATTGCCGTGCGTTTGCGGCAGTCGTCACCCGATTAATATCACAATGCACAAAGGTGCTTGCTGCAAGATCTACAACAGCTCCTTTGATGAATAGTATTGTATGTTTTTTTGAGCAGTCAAGTTACCAGTTACTTTCATTATTCCCCCGACTGTCACCCCAATTTCTTGGTCAATTTAAGCGTTCTTGCACCACAAGATCCGATTTTAAACATTTCAACCCACGCCAATCTAAACCAGGCGCAAGGAATTACTGGTCTTTTATAAAAGCCGAAAACAAGCACCAAGACAAATTCATTCTAATATTACACCGGATGACAGCCTGTTGCGATTTGATTGGAGCTAGTTTTAATGCAATGCTGCTAAAAGAGACACAAGCTCGTTGTATTATTCTCAAACTGGCCAATATTTTTGATATATTTCGCTTGGGTGATGTTAGGAAATCAATTTTAGTAGATTTGAAAGAAACATGGTTTATTTCTCATCCCCAAGTACATTCTCATGATTTTATTGATTGGTTTCAATCTGCAATTGAAAAGTGACCCACAATTTGTGATTTAGTTTTCAATTTTATATTTTATTCCAGCAACAAAAAGTTTAAAAAACTAATAAAAGGCTATGACTTGAGTCTCCGGAGTTGGCGTAACATTGAAAATTTTTTTTTATTGTTTTTTGTAGTGATGAATGACTCGTCTTTACTTTTTGTAATAAACCTTTTGGAACAAAGTCAGACATTGAGTCCGGATCCTTTTGAATCCATGTGAAGTATTCGGAATTATGTCTTGCAACATATTGCAGTTTAGTATATTGGAAATTAAAATGAAAATAACTCGATAGTGATAGTATGAAAATAAAAATAGCAAAGTGAGTGTATCTGTTATTTTGATACTCCAAATCTTGGAATCTGCTTGATAAAAGCTAGGTTCTAAAGTTGATCTCAATTATTTGCTATTAAGAGAAGCCAACGAAGTTAGCTTTGTAATAAGGAAGAAGATGTATGTAATTTTATTTGCAATGAGATTAAATATTGGTCTCAAGAGGTTAAGGACTATGAAAGCAATGATAAAGGACTATTTTTAATGAATTGGTGTTTTTAAAAAACTATACGGGTCGTGGATCCTACTCGCTTAGCCGTATAGAGTCAAGTTGAAAGCTAAAAAAAAAGCTGTCGCTAAGCGCAGGGTGCGGCCCGGGAATATCACATGACAAAAAAAATCACCACCAATCTCTGCGCGCCCCCATATTTACCCAAACTCAAGATAAAATACACAGTAAACTTGAGATCCCTTTTAACCCAAGACGAAGAAGAGTTATTTGTGCATTTTCTTTTTTCTTATTATATACATATTTTAAAAAAATGGATTCTGATTCAAGCAAGGTTCAAAGTAAACCGCCTATTTATGAAGAATCTTCGCAATTCAAGCATTGGCGCTTCAGTCCCGATAAATTATGGGAGATTCGTAAAGCCAATGTAGAAGCAGCGATCAATCGCGTTAAACAAAACCTTCAAGAAGAACTAGTAAAGTATACTTACGCAGAAACTGTTCAATATACTCAGAAAAGTCAAATAGGATGTAAATCACGAAGATAAAACAAAGGAATACAACTTTCTATCAGCAGAAGAAGAACTTGCGTTATGTCGTTTTTATGAAAAGCAACTGCAGGCTGTGTGTACACATATGAAGTTTACCGAAATGGTTATGGTAAAAGAGAGAAGAGTTGTTCTATGTGTATGATAGTAACAAGTACGAAATATGTAGGCAACAGGAGTTATTTATATGAAGCGATTTTTTCTATACAACGATGTTATGGATTATCACCCAAAGGATATATTGTAAATATGAATGACTGCGGTGCAATTATATATACACTAATTCAATTCATTAGCTTGACATGCTTGTTCCTTGCAACAAAATCAGAAAGTGAGCGAATTCCTATTGATGAATTTGGTGAAAAACTTCGACTACCATCAACCTCAAGTATCCTTAATTTGGAGTTTACGGTATCACAGGGCCTAAAGTTCCAATACTATGTCCATCACCCTTATCGACCTGCTTATGGATTCTTCTTGGATATGCAAAATGGACCTACAGATATTAAGCTATTAAAGGAAACATATAAACAAGTCAACTCTACTATTGCCGAATTGCTATTAACTGATCTCCCATTGATTTATCAACCAGCACAACTGGCTTTGGCTGCTTTTATGATTCCAGGAAAGGGAAATGGGTTTGATGTTCAGGTTATTCGCTATATAGAGGAGCGTTTTCCTTCTACAGATGCGAGTCAGTTACTTTTAGTGATAAAAAAGATTATTGCATCCTTTAAATCAGTCAAGAAGATTGTTACAACAGAAGAAGCTAGAGCTATTGATTATCGCCTAAGGATATGTATGAATCCAGCAACAAATCCAGAATCATCATTGTAAGTGTTTGATTATATTATAATAATGATATTGATTATTTTTATAGATATAAAAAGCGTTTAGCTGAAAAAGCAGAAGAAGAAGAACAAAGAAGGAAAAAGCTAAAGACATCATCTTCATCTTCATCTTCATCTTTATCTTCTGATCAGAACGATTAAACATTGATATATATTCTATTTTATGCAATTTTCTTAAAATAATAAAAAGAAACGGGCGGTATTACCAGGTATCATTTTTTTTTTTTATACAATTTTAAGAAAATCAAGGTAGTTCACCTTCTTCCATATCCGCTCTTCTCTTCTTTGGAATACTAGATGGTGGCTGACCGTCCATTTCTTCATCATTATTTTCATCATCAATAATAAAGATAAATCCATTTTCATCTGTTGCTTCCGTGTATTTTTGTGATGCACGTTCACCCGTGCTTGAAACATGTTCCTTTGTACCTGAAGCACCTTCAAACCCAAATTTAAACCATCGCACATATGTACTATCTGTCCGTTTCGCCTTCTTTGCATTGAATAATGACAAACTAATTGGTGCATCATTATCATGCGGTGGTTCACTTGCATAGTCCTCAAGCCATTCCCAAGGTTTACATTGTTCCAAGCAGGTTTCAACATGCTGCTGTTGCTGTTGGGGATCGTGTGTTGGTGTAAGTCCTAGCATGGATGATGCCATTTTGGTATTTGACAAATACACATTGTGTGCGAGGAAGGGCATAATACGCTTTACACGACCATGAAACATGGCAGGTACAGCTGCTGATTCATTTTGCATTGACTAGACATAATAATGATTAGGAATCACACTTGTTAAAATGTACCTTTTATCACACTTACCCCTAAAAGTGAAAGACTTGCTTTTTTAAGTACTTTGGGAACCTCTGCATATATAAATAACTATTCAGTAAAATACACACAATATATATAAAAGGTAAATGATCCCTACCATCAACCAATAGTGAAACAAAATCCAGAGTGAATTCAAAAAACCTCTCTTGGCTACCATTTCCATGTACTACAGGGTTCTATATACACAAGTAGCATTAATACAAGTTTACATTACAAAAGTCATACTTTTGGACTTACGACCAGCAAAGGTACCAAGACTCGAATCCAGTCCAAAATATCACATTCATCTTCTTTAGGATGTTCCCAAATAAGTGAAGCAAAAGGTACGACAAGTCTTAGGCGTATTAAGAGACTAGCAGAATATACACTGTTCAGCAAAAACAAAAAACAAAAACCTCCCTCATCAAATTATCAATTGGAACTTACCTAGTGCGTATATCTTGTAAAGATAACTTCTTATCACCTATCAAATCGTTTGTCACTGCTTCAGGTAACCCTTCTGTTATTAATAAGGCAATGGCCATATCCTAAATAATAACAAAAAAAAAAAACAAAGTTTAAAACACACACACACACATTTTCATCTACTTAGTCCTTTTATAGCTTACCACATTGTTTTTTACAAGCTGAAGAGCATGATAGGCATCAGAGTAACATACATTAGCACCTTGCATTACTTTGTACACCAATAAACCAGACTTGAATCTCACTATCTGCTTAAATATTGTTTTCACCAATTCAATCTTCTGGTCATTGGACCAAATATTCTCTGCCAACATGTGCTGTGTAATATTTAGAAAAGCCTTTGCTCTATACGTATATTTACAGGAATCAAACATGGCGCCCGGTTCCGTTGCCTGCATGAGTAATATATTCTCTGGAAACTCTTGATCTTCACCTCCTTCAAGTAAATGTGAACCATGATTTAGTAGCTCTAATAGAACAGGCTCACGAATCTCGTGAATTAAATTCTTAAAGAATTGGAACCGCCGCTGTGCCTTTGCATGCTCTCGCTCTTCTTTACCATCCGACAAGACAATATCATAAAAGAAATACACAAATGACTCAAGGTCCTTATTGTTATTTGCTGTTGGCATTGTTGACATGGAGTCCATCATGGACACATCATCGCCCAATATGTGTGGATTGTTGGGGTTTTGATAATTGCCATCCGATAATGAAATATTGTCCAGCAAAAGATTAATCTGTACACGACATTGTGCCTCATTCCATTGACTTACGTTTGAAAACACACGTCGAAGTTTATCCACAAAATCAGGATTTGTATCAATCGTTTGTCGTTCACTATACAGACTACCGCCAATCAATTCATCAACAATACACAACATCTTTTTTTTCATTCTCTTCTCTATCGAAGCCTCTGCTTCACGTGCTGCAAAACGCTGATAGACACCATTCAAGTCGCGAATACAAGCCTGTCTAAACCATCCAATCTGTAGCAAGTCTGCCCGCAGCATCACCAAGTCTTGTAGTAATGATGAACTTAGCGGTAAATTTGTTGCAATCATCACCAATTTTTCCATAAGCGCAAACATGGGTTCAATGCGATCCAGGCTACTTGCAAGCTGGGATTGTCGCTGTACCTCAAGTCTATAGTACTCTTCGACACGAAGCTTCCAGGGCATAAAGAATGTTTCGCCTTCCATCCTTGCAGTGTTGTTATTTGACTGGATAATCAAGAGTCGAACAAGGACAATAAGGTTTTGACAGAATACAACTAGGCGACCCTCTTCTGCTGTACCGTTCGTTTGATACTGCTGACACTCATGCCCCACTTGCTCAAACCAGAGTAATGCAAACCTTTTAATTGTATTATCCAAATTCATTACATTGTAGGAAACCAAGATGGCAAGGAATACAGGAACCCAAGAACAGGGTTGATTCATATCCTCTAGAACGATGGCATTGTTGCATAGCCAGTGAATGACTATTTCATCTATTTGACCTGTCAAGAGTGTTTGATTTGCGACATGGCTAATGAGTTGGGCAAAGGCACGCAATAGTTTGTGGAATTCATAAAGTGCAGGCGAGAGTGTATTGTCAGTATTATTATTGGTGGTAGTGGCAGAAGCTTCACTCGCAATCGATTTCTCTTTGGCTACATTCGAGAGTATTTCCCCACAGGTCTCTAAAATCGCACCAATCCAGTCAGTCGCAAGCTGTGGAGGTGCACCGAGTGACTCACACACCATTTGAATCGTAGTAAAACTGGGATCATTTGATAGTTGCGTCAATTCGCTTTTAATCAACTCTACTTTGTTGTAACGACCTCTTAGTTTTGCTTTGATCTGTAAATCTTGCTGAAGTTGAGAACGTAATGTATCATCGATTTGATATCCTTCTTGAACCAATTGTACCATATACATCATCATACATCTTTCTCTATTGCCACGACTTTGCGTGTTTAAATGCTAAAAAAAAAAAAAAATAGCTGAGAAAAGAGATCATTACAGCCATCTATTTACATCTTACCTTTTGCCAAACAGCATTAATAACCCGTGAACCATTATTTGTCAATTTCCAATAATTGGAGTACTTTCTAAAGGTATCAATCACATATGGATACAACGTGCTATCATTTGACTTTTCCAAAACCCATAATGATAATTCGATAATACTTAAATAGTCCTTTGACAGGTCAAGAAGTGTAATGATGGCAACAAATTGTCGAGTATTGAGTAGACTTGAACCGGGTGACGTCATAACTCTCCAGTTATCTTCACCAATTCTAATAATAATAACCCATATGTTAATATGTATGCATATATAGAGTGTATAGGGATAAAATGGCCTTATTTTCTTACTGGATGCTCTTTACTACAAATCGCTTTACTTCACTCAGCAGCCAATTACTAGTGAAATCCAATAAAGAATACCGGGTTGTTGATTTCATGGTATTTACAAATTCAGTATAGATATCATCCAAAAAAGCAAGCTCAAATGATTGAACTGAATCCACCGGCATGGATTGTGTCATTTCCTTTGAATCTGCTCCAAAAAGGCAATCGACATCACCGTGATCAAATCCTGTTAAAGCCAATCGAGCAATGCGCTTCAACTTGTCCAATATTTCAGCTTCTGTATTATTGATGGTATCAGTGCGTAAACCATAGAGTGCCATGTGTCGTTGGTTTAAGAGATAGGCAGGTGCTGGTGAAAGTAAGGGAAAGGATGCCAAATGATAGAGACATTTTTGAACTTGTGGTATATGACGTCGTTTTGGTTCTAAATCACCTCTTGCAATCAGTCTTAGTAGGTATTTTTGATATGAGAATAGTCGAGTTCGAATCAATATATCAAATAGGTAAATAACTGAATGATTTGACTTTGTAACCGCTATGAATAAAGCAGGCTTGGGTTGAATATATAAATATATATAAAATAAGTCTATCCACTTACCATACTCCCCTAATTGATACTCATCGTCAGTGTTGATGTCTTCTCCTTCAATATCCTCTCTCTTTGTCTCATTATCTAAAAAGCGTATTAACGCATCCTGTAATAAATCGTTTCGTTCTTGCGGTCTCTCCTTATCTCTCCATGCCAGTAAAACAGATGTAACCAAATACGCCTTCCAATCGCCATATCTCGATTCACTTGTTGCCCATTGACACATGATGCTAATCAACCTGTAGAATTTAAATGATTCAATACGCATTGTACCAAATATCGCCTTTGATGCAGATTGAGCCGAGTGTCCACGAATATCAATCCACTGTTCACCATTCAGTAATAAACCAACACTGCTATCAGCATTTTTACCGATACTATCCAGTACATGCACTACGCGTTCTTCATCTCCACTTATTTCGGATGTTTCTGCTTGTCTGGTATCATTATTATTGTTATTATTTCTCATTTCATTCTCTTCTAGTGTTCCACAGAATACTTCATTCCGTGCTTTGATCATGATCCAATATTCAGACATGACATGTCTTATATTGGGCGGTTGTTTGATTGTGTTTTCTTTTTTAGCATTGTCTTGTTGTCCAAAGATGATCTCAAAAAGGTTTCGGTATTGGTGATAGAGTTTAGGTACTACAAACATATCAGGCGTTGAGAGAAAGAGGGACTAGAAAGAGAGAACAGAGATGGTTGATACTATTGTTTCTATTGTATATACATATATATATATATATATATATATATATATATATATATATATATTACCTGTAATGTATGTTCAATATCCTTTTCAAGTCCATAATATGCACTTTTTATATTCTCATCCTGCACATGCCTATTATTATATTGTACCAGCTAAAATAGAAGTAATAAATACCAATTATAATGATTCACACGCACACACACTTACTGCACTATACGACTTGATCAATATCTCTATCAATATCTTTGATAGTGTTCTATTGCGCTTATACTCATCGATATAGTCCTGTATAACACCCGTCAATACCAACCAAAGCACCTCAAAGGAAGTACTTGCACCCAATGTATCTAATGTCCACTTTAAAAATGTTCTTTGGTTCAGCAACCCCTCAAAATATTGCCATCGAGCCAGTCGCACACTATAAGACCATCTCTGCTCAAATCTTGTTCTACTCTCGGGTGTCAGCCAAGGCTTTGGTGTGCTATCATGCTGATTCTTACTACGAGGTTGCTGTTGAGATGGTGGATTATTCTGATTATTAGGAGCCAATTCATTCAATTGTCTTTTCAGGTGACTAGTCACTGTAGATGTCCATTGTACTGATTGTGAATCCATTGTATTAGTGGCATTACTTGCACTACGTTGACTCTAAGTAAATATTTATATATTAGTTGAGATACTATTATTATTATTATTATTATTGTTTATTATTATTACCATTTCTGATAATCCCACAATTTTAATATACCAGGTGGCTCGCAAGAGTGGAACTTGTTTTGCCGCTAGAGCATCGAGTAGTTTTTCTCCCTTAAAGCCGTGTGGTACATTTCTAGCTAGTTTGCGAAGTGGCGTTAGTCCACTTGCTAATTCTTGCATCCATTGCTCTCTTTTTGAATCAATCAGAGTGGTTCGAATGGGTGCTCTGAATGAAGAGGGTCTATTATGTGTATAATATAAGTATATTGTTATTGTTATTGTTATTATTATTTATTATTGTTTTACCCTGTTATGGTTGCTATGTTGTTTTGACGTTGTAGCACTTGTACCATAAAGCTGCCTAATTCATTTAGTAATCGATTATCATCTTGTAGTTTTCCATAAACAATGTCGTGTGCACAGGTATGCTCATTCTTTCATAAAGAGATGATTAGTGTTTTTTCTTTTTTTTTCTATTTTTTTTTTTTTTAAAAAAAAAAAGAATCTTACAGAAACAACAGGTTTGTCTTGAAAACCATGTCGAACATTCTGTTCGGTCAAATTATCCTCTTCCTGGCCCTGTTTCTGCGGAAACATCCCTGGATAACCCAAGGAACTCATTGTTCTGCTAAGAGGTAGTTTACGAGGCGGTGGCTGTAGTGAATACTTCTTCAAGGGTGTATTGTATCTCTGTACATTGGGTGAATGGTAACCCGGTGAAGATGAAGTAGAATAAGGTGAGGCCAAGTTGGGTGTGCCATGGTTTTGTTGAGAGCTATTGTTGCTATTTTGTGGTGGAAAGGGAATGTTGAGATTGCCACTTGCATTAGAATAAGATGAATTCGAAGACGAATAACGCGTGTATTGTGCTTTGTTATTGTTTAATAGTGAGATGGTTGGAATAGAAAGAACAATGGATTACTTACGTTGATGTCTACCGGTCATTGTTGGTAAAAGGAACCCCAACTTGCTCAACCAAGTAAAAAAAAAAAATTAAAATATATAAAAATGTAAGAATATTACACACACACTCTTTTTTTTTTTTTTTTACTTGTTTTGGTCGGAGTGGAATATCATCTTCATTCACTTGATATCCAAGCAAACAATTCAAACAAAAAGGAACTGGTAACCCAAATTCACTTTCTTATTATCATTAATATAAGATTTGTTTATTATTATATCATTATTATCATTACAAAATGAATGTGAATTACGTAAAACGAGTGCCCTAAAGTTTGACCCATGTCTGGGGAGGCAAAGGCTCCATCTTTAATTAGTCTCCGTTGATAAGAAAGGTCGTTGGTATTTAGAGTCTATATATCTCATAATAAAGAAAATATTTTATTTGTCGTCTAACTTATGTATTTGGTTTGAATTTCCTTCTGGAAGGGGAGTCTTTCGATATCGATGAACTAAAGCCGATCAAACCGATGTTTTATGCTCCGTTCTTGTCTCTGTTGACGGTGTTAATTTTACAAAGTCTATCAAAACACTGAAGAGCTCCTGAAATACGAACAACTTTTCCATTTATTCTAAGAGTCTACTTTCTTAAATGTCAGAAATAATTACTGCAGGTTACAGTTGGGGCATATCCATCTACAGCTTTACAGTAATCATCCGATGATGTCAATCTCTTGAGATACCCTTTACAAGAAACCTGGATATGGCCCTTCTTATAGGTTGCGATACTATGATCTGTCTGGATAGTAATTTGTTTCCGGCCAGAGAGATTTTCCACAGACAACTTGCTATGATTCGATATCACCTTCGATAAAGTCATTAAAGTCCGCACTAGTTAGTTGGACATCAGGACAAACTGCTTGAATAAGGTTTCCATCCAGCATTGCTTCCCTCTCAGTATCTTGAGTAAATCCTTCGTTCTCTGAATAGCTAGTGCAAAATCATTTTATTCTTGTGTCAGCTTTCCCAAAAAAGCTTCCTCGCTGATACTTGGCTTGATCATTTCCTTTAACACTTGTATTAGCATTCTGTGCAGCACTAGTTTCAAATTGATCATTTCATGTTTGGATGTCCCTGTCAGTTTGGATTTCTTCATTAACTCTGATCTTTGTCATAGTTGAGCCAACAATATTATTAGCTAGTGGAATCTTCTAAAAAAAAAAAAAAAAGAATTAAATTAACTCTTGAAATAAAACCACTTCTTTGTTTCTTACAATAGCTTAGTTTGATTTTTTGACAGCTTTGGTTTTCTACCAGAAACCATCCATCTGCGACCGCGAGGATTCTTTTGTCTTTTTATTTCCTTTGACGTTTGCAACGCCTGTAACTGACTCATTTTCCAAACTACTTTGAGATTCTTCGACGCTCATCTTTAATGAATACTTTAATGGAAAGTAAAAAAAAAAAAAACTTCACAACAAGAATAATCTCAGGTCCTAGTTTCCATATTTAGGTTAGTGGATTCAAGACTTTTTATTGGATGATTTGGTGAATTCTAGTGAAATCTAGCAATTCTCATTAGGTCTTTTATTCCCATTCATAAGCACAGGGTCTAAAATTTAGCCACAAAGAAATTAGCAGCAACCAACTCTAAACCATGCTCTTTAATGTACAACTTGTAATCCCAGCGCATTCTTGATAAAAGTGATTCAAGGTGAGCATCAGCCTTTGTTTGCTTATAGAGTAGAAACACATAGCGATGTTCACCTGTAAATGGTGGAGGACCAGGTGGAGCATAAGAACCACCAATTTGCTTACCAGCCGAGGCATCACCAGATGAACCTGGAATATCAATGATGGTCCAGTGACGAACGGGGCCAAGAACTGCCCAGCTTCTGGTGGGAGCATCAGGATCAATCTATCGTTATTATTATTATTAAGGATCAAATCATCATCTATTTGTATTACTATTATTACTTACACATAAAAGAGTATATTTGGAAGTGTGATCTTCCACTGTGAATGTCACCTTGGGTGTAGGTTTGGATTCTGCTCTACTAAGTAGAGTGCCATTGTTGACCTTGATGGCATTGGGGAATTCTACATCAAGAGACGAGCTAGTTTCAAAGGCTTGAGGCACATCTATTTATTTATTTATTTAGTTTAACAAGTGAATTTATGTATAGATTAAAAGAATGTCTTACAGTCAGGGACAAGGCCACTATCGATAAATGATTTTAGATTGAAGGTTGTTTCAGTAGACATATTTTGATTTTAAAGCTATCTATTTTACGATGAAAAAGAATAATAAAAAATATAAAGGTAATTTATACTTTTTTTAGAAAATCATTTTTTACCTAAAATTTTTTTCCGAGAAAAAAGTTTTTTCCGCTGAACAAGAATTCATCTTAAGCAGTGGTACACCATAAAATATAATAGATGACAAATTACTAAAAAGGAAATAGTCGCAAGAAATATCAGATTCACAACAACTAGAGCCAGTTTATATTATGCATAGTATCTATGTCTACATTAAGGATAGTGTATCTTGCGGGGAAGGAGGGTCAGTCAAAACTGAAGCCTATTCCTTATTGGCTGTTTTAGCACAACTAAGGAGAGGGAAAGTTTAAAGTAATACATATCCAGAGAATGTAATTGGAAGGTCTACAGAAAATACACCACAAGCAATCAATCTAAACAATAATACCTTTTCATTTCTGGATATCGAAACCCAATTGCAATATTGGTATCTGCTAAATTGACTCATCCAACATCAATAAAAAACATTTTTACTTGATTCTATTAAATTTGTTTATAATAGTATCGAATTTATCTTTTTTACACCCTCTTTGAAATTGTTGTCAATAATAAAGGACGGTAAACCGTTATAATTGACTATTGAATAAAATACAAATTCACTATCATCCGCACAGTATATATGGTCAGCAGTGACCTATAATAATCCAAGATACATGATGGTAAATTTGATGAGTAATAGTACAAAGAAAGGAGAAGGAGAAAATGAAATAAACTTTTTTTTTTTTTTTTTTTTTTTTTTTCCTGAAGGACAAACGAGCCAATAAATGAGTTCATACTGATAAAACAATGAAAGTATCCCTCTCCTTATTTACGCCTTCCTAATTATTCCACTGTGTTACAAGAGAAGGAATATATATTTACGATTCGGGATTGTGTTCTCTCTTTTTTAAAAGTTGACATGTGATATGTACACTTTGTGATGTTACTGTTTATTTCAAGATGTTAAGAAAAAATAAGATAATAATTGAGAAAAGTAAATAGAGTAGCTGAGAAAAATAATAGTGTCATTCGTATAACAAAAGTAAAGTACCAAAGAAGACACAAGAGTTCAAGATGAATTGTTATAATTTGTTGATTTTTTATCATAAAAAATAAAATAAAAAAAGTTACATTTACATGAACCATTGCTTGTTTTTAATTACTTACGCCGAGAAGTGCGACTATAGAGGAGGACGGCCATGAAGATATTGATAATTAAATGAAGACGGGTGTATCTGTTATTGCGCTTAAGTATACAATATTAGTCCCCTTTTTAAATTATTTTCAACTTTTTCTCAATAATCTGAAAATGTTTCTCAATAATTTGAAACTTGTTCTCATTTTTTTGAACATGCCAGTATATGAACAGATCGTATTGCTCGACAATGCATTAAAGTTTCGTATTCATTACAGATGCAAAAATAAAATAAAATAAAATAAAATAAAATAAAATAAAATAAAATAAAATAAAATAAAATAAAATAAAATAAAATAAAATAAAAAAAACAAACTTCAATTTTAGGTGTAGTTCAAAGTGATTCGCTGTATTTGGATCATTGAAAGAGATAATATGTAAGCAAAAGTTGTCCAACTTATTTAGAAAGTACACAAGCATAGTCTTTACATCTCGTGTAAACCAAGGACCCGAAAAGAGGCGAATATTGAGATATATTTCTGGATGTGTTACAACTCTTTTCAATACAAGTTATGATACACAAATCGGATGTTGTCAACACTTTATTCAAATGTAACAAAAATCTTAGCAGTAATCACAGTAATGATAAGAAATAGCCATGGTTATTCTATAGAATGTATATAATTTATTTGGTAGCAATTTGTTATTTAAAAATGAATACATAGATGAAAATGAGGATGACATGACATGAATGATAGATCTATCTTAAGGGCATAGTAGTATAAATGAAGTTGGAGGGGTATTTTTGTGTTTTTTTGTGTTTTTTTGGGAGTTTATGATATATTTTTCTAGTTTTTTCTTTTTTTTTTTTATATCTAGCTTGTTTATATCGTTTTCTTCTTCTTTTGATTTTGATTTGTATGGTATGTTGTAGATAATATTCGACCTCTATAGCTGGTAGAACATTTCAAACAAGTTGGATATGTATGAATATGAATAAAGTCAAAATGACTTAGTTAGCACAAGGCTTCTTGGGGCACATCCTAAATATGTCATATTTATTAGTAAAGTGACAACAAAATTTTTAAAAACAAAACTTACATAGAGTAATGACCCTTTTGACCACAGTGAATGCAACGACCGTCAGACATGGTAATATTTTCTTAAGTTTTTGTATGGGAGAGAATGAATGAGAGATTGAGGGCTCGTTTGGTGGTTTATAAGATGAGGGTATGCGTTAGTGGCTTGAATGGATATAAGATATATATATAAAGACAAGAAGAAGAAAAAAAGGAAAGAGTGGTAAAAGCCATCTTATTTATACTTTTTCCCTGATTTTTTTGACTGTTATCCCATTGGCTCAGGGGTGATCAAACCGCAAATGGTACTCCCATAAACAATTAGAGTAATAGTCGATTTTACAGCATGTCGATCGCCTCCACACGTGGCCAAATTATCTAGCAACGATATTATTCGTGCACTACAACAATAGAGACAAGCAGGTAATCCCGCCTATTTATTGACTTGATATATATAAATAAAAATAAAAAGTCAGCTTATTTGATATATTCATCATTCACAGCAAGGTGAGTCTTGTAAATGTATGAGATGGTTATTTTATTGTTTTTTATTACATTTAAATTAAATTGATATTTCAATCTGCTATTACAGACCCTTTAATAACATGATGAAAATAATAAACTAAACATATTACTATTTAACGGAGTTAGCAGCCGATGATAAAACGTGTTTGATGTAACAGAAAGTACAATAATTACAATGACGAGTTAAAATAAGGGAAAAATATTGGGCAAATATTAGCATTGTTGTTAACTATACATACTTTATTTAAAATTTTAGTGCTTAACTCCGCTTCACGTGGCTAAAAAAAAAAGGCTTTTCTTTATCCACGTTGCCTTCCTCATTTCAATTAAAACCCGAAAAATAAATAAAATGCGTTCTGTCAAATTACTTTATCTCGTCCTTGCATCATTTTCATGAGTAAGCCATCTCTTTTACCTTTTCCAGCTTAAAAAAAAAAATCAAAAATAAAATAATGAACCAATAGAGCTCCGATCTCTTGTCTCTAAAAGGAGCAAATCCCTGCATCCAAACAGGATATTTATTTATTTTTACTTGATATTTTTACTTTGTAAGCAAAAGCAGGCTTAATTCAAGTAGAATAACGTAATGAGCGCTTTTGATTTGATAAAAAAAGGAAATTTTGTAAAATAAAGAAAATAAATAGAAAGAATTGTGCTTTTGCTTTAAAAATAGCCAAGTAGTACATATTTAGATGTTTGCACAGGCAGTTTGTGCAAGTCATTGTGTTACCATTATACTATATACGATACAGTGCATGTTCGTGTCTCCATTCTATCAATTCAACCATTTATCTTGTTTATAGGAGATCAAAGAATTGGTTTTAGATGTTCCAAGATCACAGGCAAATAGGAAATATCATTTTCCGAGACCTTAAATTTTCGAAATTGTTATTAAACTAACTAGCAATACACAATGTGGACTTTATCCATAGCAAAAATATTGGATAGTTCTTGTGTTGTAATGCATGATCGGTTCATTTTTAATCATGTTTGAACATCTCACTCATGTTTTATATATTTAAATATACTCAATTCAAGAATGAAAGGAAAAATGATTCTGAATAGGCTAGAATTCCAAAAACATGACAGAAGCTAAACACCATGCGAGTTAGTATACTCTCGCGCGACATGTTGTCAGTATTATTCAATTCATATAGTTTCCTCCTATTTAATATCTTTTCAACCACGTTGATCAACTACATTGAATGTAATATGTATAAAGCAAACAAGTGTATGGTATATTTGATTGATTTAGAATGAGTCATACAAAGTTGGATGGTAATGAGCCTAAATGCTCATTTATTTACCTTTTTTATTCAAGTGACTATTACATCTAGATTTTCCATAGATTCTACTCCCTTCTTTCTTTGAATGGTAACTAATTAATGGATTATTAGCA
>MU622258.1:355418-408194 GCA_025399235.1 Backusella circina FSU 941
ATGTTGTTTTCGGGAAAAGTTGTACATTTATCTTTGTATTTGTATATATTATTGTAATGGAAGACAAAATATTAATAACGCGAGTTAGCTACGTGAAGACGCTTCATTATTCCCAAGTCGAGGCTAGACAGAGGGTGGAGATCCTATTCCTTGCCCTCGCCACAAATAAAATCCATCACATGGAGCACGCCCCCAAACTGATCCACTTGCATGACTACTTCCATGACCTGAACACTAAGAACGTCTCTGGCTACTTACCCCTCACCCCCGACAAAAGTTAAATGGCGGTACTACCGAACGTAGTTCTCTACCAGGTAGTTTACTGGCAGAAGAAACGTAAATTATTTTATCTCTTGCTAACATATTTCACTTTTCAACAACATCTTAATACTGCGCTGAACTGCAAAATTGAAGGACCGGCACTTCATACATACTATGTCCAACCCGGTCGAAATATAATTTCCCTCCTTTTTACTTTTTATCTTATTATTTCATTTTTCTTTTTCTTTTTTTTATATATAAAAATATATAAATAAACCATTTTTGGTTTAATTTTTTCAAATAAAAGACACGGGTTTGAGGTGAAAAAATAAATAAAAAAAAATTTTTTTTGTGGAAGATATTGACTTATTTCGTGAGAACAAAGGTAAGAAGGAGAATAATTTTAGGAAAGTTACGGTAACGTGGACTATAATTTCGGTAGTAAAACAGACGTAGGACAAGGTTCGGGTATTATGGTATTTGGATGTTGTTTCTCGATTTATGTTCTGCTTATTGTCGTTTTTTTTTTTTTTTTTCTAAATGGAGAAGTTAGTAAAAATTTAGTACGTTGACCAGTTCAACGAATTTCCCTTACTATAGTGGGAAGTGACTACGGAAGTATTTGAGAAGACGGATGTTCTTTATATTCATTTATTTGAGATAAGATGGAGTATTTGTGAATGGAGGAGTCGACTCGGTGGTTAGAACTACCGATGATTTGAGCAACATCAGCGAACGTAAGGTTTAACGCGTTTCCAGAAATGTTAGATAACCGTTATCATGTTCAACTCAACATGAAACAAAAAATTCTGTGTTTATATAATTATAACTGAGTATGTAAACCCAACCTCCTCTTTAGTTTCTGCTGAAGACTTACTTATAATACACAGAAATCAAAAGGATAAACTAGACGTATGTGACGTGCTAATTGACGATTATTTTGTACTTTCCGTAACTGTTAGATTGTTCTTAATTTTGCACAGTTCATTTTGTTCATTATTTTATGTATGTTTTGCTCGTAGGTGTTTTCGTGGACAGTCTCATCCCAGAACTAGCTCATTTGCGACGAAATCAAGATTCCTTAATCAGTGCAAAAGTTTGTTCCGGTACACTTAGACCGGTACTCTTCCTTTATTTAGTTCGCACATCCTAAGGTATAAACAAATAAATACACATTTCATTTTGCTTAACAAAAACAACTTTTTTATATTTGGTGTCCTATAGCCTTAATCTTTTTCTGTCAATATCCTGATATATATCAATAGAATGGTGCGTAGAACACAACTGTACTGTCCCTTCCCACAGTATCAATATAATTCTATCACCAACGATACGTAGTGTTTATTTATTATGAATAGACATAACTATATCCTCTCGCCTCTTCTTCTCTGTGGTAGTTCTTTGTCCCCTAAGAAACTACATGTCTTTATCCTTCACTTTCTTATTAGACTATTTATAGACTTTTTCTTTTAGTAAGATAAAGTATCTCGAGATTAGGACGTACCTCTGTGTTTGAACTAATTATCATAACAACTTTTGTTACCAAGGTAAAGTCTCGTTCTAACACAGACATTTTTTTTTTTTTTTTTTTTTTTTTTTTTTTTTTTTTTTTTTTTTTTTGGGCCTTTTTGCTAGTCGGGTAGGTGTTGGTCTATGTTTGTCTAGGCTATAAAATAAACACACAAATATCATCGGTTATTTTCACGTTCTTTTTTTTTGACATCATGTTAAGTGGTATGAAAGCTTATGAGACTGGGATGAAAATCACATCTAGTTCAACTTAATGGTGTTTGACATTATTTTCACGAGGATTAGAAGGGTCACTAAAACAACAATTAAATTACTGATAAAACAACAGTCTTATATAGCAAGAACAGCTCGTAAGCGTATAAAGACGTACCTCACCTCAGCGTTTATTTCGACAAAATCCGACCAAACAGGTTGTAAAACTACACGACTAGATAAAGCTCGACTGGGGAGCGAGGCTCAGTTGGCGTAACGTTTTCTAATATAATGGGCAGATAATCGTCCAACAAACTCCTTTGAAAAGGGTAGTAACAGCTAGAATAACTGACCTTTCACTATCTTACGAAGAGTCAAAACCTTTTAATGTACATAAACTTCCACGAAAACAGATAACGACTCTAATAGGTAATGTATAAAAGATTATCTGGACTATTTGGGGACATAAAGAAAACATATAGAAAGAAGTTTGGAACTCTGAACCAACGCTGATTTTACGAAATCTTATTGACCAATATTTGGGACTGAATAAATAAAACAAATGCACTCAAGAGTGAACATTAAATTACATACTCTTCGATAAAACTAGAACTAAGACGATTTTATTTTTACCGTAGCTCTATTGTTTACCTTGCTTATGAATGGAAGTGATTTACCAAAATTTCGTATAAAATAGTAAAACCACATATGAGAACTGTGTGTGTGTGTGTGTGTGTAATGGGTGTATTATATAAGGGTTGCCCTGGGCGGAGTTTTACTGATATTAAATAATATTATTAGATCAACCACCAAAAGATAAAAAACGACATCACTTCTTTCGATTAGGAAAGAAGAAAAGTAAAATAATATGATTAATATTAAGCATAATAAGATAGCGATATTCAACTCTCTATATCCTTAGATCCAAATGGTAAATTGGAAAGTGCATCTGTATCCAGTCAATCAATACCAACATCTCGAAAGAGATCCAATGAATTGGACTCTCGTACCTTTCTAGACGCCTCTGCATCTGATATTCAAAGATTCTATCAGCAAAGAGAGGAAAGAAAAAAGTCTGCAGGATCAGCCGCAAGCAATGGTAAACGGGCGAAAGAGACAAACAAGGTAAAAGATCAAATATATATGATGTGCATAAATTAATTTCATTCAACTGATTGGATATTTACAGATAAGATGCAAGTATTATTATTATTATTATTATTATTATTATTATTTAGGCTTTGATTTAACAATACAAGATATAGTGGATCAGAACTTTGAACGAATGGATGGTATTCTTGTACCTGATTATCACAAGTCACCTGCTCCTTCCTCTAATATCTCTTATATGACGGATAGTGTAAGTCTTTCTGTTATCTGGCAAGTAGGATGATGATTAAACCTCATCATGTCATAATAGGGTTATGATGCAGAATCATGGGCTGCACCTGACAGTTGGGGTGTTCAACCTGTTTATGGTAATAGTGAGTATTCAACAGCAAATTCAGTGATGGAAGAGGATAATACCGAGTTTGAGGATTATCAAATTGATGTGCCTGACAAGTGGGATGGTCCAAAAAAGAATGTATGTTTTAATACGAGCCAGCATACTAATAATTGACTACTAACTTGTCCCCCCCCAATGGATGAATTATAGGCAAATATAAAGATTTATCGTGTAGATCAGACATATAATACATTGCATGTTCCAGTCAATTCCACTTCATTGGATATATTAAAGAAGATGGCTGCAAAGTTCTTTCTCTCGGATGTAACAAAGTTTAATTTGGTGATGCGTAGACATAATGTTGGTAAGTTGTTTCTTTTTTAGCAAGTTATCGGGTATCTTATTAAATTCATATATAAAAGAGCGTATATTGGGTCTTGGTGAAAAACCATTACATATTCAAAAACTACTGCAAGAGCAAATGGGTTATACAGAACAGGACAAGATTGATGATGTCAGTTACCTTGTTCGTTTCCAAATGACACCAAACATAGCAGCACCGATACCAGAGGAAAAGGAATTTGGTCAGCATGTTGACCTTCAATCACGTTCACTTTCTACTATTCCTATTTACCTTTACAAGCATGCTTCTCGAATTGTTTCACTCGACATTTCAAAGAATCTAGTCATTGAAATTCCACTTGATTTCATTCAAATGTGCGGTAATCTAAAGCAACTTTGGCTTGCTAATAATGAATATGCTACATTACCTCCATCAACACACTACATTGAATCTTTGGAACATTTAAATATATCTGGCAATCGCTTATCAGATTTAGATCATGCCCAACTTGAACACCTGCAAGGCTTACGCACTTTACGCGCAGTGAACAATTGCCTCGAATCATTACCCAGCTCTTTTGCCTCATTTAAACATCTCACTACATTGTTCATATCCAACAATTCATTTACTAAATTCCCTCTCGTCATTTGTGAAATCACCAGTCTTGCTTATCTTGACATCAGTTTCAACAAAATTCAAATTTTCCCTGATGAAATCGGTCAATTAACAAATCTGATTGGTTTATTTGCTATTGCTAATCGTATTGCCGGTGCATTGCCTGATTCGTTCATGTATTTAACAAAACTTCAAGAGTTGGATATTCGCCAAAACTTGATTACAGATTTGGACGTGATTTCCAACTTGCCTCGACTCGAGATCTTATTGGTCGACTATAATTCAACAAGTATTATTAATTTCGAAATCAAAAGCTTAAAACAGCTCAAAATGTACAAGAATCACTTGACACAATTCAACTTGTCATCTCATACACAAGGCGTCAATTCTTTATGCGAGCTCAACTTGTCTAATTGTAAATTGTCCAGTTTGCCAGAAGATCTCTTTACTCACATGGTTGGATTGGAACGTCTGGTGTTGGATACAAACACGCTCAATTCACTTCCTACGTCCATTGGTGTGCTGAAATGCTTGAATAGACTCTCTATCCAGTCGAATAACTTGGAGACATTACCAGCTGAAATTGGAAAGTTGTCTGAATTAAAGATATTGGATGCTCAAAAGAACAATCTAAAGTCGTTGCCTCGAGAGATCTGGTTATGTGCTTCTCTTCAAACACTCAATTGCTCCTCTAATCTTTTGGATTGTTTTCCTGAGCCATTCTCTGCTATTCACGGTGACAGTGGACCAGATACTAATCACCACCACCATCACCACCATCATCACCATCATCCTATCAAGGAGAATGAACGTGTTGTTTTACCATCCATGAATGCTGGTCAAGGTATTATAAAACGATTAGATTTTGGTGAGACTGCCTCTCTGCTTTCAACCGATACATCCAGTACCGATGCTACATTCGTCAACAATGTCAATGTAAACTCTGCATCCATGCCTACTCAGCCACCTCCTAATTTTAATCCACCTAGCTTCTTTGCAAGCCCACGTAATCATCCACCTCCATTGTCTCTATCTTTACGTCAGCTCTTCTTGGGTGATAACTTGTTGACAGATGACGTATGGTCGCCCCTTTCCTTATTCTTGGAATTACGAACACTCAACCTTTCATTTAACGATCTATACGAGGTGCCTGCCAATGGTCTTTGTCATCAGCATCTGTATGAACTTTATCTTTCAGGAAATCAATTGACATCATTGCCAGCAGACGATATCGAGAAACTACAGTACCTTAGGGTATTGGCAGTGAATGGCAACAAGCTTCAGACTCTACCAGCCGAAATTGGTAAATTGAGAAAGCTACTCGTCTTGGATGTTGGAAACAACGTTCTCAAGTATAATATTGCCAATTGGCCATACGACTGGAATTGGAACTGGAATTTGGGCTTAAAGTATCTCAATCTGTCTGGTAATAAACGATTGGAGATCCAAAAGACATGGCCAGACCCCAACAATCCAAAGGATAAGGATCTCTCCGACTTTAGTGCCCTTACTCGTCTGCGTATGCTGGGCTTGATGGATATCACTATCCTCGGTGTTTCCATTCCTGAGGAATTCCATGATCGACGTGTGCGTACCTCACCTTCCGAGGTCAATAGTATGTCCTATGGTGTAGCAGATTGGTTGGGTCCCAGTGACCATCTCTCCACGTGGGATCTCGTCATGCCTCGCTTCCGTGCCAAAGAAGATGAGTGTATCTTTGCACTTTTTGATGGCTCAAAGCATCCCAAATCTGGTTGTCGTCTGACGAAACAATTGAACGATTTACTGACTGCTCAATTTACAAAGGAGCTAGCATCCATTAAGAGTGATGATACCATTGTATCTGCCATTCGCCGTGTGTTTTTGGGTCTGGAGCAAAGTCTTGGAGCAAGCCAAGCCATTGATAAAGATGCAGGTGCATCAGGTGTTGTTTGCTATATTTCAGGTACCAAGCTTTATGTGGCCAATGTGGGTGATGCTTTGGCAGTGATATCACGTAATAACGGTCAGGCTTATGAAATTACCCAAAAACATATCCCTCTTAATCCAAGTGAGGTGTCTCGTATTCGTGCCGCTGGCGGTCATGTGTCCAATTCTGGTTTATTAAATAATGAACTAAATGTATCTCGTAGTTTTGGTCATTTTCATCTGTTGCCCGTGGTCAATTGTAACCCCTTTGTATCTACCATTGATCTCGCAGAAAATGATGAATTTGTTATTATGGCTTCTCGTGGCCTTTGGGATCGTATGAATTATCAGACCGCTGTCGATATTGCTCGTACAGAGAAGGATGATTTAATGGCTGCCGCCCAGAAATTAAGAGATTTCGCCATTACCTATGGTGCTACTGATAATTTAATGGTGATGGTCATTGGTGTTGGCGATTTATTTGATAAGCGTGATAAGCGCTTTAGACATGGCAGAGGAAATAACATGGGTGCTGGTCGTGCTGGTCCGGAGGTGGGTGGTGATGATGGATTGGTTGTTAAAAGTAAGCGTAGAGGAAAAGAAGAAGTGCCTAGTGATTCGGTAAGTCTTGAATAATAATTAGAGACATTCTAAATATACTCACTCTTATTCCATTACAGACACTTGCTCGTTTAGAGAGAGAAGTAGCACCCCCTGTCAGTCAGCTTGCACTGGTATTTACAGATATCAAGAGCTCTACCCAATTCTGGGAAACTCAGCCTGAAAATATGCGTTCGGCTATCAAGATTCATGATGCCATTATGAGACGCACTCTGCGCAGTGTAGGTGGTTACGAAGTCAAGACAGAGGGTGATGCATTTATGGTCTGCTTCAAGAATATCACTGCCGCTTTACTCTGGTGTTTTACCGTCCAGCTACAGTTACTGGAGGCTGATTGGCCCGCTGGTATTCTAGATACAGAAGAGGGACGTGAAATTGAGAAGGACAATGTAGTCATCTATAAGGGATTATCTGTTCGTATGGGTATTCACTGGGGTAAGCCTGTATCTGAGCGTAATCCTATTACACAACGTATGGATTATTTTGGTCCCGTTGTGAACAAAGCAAGCCGTATCAGTAGCGTTGCTGATGGAGGACAAATCTGCGTATCCTCTGATGTCATTGCCGCTCTGCGTAATTTCCCCAGTATGTTTGATGAAGACGTGGAAGGCATCATGCCTGAAGACGACTTGGCCAAGTCAGATCCAAATACAGGTGCATTTCCAGTCAGTCGTGACTTGATACAGCTCAAGAAACTCGGATTTCATGTTGTTGAATTGGGTGAAAGACGCCTAAAGGGTTTGGAAACACCTGAGAATCTCTGTCTTGTCTATTCCAAGCAGTTATTAGCCCGTATTGAAGTAGAAAAGAGTGCCATTATACCCTCTATTCCCCCATCGATATCACCAAAGACATCTTCCGAAGCCACCAGTAATATACCATCGCCAAACATTGGACCTGTCCAAGTAACACAAGACGAACTCGCTGTGCAAAAGAAGACTGTGCGTACAATTGACCCTAACCTTGTTTGTGCAATGAGCAACTTAGCCATTCGATTGGAACGATTGACATCTGGTAATGTCTTGTATCAAGGTATGGCAGGCAGTTCAATTCAGAGCAGATATACATTTGCAGGAAACACTGGATCAGAAACGATTAGTGCTGCGCCTTCCGGTTTAGGGCTTATGCTAGACAGACATATAAGAGAAGATGCAACAGATGAAGAGTTATTGATTTTGATGGAAAATTGTGTTACAAGAGTAGAGGTGAGACATGAATATATCTAAACATAAACTCTTTTTTTTTTTTTTTTTTTTTTTAATGCATCAAAAGAATAACATCATCGTTGTATTTACAAAAAGTAGGAAAGTTTGCAAATGTTTTAGAACAACTAGGTGAAGCTACAGAACTTGATCCAGCTCATATTATGAAAGCACTAGCGATGTATGCGCAAGTTAATTCATTGTAAAAAGAAATCCCCTTCGGCATAATCAATACTATAATTTAACATACCCCCTTTTTTCTCCTCCAAGTATATAAATCCATACATTTATTTACAAAAAAAAAAAAAAAAAAAAAAAAAAAAAAGCATTTCCTTTCTCAAAGTGAATAAAGAGTGAAAGTTCTTCAAAGTTAGAATAGAAGACGCTTGATATAAAACAAAAACGATTAAAAGTATAAAAAGTAGTAGAAATCATATACTATGGTTATGGTCATACTAAAAAGGGGCAATTATACATTAAAAGAAAGTCGTTTCTATTTTTCATGCACCAAGATATTCCCAAAGGTGCTGTTGAACACTCTTGATATAAAAGAAAATAAAGTGCTATATCACAAACACCGGGCTGTAATGTAACAAAACTTCGATCATTATAAGCCTTTTTGGTGATTAAATATTACTTTACAGAATTTCTCATGAACTTTGGAATGTTAGTCTCTTGCTTTTTTTTTTCTTTTTTTACCACTATTTTCTGTAGCAATATATGCTACAACCAAGTATATTTATCTACAGAAAGAATGAGTGAAATTTGGATTTATGCCTATATTATAAAAAATAACTTTAACTATATGTTCTTGTGAAAGATACAAGCTGGTGCTACTATAATCGGATTCTCGTTCTACAGAGAGAGAGTGTCTATATATATATATATACATAAATGGATATGAAGAGAGGCTCAGCATGAGTTACAAATATTGATATGTAAAGTATGCTGTTCAAGGTTTGACAGGAATCAATGTGAAATCCACAGTGATGGCATCAAGTATATCAGATGATGTCTCTTTATAATAACCTCAAGATATTTTTTTGTACATTGTAAATAGTAATCTTGTTGAACATGAAATTTCTAATATTCTCCAGAATAGTTTTATAAATAGTTTGTTTATTTTGCGATTTTTTTTTTTTTTTTTTTGCCATTGTTAAAACATATGTATACAAACAATATGCGTCTATTAGTTATCCTTACCAGTTTTCTATTTACATTACATGGTGAGTTAGTCTGTTCTAACAGAGAAAAGAAGAATGAAAAGATAATTTACCAAAATAATTTTATAATAAAAACTATGAAAACTATAAAAAATACTAGTAAATGCAAGAATGTTTGAACGAGATGTTACTGCTCCAGTCCAGCAATTGGTTTCTGACATGTTAGGTATCAGTTCTCAATGTCAAGTTCTAGCGAATGGCGTAGGTTATATTATAGTAAATTTAATATTATTCAAATGATTCATCCTGAACTTTAGGTCAGTTCTTACACGGCTTCACAGGGCTATGCTGGTGCTCTAACTGTACAGGCTCAGTTTAGTACTCTATTGACTGATATGAAAACATCTATCACTGACTGTAACGCTATCTCTGCTCCCATGTCCGATGACGACACAATCGTAGTTATTGATGAGCTTGGTCCTCTTTCTTCTCAACTTGAGAGTTTTTTGGATGTCCTTAGAGATAAGAAACCCATTTTCGACTCAGTTATCCTTGTTACCTCCCTTATAAAGTCTAATCTTGACGAGTTCTGTTCTAGTTTTGAAACATTGAGAGTATGCTTATTGAATAGCTGCTCCAGTGATTATATTGAGGTAATGCAAGGCTATATCGATGCCGTTGAAGACAACTGTAACGTTGTTGTTCCTTTGTACGGTTAAGTGCATCGTTTTTGAGTTTAAAAATGCTTGCATGATTTTGACTTTGCTCATTAACCATTAAATGAATAAATAATTTATTTCAAATATTCTGGTTTAAATACCAAAATCGATTGATAGCAAATAAAATATCGGCGATAGTAATAATCAAAGTAATGGTATCCACACTATTTGTCTTTTAAATTAGTTGTACTGTTTCTCAATCTTTTATCATTATTGTGATATTATTTCTCAATAATTTGTAATTTTTTCTCAATTTCTTGAAATAAACAGTACCGGACATATACTGCTGATATAATGAAAACAAGCAAAATAGTAGTAAGTCTAATAAGTGAGAAGAGTACGAAGTCGACGCAGAGGGATATCAATGCACATAGGGAAGTGAAACTGCAGATGCCATTTTATTTTATAACCGTCATTTCTCAGGTGGCTCAGTGATTGAGTGACTGTTAAATGTGACTTGCTTTCATATGTCTAAAATCCATTTCTAAAAATTGAAGTTTAAAAATTAAAAAGGCTTTTTTTTTGCTTTAAACTTGATCAGAAAAAGAAAAAAGAAATGTCTGAAATTGGTGAAAAAAGATCCGGCCATTTTGAAGAAAATGCCAATAAAAAGTCAAAAACTGGTACGAGAAACGAGTTCTTTATTGAGCATCCTGAGCTGTAAACTAACGACTATTTCTATTAGAGTCTCGCAGGGAGCAAAAAACCACTCGTTTCGAAAGAAAGTCTCACGATAAGAGCTTTGAAATGATTAGCAATGCTAAAAAAGTATGGGAACAACTTCGCCGTGGTGATATCAGTCGTGATGAGCAAAAAGCTTACATGACCAAGATAATGGGTATTATCGGTGGAAGAGTTCAGGATGTAAGAATAGAATATATAATATGCTCAACTATGTATACTAATTTATAAATGAATATGTGTCATTATTTGACTTAGGTTATTTTCAAGCACGATGCTTCTCGTGTTATTCAAACTTGTCTTAAAAAAGGAAATGCCGAGCAGAGAAATCAAATTGCTGAAGAGCTTAAAGGAAAATACGTCGAGTTATCAAAATCCATGTATGGTAAATTTATTGTTGTAAAGGCCATTGAGTATTGGTATGTAAAAGTAAATATAAGGCTGTTTATATACAAATACTCAACATCTTATAATGTAGTCACAAACAAAGAGATACCATTCTTGCAGAATTTAGAACACAAATCCGTAAATTAATTCGCCATAAGGAAGCATCACACGTCATTGAAGCATTCTACGCCCAATATGCTAATGCCACTCAAAGACATGAATTACTTGCTGAGTTTTATGGTCCCGAGATGACTTTATTCAACCGTGATGGCGGTGCAAAGACATTGGATGATCTTCTTGAGGCTTTTCCTGAAAAGAAGGGTGCCGTTTTACGACACATGCAGGAAACACTTGCTGGATGTTTGGATAAGGGAACTCTTACAAACAGCATTGTGCACAAGGCTTTGTATCAATATTTGGTATTGGCAGATGACAAGGGACGTGAGGAAATGATGGGCCATCTCAAGGAATCTCTCCCAGAAATCTGTCACACTCGTGAAGGATCTTGGGCTACAATGATTTGCTTATCTGTTGCATCACCAAAGGATCGTAAAGTTATTATTAAGAGCTTTAAACCCCACATGGTTAAAATCGCTCAAGATGAATATGGTTATCTCACTTTACTCCGTTTATTGGATGTCACTGATGATACTGTCTTGGTATCCAAAGCTGTTCTCGGTGAATTAACAAAGCATGCAAAGGAGTTGTTCTCAAACAAGTTTGGACGTCGATTCTTCTTGTATATTTTGGCCGGCCGCAACACAAGATACTTGTCACCTGAAACAGTTCAATTATTGAAGGAGGGTGATAAAATTAGAGTCAGTAAGAAGGAGCCCGAAATCAGAGCACAGGAGATTTTGGTTGCTACATCACCTCAATTGATCAAGTTGGTAGCAGACGATGCGGCTATTCTTATGAGAGAAAAACTGTCTTCACAAGTAGTCCAAGAGATTATGCTTCATGCGTTGGGAGACAAGACTGCGCCTATCAATAGTATTTTGGATTTAGCCAGTGAGGATATTGAAAAGGAGAATCATATTATTGAAGACCGTTTTGCAAACCGTATTATCAAGGCCATGATCAAGGCTGATACAGCAGAGAGTGAAAATGATAAGGCTGTAGAGCCTTTGGAATTTGCACCCAAATTATTAGAGCGTATCAAGCCAAATATTGGTCATTTTGCCACCAATCATGGTAGTTATGTTGTTCTTTCACTTGCCGAGGAGCCATCTACCAAGAAGGAGGTCAAGAAATTACTTAAATCCCATAAAAAGGAAATCCAGAAAGCCGCAGAAACCAATTCAGGATCTAAACTTCTTTTAGAAGCACTCTAAATAACATGATTATCCAACTATTCTCTATGTACATTTCTCTTTTCCATATCATAATATGTCTATTGGATGTTATATCTTTATATTAGACGATTACCATTTTAGTTTACACTTTCTTTGTATCATTAAAAAATATGAAAACCATGTTTTATAAGGTGATCTATTTACGTGTGCTTTTTTACCAAAGAAATTTTGTAGATGATAAACTTCATGGCTCGTGGTATCATAACAGTGCACATCTGATCATAAACAAAGTAAGGGTAACACTGTCATGCGCCTAATCACCCAATATATGGAATCACGCACAATAGTCACTTTGAAAGTATAAAAGTGTAGTAAAAGCAAATCTTTTTCTATGTATTTGTTATTATTTTTTTTTTTTTAGAGGTAACTTGGTAATAACTGACTTTAATACCAATACTTAATAACAAAGCATGTAGAATGGGTATATTTGGAAGAATCACCAATAAGCATAGTCAAAGCGTACCAACTGTTGGAGATGTTGATACATTGAATATGAAATTCAATGATTCAGGATTTAGCAGCCAATTCCGTGACTTTTTAAAGACAGTGATTAGTTTCACTGGTGAGCTGAGCTCATTGACATGTCCTGCTTTTTTTTTAAATGGATTATCATTGCTTGAATATGGGTAAAGATATTTTATATATAAATAAATAAGTATATTCACATCTACTTTTATATGTGTATGCTTGTGATCTTCAGTTGTTACTGGGGTGATCATCCTAGTTGGTAAGAAAACAAAAACAAACATATCGTATCTACGATTAATATTATGTAAAAAGCTTTGCGTCGGTAGCAAAATCCGAAGATCCGAAGGGTAAAGACCACATGACATAAAGTTTGGCTACAATCTTTACTAAATAAGTGTCTTGTAGAACGAATGATTGCTGTAACACGCTGGTTTGTCTCCACATTGTGGGGAAGTTATGCTTCTCGATGTACCAATGGTTTGACTGAAAAAAAACCTTATAATCCAATTCTTGGGGAGCAATTTTATTGTCATCTTGGTAATATAAAGTGCATCTGCGAACAAGGTATACTTTTTCTATTATTCTGTATTAATAATTATAAATTACTCACTAGAGTTTTTAAACTCAAAATATAGTTAGTCATCATCCCCCTGTTTCTGCATTTTATCTAGAAGATGAAGAACATGGCATTTCATTGAATGGTCACTGTATGAAAGAAAAAAAAAAAAAAAGGATAATGATCATCATGAAATACTAAGTACAATAAGGAATTTAGGCGGTCAGAAATCTAAATTTAAAGGAACCTCTATTAAAGTAGAACAAGTTGGTCGTGCTATACTTTATCTTAAAAAGTACGACGAGCAGTATGTAATAGATTACCCAGATCTTCTTATTCGAGGTGTCTTGACTGGAGCATGCTATTTAGAGCTCAGTGGTACATGTACTATCTCTTGCAGTAACAATACAAAGGCTACTATAGAATTTATTCCAAAACCATGGTTTGGGGGCGATTATAATCTCATCAAGGGTTCTTTATTTATGAATAGTGACCAGTATGCTACATTATCAGGAAAATGGAGTGGTCAGTCATTTTATACAGTGAGTGATTCCACAAAAAAGTTGCTCTTTGATGCAGATACCGAACCAATGGCTAAGAGAGTGACTGCACCTGTAAAGGAGCAGAAAGAAAATGAATCACACCGTATTTGGGGCAAAGTAACAGAGGCACTCAAGGAAAAGAACTATCAACTAGCCAATATTGAGAAATCGAAAATAGAGGAATGGCAGCGCAGAATTAGAAAAGAACGGGAACAAGATTCCAGTAAAGGATTTACACCGGTTCTTTTTACTTTTGAATCAGATAATGACGATTTTGATCCTTATGTCAAATCTACTAAGCTCTTACTGAAAGATAGAATTGGGAACCAATTTGTTGACAATGGGTCATGGACTTATAACAACTCTCTTCATAGAAAAGAATAGATTTAATGCCATACCATTTTTTTTTTTTTTTTTTTTTTAAAAAAAATAAAAACTTTCTATTACAGAACTTGTCATGTATTAGGGTCAAGTTCAGTGAAAACCCAACAAGAGCACTTCAAATCTGTGCATTTATTTATTTATTAACATTATGTTATCTTTATCCTGAAGGAGTAGCTCCTTGACAGAGATGATTAAAAAGATATAGATAGTATGTGTCATACTCATAATAGAACAGGGATAGTGGATAAGATGGGTTATAAAGGCTTCTTTTTGTTGTGGTTAGAAGCCGAAAGCTTTAGAGTTTTTTGTTTTCTCTAATGATTTCTCAAAGAGTCTGTGCATCTCTAAGGGCCTCTAGTACATTCTTTAAAAAAAGTCATTGCTATCAATTGAATAATTATAAAAATGACGAACAGTAGAAATGATTGAATATGAATTTTATATCTGCACCGAAAATCGTAACACTGTAAATTATCACAATTAACAACTTCATAGTCCTTGTATAATTTTCTATTCTTTGAATTGAATCTCAAACTCTTTATACTCATGTCTCTAGGGATCTTTTCTGCATAAGACGTGAGCGTAAATATCGATTGCATTTTTTTTTGTCAAAGTGCTTTGTTGATTTGTATTAAGTAAATAAAAGTCGTATAAAAGTAAAAAGGTGTTAATTAAACATAATAGAGATAGTTAGAGACAGCCTCATACTCATAAAAAAAATTTAATATTTTCAAGATATTGAGAAAAAATTACAAATCAATGAGAAAAAGGGGAGAAGTAATATAAAAGAATAATAATTGTATAAATAAACACAATCCATAGAGTAGAGAACCAAAGCATGTTGTAAATACCATGAATCAGAAGGAAGTTGACGATAGATGGGATCCATCTAGATGCTTAAACATATCTTATTGTGTTACTATTCATTGAGTTGGATAATAGGCTTATCCTCCTTTAGTCCTTTCACCTTAGTCTCCCATTTTAGTCAATTTTTTTGTCATCAACCCTTTCTCATGTTCTTGAAAAAGACAGTACTTGATATATCGTCTTTATAGACATGCGAATTATTTTGATAGACATAAAGCGAATGTCAATTCAAACATTTGCATTGATTAGCATCAATTTATAGATAAAATGAACTTATTTCATAACAAATATTATTACTTCATACATAATAACCGTTTTATTTATTTAATGATAATAAACAAATTCTAGCCAGGAGACACTGTTTTCATTGTTTGATTTATGTGCCTGATTAATTTTCTCCTTAAAAAAAAGTAAATATTTACGTTTTGTTTTTATGATAAAAGAACTTGAGCCTCCTGTCTTTCCCTTTCTCTCTTTATTTTCTATCACTTTTATTGTTTTTTTTTTAAAAACAGATCTCTTAGGGGCACCAATATACCCGATCCCAACCGGAGCTTGTTCCCATTAAAGCTTTTATTTGTGCCCCTAATAGTTTAGTTTTTTAAAAATGAAAAGTAAAACGACCTTTCTTGCACATGGAAATCACATCATCTACCTTAAATCACTGTAAGTATTTAATTTGGTGCGACGCTTCAAAATGCTCTTACGAGTTCCAGACCTCGCTGAAGAATCGCACACAGAAGTTTTACGCTGATACTCACGTACATCTTATTTTGTAAGATATATAATCTGTATATACAAAGGATATATCATTTCTTAATAGTATTTTTGTAAATTATACTTTAGAGCAATCCCATCACAAACATGAAACAGATTATTGAAGTAAGCTTTAATTGTTTTGTATATATATGAACGTTAATGCTATATTTTTGTTACTACTTTATTAGAATGTTGAAGCTGATAGGATGACAAGGTGCGAAGGGTGTCCTGAAATTACAAGCAGTTGGTAATGCTATTATTTTTTATATCACTACACACACATACGATCATATATACCATGTACGAAATCGCAACAATATTGGTCCCACGCTATGTAGGCGATATTTTAAAATACTTGATGGATTTCAACAAATTACTATGTATATTAGATCTCTTTGAACGATGGTGTGTGGAACCATTATTTCCTGTTAATGATTCATATTTGATCTCCCCAAATGCAGTCAACATTTGTACCTTTATCTCTCCTACAATTAACAGAAGCCGCCCATGTATAACTAAACAGCATCACCGATGAAATGTTTTTCTTATCTTTTTATGTTAATCTACTTTTCATTTATTATATGAATAAAACTTAAAGTAAATATAAAAACCTCTTCATTTAATGATCAAATGCCGCAGTTCATAGTACAGGTATATAAAAATAACATATTAAACTGATCTTCTGATAACACCTGATTTATATTTCTACACCACTTTGATGCTTTAATTCACTTGCCTGCGCCACCCAAACTTGAGCTTACAATACACTCATTTTCCTCTTTTAGTGAAATGTACGTTTACACTGCGGCTCTATGACTCATTTCATTCTTGAAATAGACTTTGTAAATCCTATGATGATGGTTTCAATAGAATAGAATATATATATATCAATGGGTTAAACATAACAAATCGTCATGTGTGACTATTCCCATTATATAAGGCATTTGTTAAATCGATTATTTAGATCCCATTTATACTTTTCTTAATATCATAAGCTAAACATGTCTACCGAACTTGCTATTGTCTATGCTGCTCTCATTCTCATGGATGATAATATTAAAATAACCGAAGAGAAGCTACAAACCCTCGTAACAGCTGCAGGCATTGAAGTAGAACATATCTGGTATTCACTCTATACTAAAGCACTTGCAGGCCAGGACCTTAAGGATCTCTTGTTGAAGGCTGTTACTCTCGACACAAATACCTCTACTGAAACTGTTACTGATAACAATAACGCTGATAATAACAGCCACTTGAATGACGATCAAGAAAGTGTGGAAGGATCTGAAGAAGAATTCACACTTGATATTTTTGGAGACTTTTAAACAAAAAAGAGAGAATATCATATTTATAAGCTATGTTTATTTTAGAAGTTTTAAGCACTGTTTTTTTTTTGTTTTTGTTTTTTCTCTTTCGCATTACTTTAAGCTGTTTTAGTAAAAACAAAAGAGTGATTGTAAGAAGAAAGAGAAGCAAAAGAGTATTTTTACCTGTGTTTTACTTCTTTAGTAATGTAAAAAAAAGATACAATTAATGTAACCTTATAATCCATCAATTCACCAATAAAGATATATATTAATTCTATTCTAAAGTAAAATGAAAAGCGCTGCTTTCAATGTTATAGTTGTATATTTTTTTACGGGCAAATTCATACCACAAAGAATTTTCTCTCTCTATCTAGTTGTGTAGTGTTGGTATGAATGATAATGTTCCATTTTGCTCCGAGTGAGCCAATCTCAGGTATTTTGAATTTGCAAATCTCGTTGGTTGTTCAATTGGTATACCCTCTATTTGACATCTCAGTTGGTAGGCTTTGAAGCAGCCAATCCGAGAGCAGTGTTTTCTCGTGACTTTTTTTTTTTACAAGAAAGTATGTTTTAACCATTTTTTTTAGAAAAAAAAAAACCAGTTCACGCGCTTTATCGTGTATCCAATAATTAAATGAGCACTAAACCTGAATTTGGTGTTTCTTCATCCACTCGAGGACGAGGAGGTCACTTTCTAGGTTCAACCCGTGCCAACAAGTCCTTTCAAAGGTTTGGTCTACCAACAACAAATACCAACGATCCTACAAATATCGATCAGCGCTTTGAAAATGCACGACGTCTTGATGATATTGAAGATCGCTTTGGATTTGAAAGATATCAAGAAGGACCAGAACGATTGGGCTGGTTATTAAATATGCATGCAGTAAGTCCAGTGTTTTATCTTTAAAAAAAAGTACACTAAAAGCTATTTAGTGTATTGTTGAGGACTCGGACTGGGCAGGCGGAAGAGCAGGCGTAAATTACTATTTTATAAACGATAACGGAGAAACATTCAAAACGCAGTTAGTCTACAGTCCCTATTTTTATATTGGATGCAAAGTAACTATAAAATAGTAAAACTGATCGTTAATTATGCTGATTCATACTTTTAGCCTGGCACAGAAGGCGAAGTGGAAGATCTGTTATCACGGCAATTTGAAAATGTGATTGAAAAAATGAGTCGCTTAAAAAAAGAGGATCTAAAAAAGGTGAGGAATATAAGGCAATAATACAGCCTTTTTACTAAAAAGGGATCTCTCTCATAGCCAAATCACTTGATTGGAAAGAAGGAAACATACATTCAACTAAGCTTTAGAAATGTGTCTGACTTGTTGTCTGTTCGTCGAGTCCTTTTACCCGTCGCACAGAAAAACCAAAAGAAAACAAACACTGTTGATATTTACACAGAACATTGGAAGTAAGTGAATGGGACTAGCCTGTTTGCATCAACTAATCCCACCTTGGTAGTTCTGCAAATAACATTCATCATGAAAAGGAACAGGAATCAAGAGCAATGTCAGCCAGAAAGAACCCAAAAGAAGCACTGGATCATATTATTGACATTCGTGAATACGATGTACCCTATTATGTACGAGTTGCAATTGATTTGGATATCCGTGTTGGATTATGGTATACTGCAAAGGCACAGCAGAATGGAACAGTGGTGCTTACCAAGAGAACAGATCTTGTACATCGTCCTGAACCAGTTATCTTTGCATTCGATATAGAGACAACAAAATTACCATTGAAATTTCCTGATGTTACGATTGATTCAATTATGATGATTTCATACATGATTGATGGCAGAGTACGTGTGTTTCTATGTATAGAAGAAGGTAATTAATATACTTGGTGCATATTTTATAGGGATATTTGATTACAAATCGAGATATTGTCAGCCAAGATATTGAGGATTTCGATTATACACCAAAACCAGAGTTTGAAGGACCCTTTACTATTTTTAATGAAGAAAATGAAGAGGCTTTATTACAGCGATTCTTTGAGCATATTAAAGAGGCAAAACCCAATATCTATGTAACTTACAACGGTGACTTTTTTGATTGGCCCTTTGTAGAGGGAAGAGCAAAGGCACATGGTATTGATATGTATCATGAGATTGGTGTTTATAAAGATGATGAGGACGAATACAAGTGTAAACATGCAACACATATGGATGCATTCCGTTGGGTAAAGCGTGATTCATACCTGCCTCAAGGAAGTCAAGGTCTTAAGGCTGTTACAACTGCAAAGCTGGGTTATAATCCAATGGAATTGGATCCGGAAGATATGACAAGGTGTGTGTATATATTACTATTATTATTGTAAATGGTACACTAAGTGTTGTTTAAAATGGAAATCTAGGTTTGCAAATGAAAAGCCTCAGACACTTGCACAATACTCTGTTTCAGACGCAGTTGCTACCTATTACTTGTATATGAAATATGTTCATCCTTTTATATATTCTCTTTGCAATATCATTCCACTTGTTCCGGATGAAGTATTGAGAAAGGGTACAGGTACTCTTTGTGAATTACTACTTATGGTATGTTGGATAATTGCTTGTATATGTGATACGCTAATAATGGCTATGATTCATAGGTGGAGGCATATCGAGTGAATGTTATCATGCCAAACAAACATGTTGATAAAGTAACAGATTTTTATGAAGGTCATTTATTGGAAAGTGAAACCTATGTTGGTGGTCATGTAGAAGCATTGGAGGCTGGTGTATTTAGAAGTGATATTAATAGTGATTTCAAAGTGGATCCAACTGCAGCTCAGCAAGTGAGTAGAGACAATATATTTTATATAGAATAACGATGTTCATTCCTATTATTATTACAACTAGTTGATTGACCAGTTGGATGATGCATTGAAATTCACAATTGAAGTAGAAGAAAAGAAGAGCTTGGATACTATTTCCAACTATGATCAAGTTAAACAAGAAATACAACAACAACTAGAAGCACTTCGAGATAAACCAATGCGACAAGAACCTCCCCTCATTTACCATTTAGATGTTGCAGCAATGTATCCCAATATTATTCTTACAAACCGTCTTCAACCTGATGCAATGATTGATGAGAGTGTTTGTTCTACTTGTGAATTCAATATGCCTGGTAAAAACTGTGATCGTCGTATGAAGTGGTTGTGGCGTGGTGAATATATTCCTGCTAAAATGAACGAATACAAGATGATTGAGAATCAGCTAACACTGGAAACGTTCCCACCAAAAACACCAAATGGACCACAGAGGAATTGGAATGCTTTATCAGAGTCAGAAAAGTCAACATTGATTCGCACTCGTTTAACAGAGTATAGTAGAAAAGTTTACAAGAAAGTGAGAGAGACAAAGACAATTGAAAGGGAGTCCATTATCTGTCAAAGAGAGAATCCCTTTTATATTGAAACTGTTCGTGCTTTTCGTGATCGTCGTTATGAATACAAGGGTCTTCATAAAACATGGAAAGGAAAGTTGGATAATGCTGCTAGTGAGGGTTCAGCTACAAAGGTTGCAGAGGCAAAAAACATGATTGTACTCTACGATTCACTTCAATTGGCTCACAAGTGTATTCTTAACTCCTTTTATGGTTATGTCATGAGAAAGGGTGCTCGTTGGCATTCATTGGAAATGGCTGGTATTGTTTGCTTGACTGGTTCAAAGATTATTCAAATGGCTCGTCAGCTAGTGGAGCGCATTGGTCGTCCTCTTGAATTGGATACGGATGGTATTTGGTGTATTTTACCAAAGTCGTTTCCAGAGACATTTACATTTGAAATGAAGAATGGTAAAAAGTTCCGTATTGATTATCCATGTACAATGCTGAACCACTTGGTTCATGCTGAGTTTACCAATGATCAGTATCAGCGCTTGAAGGATCCAAAGACGTTTGAATATGAAGTCAGTCACGAAAACAGTATTTTCTTTGAAATTGATGGCCCTTATCGTGCAATGATTCTTCCTTCTTCTACTGCAGAGGATAAATTGTTAAAGAAGCGTTATGCCGTATTCAACAAGGATGGATCGTTGGCAGAATTAAAAGGTTTCGAGGTGAAGCGTCGTGGAGAACTCAAATTGATCAAGATTTTCCAGACCGAAATTTTCAAAGTCTTTTTAGATGGTAAAACCTTGGAAGAGTGTTATGCATCTGTAGCAGCTGTAGCAGACCGTTGGCTCGATATATTGTTTAGTAAGGCTGTCAACTTGACAGACGAAGAGCTGTTTGATCTTATTTCGGAAAATAGAAGCATGTCAAAAACATTGGAGGAATATGGCTCTCAAAAATCTACCTCGATTAGTACAGCTAAAAGACTTGCAGAATTCTTGGGTGATCAAATGGTAAAAGACAAGGGTTTAGCATGTAAATTCATCATCTCTGCCCGTCCCTATGATGTACCTGTCTCTGAACGCGCCATTCCTGTTACCATTTTTCAAGCAGAGCCTAGCGTAAAGAAGAACTTTTTGAGAAAATGGCTTCGTGACAATTCCCTAAATAGCTTTGATATTCGTGACATCTTGGATTGGGATTACTATGTAGAGCGTTTTGGTTCAGTCATCCAGAAACTGATTACAATTCCTGCAGCCATGCAAAAAGTACGTAATCCGGTACCTCGTGTCAAGCATCCTGAATGGTTATTTAAACGTGTAGCAGCAAAAGATGACAAGTTCAAACAGCATCGTATTACAGACATGTTTTCTCGTACCGATAAGCCTCTACTTGACGAGAATATGGAGGTGGATGATATTGAAGAGCTAAATATAACTGGCTCAGTCCATACCGGCCAACTACCAAAAATTGCCCGAGTCAATAAAAGAGTGCGTGGATCGTCTGCTGAGGCCATGGATATTGATGTTTTGGCACCAGAGGATGAACCTGCTAATATGCCTGATATGCATGAGAATTACTCGGAATGGCTTGAATTTCAAAAACGCAAGTGGAAGAGACAGCGTCTCGTTCGTGCCAGAAACCGTGAAACGTTGGGTAATACGCCTCAAAATAGCCAAGGTGTTGGAGGCTATTTCAGACGACAGACAGGTTCGATTTTGACCAGCATTTGGCAAGTACTTCAGATCGCCGAAACCGAAACACCTGGTGAATTCAGAGTATGGTTACTTGCTCAAGATCAACTCGTAAGTATCCGCGTCTTGGTTCCACGTGTCCTCTATGTCAACACCAAAGATGAAGAGTTTGATATCAGTAAATATGGAAGTCCTCTATGCGATATATCGAAAAGTGCACGTACATTACCACGCTCTCACAAAAACCTCAACCTTTTCCAAATGACGATGACTGAGAACAACTATCAACAAGAGCAGAGTAAATACTCGGGGATATTCAATGATACAGCAACAGAAGGAGTTTATGAAACAAAGATACCCTTGTCAGTCCGAGCCATTTTAGAATTGGGCGCTACATGTCAATATAAGGGAACTAGAACAAAGCAACAACACATTGAAGACCGTTTTGATCTGCACGATATTGTTCAACGTACTGATGTTACCAGCGATTATATTACAGATTCAAAGGACTTCCACTATCTATATCTATTCCATGCTCATTCTGATAACCGTCATTTTTACGCAATAATGGGTGCACAGCTCACTACATCTCGAGTGTGCATTGTCGGTTTGAGTAAAAGGAGCCAGCAACTTCCTAATATTACAAAGATGTTTAGAGATCGCCTAGAAGAGGTTCAGATGAACGGATTAAGCCAAACTGTAGAGCTATCACCACAGACTGAATTTGAAGTATCCTATCATTCGCTCGAGCAGGATGCCCTTAAAGCAATCAACTCGGTCCTTACAAAATACCATGAGTCCAAACGCGTCAAGGTCGTACTTGCCATCAGTTCTCAAAGAACATCAGCTCATCTCATACAGTATGCTCGTGGTATATCACTCTTTCCCTTTGTTCGTATCCCCTCTTTACAGCAAGACAACAAATTTGACCCACTCAATTGGGCTCAACCTATTGCAAAACGTATGATCAAACACTACCTGGAACTGGGCACTTGGATTGATGAAAAGATATCACAAGCACGCTATGCAAATATACCATTCTGTAATATTCCTGATGACCCCTACCTCTTTATGTGTGATGTTATATTTGCAAGACGTTTGATGAAGAATGAAATGGTGCTGTGGTGGTCTCCTTCTCAAGTACCAGATCTCGGTGGAAGAGAAGAGGATGACAATCAGAATACAATTGACGAGATTAGCGATACTGAAATGAGTTTCCCCAATGCCTATGAAAATGTGTGTGTAGAGATGGATATACTTCGACTCTGTGTCAATACACTGATTGTAGCCCCTGTCATCAATGAAATTGAAGGTACAGGAAGAGGTAATGGTTTTGATGGTGCCTCCTACACGTTAGATGAGTACACTAGCGGCAATGTCAATACCTTGACATCGTATGGTGAAGGCATGATTTCAGGCAAGACGTTTTCAATGCTACGCGGTATCGTACAGGAATGGTTTGCCCAAGTGTTTAAATCAAACAGTGAACTTGGTGTTCACATGATTGATACTTTACATCGTTGGTTATTAAGCACAAGCTCAAACATGTATGATCCCTCACTCTATGCTTTAGTGCATAATATGATGAAGAAGGTATTTATTCAACTTGTTGCAGAATTCAAGCGACTTGGAGCTACTATTGTGTTTGCCAATTTCCACAAGATTGTACTCTCTACCGGCAAAGAAACGATGGATCGTGCTCAACTCTATTTCAATTATCTCCACCGCTCCATTCAGACAAAGCAAGTTTTTGAAATATTGGATTTTAAAACAAACATCTTTTGGGATGTTCTGCTATGGATGGACGAGATGAACTATGCTGGTGTTGTGTACGACGGTGATAAACCAACTGATCAGCCTATTATTACCAAGTTGTGGAATATCGAAAGTTATCTTCCAGTAGCAGCTCAAGACATGTTTAGCAAGCAAATAGCTGGATATATTTACCGAATCTATCAGCTCAAAAGAGAATTCCCACATAGAATCAGTGATGAGATAAAGGAGCCTGACAATACAGCACCCAGTCCTCGTATTACCGAATTGCAGACTTTTGTTAAACGTGATATGATGCGCAAAAACTTGAATTGGTTACGTTTGCTCGTTCGTAAACAGGATCAGCAAAGTATCAATCATGATCCAGATTTAGAGTTCCCAAAGTTGGCCGGCTCACATTTAAATATGGAGAGCCCAGCACTTGAATATGTGAAATCACTCTGTGCTGTTCTTAATCTGGATACCCGAGTCGAGGATGAAGTACGTATATTGAAACGTAGTGCACTGGCGACCATTGGAGGCGTAAGCGACTTTAGTAGTTTGGCACAGTTCCGTAACCCATGTGAATACTTTAAGCTGACCGAAATCATCTGCTCATACTGTAACTACACTGCTGATTTAGACTTTTGTAGAGACAAGGATCTTTTGCCAGTAAATGGAAAAGCACAACCATGGAAATGTAAAGGATGCATGTCCGAATATGACAAACTCTCTATAGAGGAACGTATGATTACATATGTGAAACGTTGGTTAACAGCTTATCAACTTCAAGATTTAAGATGTCAGCGTTGTCGTCTTGTGAAGAGAGATAACTTGGCACTTCACTGTGACAAATGTGGTAACGAATATTCAGGAACACAGAGTAAGGCAGATGTGGAGAGAAAACTAAGGGTTTTTAGAAATGTTGCACATGAGCAAAAGCTGGTTTATTTGACAAACGTGGTCGAATGGTGTCTTGAGCGACTCTAAATTGCATTGTATATATCACTTTTTAAAATTAAATAAAATAAATCCCACTCATAATCGAAATAGCAGTCCATTTTTGTTTTTAATATGATTTTGCGACTGTATGTTTACCCATGATGCTCACTATGGAGTCACTTCATCCTTGTTTAACGTATTTTCCAATTTCAAGGTTGACTTGCTCTGAAATAGCATGCTTTTATACCTTATAAAGATCATTTTAAATTTGCCTGAGTGAATTAAGCAGCTGGTTACAAATCTCGCCGAGATTCTAATTGCATGATTTTTAGTGACGTGATAGCAATGTCCTTTTATGGAAACGGGTGATTTTGGTTTAAATGTATTTTTATTCTATTTTTCTCTTGTTTTCTTTTCTTTTTTTATTTTTATTTATACATACTACTATTGTGAGTAAACTTTAACACGAAAATGTATTCAAAGAATACATTGAATTCGGGCATGTCGTCCCCGAGTCGAATCAACTTACCACCAATGAACTCTACTCATTCTCTACCTCATCCACCACCTTTAGTTCCGCTCTCTTTTCAACAAGAGGAAGCATACAGTAAAAAGACAACATCACCGTACTATCCTTATAAACTACCTGCATTACACGAAAATTCATCTCCAAGTTATTCTTATCCTTCTACCTCCTCCTCCTCTTCTTCTTCATATTATTATGCACAGCAACATCATCATACTTACTCTGTAGAGCAGTCTTCAGTACCATCTTCTAGTTCTACTCTTTCTTCCTTACATTCTCGACAGCAACTTACTGCACCACCTTCTACGCCACCTTTATCACAGTTACCGACATCACATTCCCGTCTTTCTCACTCTCCTTCTGGCTCAAGTGCTTATCAACAAGAAAAAACTTATCATCCTATATATCAATATCAAGAACCAACAGTGAAAGAAGAGGAAATACAAGAAAAAAACGGAGAAGATATACAAGGTATAATTTCATCTTTTTTTTTTGTAAAAAAAAAAAAAAAAGGGCTATCACTCTTATTCACCGACTGTGTTTCCTGTCTATATATAGAAAGTTCTTCAATGAAGCGCAAAAGAGAAATGACTGAAAGAATGCAAGAAATCAATCGCGAATTCACTGATAATAATGAAGTGTAAGTATTTTTAAACTAGAAAAAGCATGAAAACTAACAACAAAAGAAAATGTTGTCAGTCTTTATCGCGAGAAATTAAAGCAGCTACAGCAAGAATTAAGCGCAGTAGAACAAGGTAAGCAATACACACATCCTTTATAAATAGTACATTGTTACTCGTTTATATTTATTTAATTCTATTTTTTTTCATATAGGACAACATGATATATTCAATGAAAGTATCGCCGATTTGGAAGAAAAGAGAAGAGAAACGATACAAAATGCCAAATTGATCATGTTTTATCAAATATCAAGTGTGGATCATGATTGTCACTTGAACTATCAATTGGTTGAAGAAGAATCATTGGTAAGCCATGGAATAGAAAAAGATGATATTAAATTAAAATTTGGTTTTTGTTAGGCTGAACGATCAGAGTTACAAAAAGCCATGTTTTTAATTCTAGATGAGAAAAGGAAACGCTTCAAGGAAATGAAAGATGGAGAGGTAAAACGATGATAATAGAGAATACTTTTTTTTAAAAAAAAAACAAAAATAAGAGTGTTAATGTAAATATAGTTGGAGCCACTTTCATCAGGTGTGCAAAAGCGTATATTAAGAAAAAGAGGTGAATCAGAAACACCACTTTCAAAGCTATCAAAGAGAAAGTCAGATCATATCCTTTTTATAAAGAGTCATATTATATATAATCTAACATTGAATGATTGATAGAATTCTTAACTTTTACTTTCAATTACGTTCTAAAGAGAATGTAGGACAATTACTCAATGCATTGAATATTAATGATGAAGAAGAACTTGAAGCTGACTTGAGAGCAATGAGAGCACACGTTGCAAAGTCCAATAACAAGATGAAAAGATAAATAAAGCGGAGCAAATATTTGATATCTTTTTTTTATTTGTTTATTGTTTTGTTCTCTTTTTTTTCTACTATGGATGAGTTTGAAGGTAAAGCCATACTCTGCTTCTATGGAAGTGGCCTTGTTCAAGGACACTGTATCGGCGCCCTTGGAAACAGTCATAGTCTTGCAGGTCAACATTTACCAGATTACAGAGATGCCTTACACAATGACTGCATGGAACGCGATGAATTTTTTAAAGTTTTAATCCAAAATCATGACAGTAATACAGCAGTCTCTCTGGTGCTACGGCGACCATTGAATAATGATGCGGGAAACCTATTTAGTCATGAACATGAACAAGAAGTAAATCAAGGGTACTCGCTCTTGTTTGAAACAACTCGTTTCTTACATGGTCCTGCTGCATTATCAATGGCACATAAATATTTCAAAAATGATGGTACGATGGGAGATGACTTGATAGTGTGCATTGGTGATATAAGGTGGTCTTTGGTTGAGTAATCCGTGACTATGACGTCAGTAATCTATTTATTTTATTTTCTCTCCTTCTCCCCTTTGCTTTAGCATATGTATATCTGTTCCTTACCTCTGTTTCTTATCTATGATGAATATGAGACATATAACTATGATATCAATCTAAACCCAATTAGTTCATTTCTAATCATGTCCATATCGTATTTTTCATTAGTAAAATTAGATATATAAAGCGGTCTTTCTCTTTTTTTTTTTTTTTTTTTTTTTTTTTTTTTTTTTACTTTTACTTTTACTTTCACCTTTCGCTTGTATTTCTCTCATCAAATAAAAATGGCTAAAGTCAACTTTCAAGTATTCACCGATTTTGATGGCACTCTTTCTTTAGATGGTAAATTGCTTATATAATAGAATCGTAAGAGTAAGTCACTGATATGCCTTAAAGATACTGGACTGCTCTTGATCGATGATCATCGCTCGTTGGGACCTGAAAAGAGAAGACAGCTAGAACATGCTATTTTGGATGAAACTATCACTTATAGGTAATACAAACTATACTTGTACATGCATAATAATGTAATAATATATATAAACAGAGATGCTCTTCAAAAGATGTGGGACTCTGTTCATCTTACTTGGGAAGAAGCATGGACTGAATATCTCGATAGTAAGTTGATTTCAGTGTGTTCTATAAATATACTCATAACACATATCTTAGATTGCCAAGTAGACCCTGGATTCCCCGATTTCAATGACTATTGTCGTGAAAATAAATTCCCTGTCACGATTATTAGCAGGTCAGATAACATAGACTGATAATAGCAATGATAATGATGATAACATTGAAAATAGTGGCATTCATCCAGTACTAGAGAAGATCATGACCAAGTTTTTAGGTGAAAAGGCCAAGGACATCGATATTGTTGCAAATAATGGTGATGTGAAGGATAGAACATGGAAGATCATTTGGAGAGATGATTCGTAAGTTCATTTCTATTCCTAAAATGTATACATTTTTATATTAAACCCAAACTCTAATAGCATTTATGGTAACGATAAATCAAAAAGTAAGTTTTCTAATCTCCACTTCAAATATAACATTTGTATTTTAATAACACCAACAAAAAAGCATTGATCAAGGCACGTGAAAATGCTTCTCCTGATACTATCTTTATCTTTTGTGGGGACGGTGTATCCGATATCTCAGCTGCTAATGAGTGTGACCTTTTATTTGCGAGAAATGGAAAGGACCTTGTCACTTTTTGTACACGTCAAAACATTCCTTTTATTGGTTTTGATTCTTTTGATGAAATTCACCTTGTTGTTAAGGGTTTGGTGGATGGGAAGTCCAGACTTGAAAGGGATCCTACTACTGGATACTCTAAAGTGGTACCCAATGCTTGAATTTTAAATTATAAAGCTGGAATAGACACATTTTATTCGAATGACCGTCTGAGACGATATTCATGAATGTGATAGATGATAAAAACCAATAAAATAATAATCATTTTTAGTGATTTCTAGTTATTATCCCTGTTTCATCTACTCCAACTTGTTTGTGGTGGAGAGTGTATTGTATGTAAAGATATCTTAATAAAGTGGTATTTTATCTTGACTCATTATTTTAATCTTCACAAAGAAGGATCATAAGTACAACGATAAATATGAGGAAGCCACGCTATTTACAGGCCATTTCGTGATAACGAATATCCACCCACTTCACCTTCCATATTTCTACCGCCCAAGTCAAACTATGGATTAAAGACATCAGATAGCTGAAAACATACTTTCAATGGTAATATTTATCCGTAAAATAATACATTTATGCATCGCAAGTTGTATTTCCATATATTTAATGTCGACTATTCATTTGGTCCGAGTGGCTCTCAACAATAAAACCCCAAAGCACAATTGCAATATCATTGGCTGAAGGGAGTTTTTAAATACCGCACGTGACTGCCTTATTTGGGTGAATCGTAGAGAGTGTTCAAAGAGGAACAAGACGCCAATCCATCCATACTCCTCCTTCTACTACATCCATCCGTTGCGCGTAAGTACTTTATGATATTTATCAAGTATCCATCCATCTAATACCGCTATTGTTTAGTATGTCTGCCGAACTCGCTGTTGTTTACGCTGCTCTCATCCTTGAGGATGACAATGTTGAAATCACCGTATGTATTTAAATATATGTAGATACTGTACTTTTTCAAGTACATTCAAATGGTGAAGAATTGATATACTCAAATAATACAATCATTCCATAGGCTGACAAGCTCCAAGCCCTTGTCTCTGCTGCCGGTGTTGAAGTTGAACCTATCTGGTTCTCCCTCTATGCCAAGGCCCTCGCTGGTCAAGACCTTAAGGCTCTTCTCTTGAACGTTGGTGCTCCTGGTTCCGGCCCCGCTGTTGCTGCTGGTGGTGCTGCCGCTGCCGGTGGTGCTGATGCTCCCGCTGAGGAGGCCAAGGAAGAAGAGAAGGAGGAGTCCGATGATGATATGGGTTTCGGTAAGTTTTTTTTTTTTGATTAAAAAGGGGTTTATTTATTGACTAACAATAATATAATATTAGGTCTTTTCGATTAAACGACTTAACGCATTAAATACGCATAACGTTTGGTTCAATATAATCCAAAATAAATATATGTGATTATAAACAAAATATAATGAAATTCTAAAAAGAAATGTGTGTGTTTGTGTTATTACTATTGATATTTATATTTATCAAAGTCTATTGTAAAAGCAAGGTCCTCTTGTTATCTCTGATGTTTTGGCTTTTTCCATTATCTCTGTGCTATAAACACTAGTTACTCTCTCATTTTCATCGCTGGCTCTTTGAGACTTTACATTCTTCAGTACTTAGATATGTTATGTATTAGCAAATGGGTGAAAGAAAAAAAAAAAAAAAAAATTTTTCCTATGTGTATAAACATACATCACTAATTACCTTGAGAAGGCACACAACCACCATCCATGTGTGAACAGGTACATTTGCCACCCAAGAAATTTGGGAGGTTTTCTGGTGCAATTTGCTTTTGTAATGCCTCTTGATAGTTAGATCCTAATATTTGTACCTTGGCTAGAATCTAATAAAATGCAATAATCAATCATAATGAATACAACAAATGGATGATATGCTCACAGTTGGATCAAGCCACGACTTTACAATCTTCCAAACATAAACAAATGTAGAAGGTGCATTTATCAAGAAGAACTTGTTTATTGTTTCTGGATAGTATTTTTGATCAATATCTGCAATTGCACGAATCGAATGTAACGCTGGTAAATGTAATTCTTTGTAATAGAAATAGCCTATTAGATCTCTCTTTTTATTTTATTTTATTTTTATCTTTTAAACCTTTTCAATACTTACGTCGCCAGCCCATGCCTGTGCAGTCAAATATAATAGTCTCACGGTGGATAGGTCTACTTTCTCTTTTAGAACACTCCTTCATCACCACTCGATGTAGAAATTCATTGCATCCAATGTGATATTGCTGTATTTCCTCTACTGTTGTATTCTTTGCTAGTTCTTTGGATTGATGATATCCTAAACGTTCAATATAAACAGGACACCCTTCTCTATCCACCTTGTGTAAACACACACCACCCATAAACTGATTGATGCGTAACACAGACTCGGATATGCCAGGTACAGATTCTAAATTACTATCTGAAATTGTTGTATAACCACGCACGGCATAGGGTACTGGGAGTTGATTCATGGCTGTTGCTACTGGATAATCATCTATTCCGTTTTCCTTACGCCACGCAAAAGTATTCAACAGTTGCTCCTTTGCATCTGCCTTTTAATAAAATCAAAAGGTCAGTAAGACAACTCTATCACTAAATAATAAAACGCTTACTATGCGCCAGTTGCGAGCTATTAAGAATTGTTCGAGATACTTTATCACTTTTTAGTGTTTACTAGATTATTTTGATGTACAAATTACCTCATCTGCCAAGTCATATTCTATCAAACCGAGTTCTTTTCTTAACAGTGCGACTTTTTCTGGCTCTGGTACCATGCTAAAGTAGATTAATGAATAGTAAAAAAAAAAAAAAAAAAGAAAAAGAAAAGAAGAAAGGATCTGAGGATTATATAGAAGAAGGGAGTCGTTATTGTAGTGTTCTAATAAAGCTATTCCATGAGTAAAAGTCATGAGACACACTATGTTTCTTGTTCTGATTGCATACATTTGCATGCATTACGTTCCTGGTGCTTTTTTAATGCAAAGAGTTATTGAATGGATAATATCAAAAAGGAGTCTGTTGTCATCTCCTACTTTTTCTTTTGGTGCGAAAGTCTAAGCAGTGCTTCAATAAACAAATTTGATTCTTTCTCTCTACTCACAGCCCCTTATTACTGTCTTTTTCAAATTATTGAGACATAGTTTCATATCACTGGGAAAAGGAAGAAAGCGAATAAGGAGGGGCTAATCCCATATGCTTAAGCATTTGAACAGATATAACTAGCTTTAGCTGTGATTTATTTTAAAAAAAAACAAAAAAAAAAAACAGTATCATCTTGAGCCTTATGATGAGTTTGTAAATTATACTCGCTTCATTTGCTTTTATTTAAATATATTCTGCCTTCCTCTTGATTATGATCTGGTATATTCATTGTCTACCCATTTACAATATGATCTCTTAACAAAAGCGGGAAGTGTGATTGGCTGAATGTTTTTTGGAGCGTGAGTTTTAAGTCACGTATTTTTTTTTTTTTTTTGAACAAAAACAAAGTTGTAATAGTGGGAATTGAGCTAGCAAGTCTTTTTTTCTATTATCAAAAAATGCTGGACATACTTTTATCACGCTTAAGAGAAGAAATAGCGATTGATGGAGAAGAAGGTTTTTTGATATAAGCACACAGAACGAGAGCTATTATAAACTTTGAAACTATTAAAAATAGGTACTAAACTTACCGGTGTTTGGATATACATTAGCAATATCATTATAGACTTGACAAAATCAATATGCCAGAAAGAACCAACAATGGATGACAATTACAAATCCTTTCTGTGGCCCCATTTAATAGCTATCGATTCTGTTGACTTTTATAGCGCCAATTTAAAACATACAGCCAAAACAAAAGCACAGTCGCAATCCACTATACCAAAACCCAAAAAGAAACTAAAAGCAACACAAATAGACGCTGATATGGACATTGTGTCTGAAAAAGATGAATCCAACACTGAGGTTTGAATATTGTTCAACAACAACACACTGACCGTATATTGACCTTTCTCTACAATAGAGTCAAGCGGAATATACACCAATCGATGTTCAAAATATCACCTATCAGCAATTAATTGAGGAGTATGGAGACAACATTTATGCTATTGCCTCAAAAGAGCTTCAAGAAAAGCAGCTCTACAAGAATGTGCCTGTAAATACCATAATATTCCTAATTAGTCAGTTAGTTAGTTATGATTAACCAAGCGCATCTTTAGCCTGTTACCATATCCTCAGCTAACCAATTGAAGGTAATGAAGGCCATACTTCGTGAACGTTCAACAGGTCTTTATCAACATGAGTTGCCAAATATACTCAATGTCGATCAAAAAGCAGCTGGACACTATTTAAAATCACTGGAAGAAAGAGGTGCTATTTTTCGTATTCCTGTCTCTCTCAAAAGTATTCATACCAATCTATGTTTTCATGTTCAGTTTAAGAACCAACATGAAGCAAAATCCAGTATTACTAATGACCAAAAGCCTTATAATGTCAACTCAAAAGGAGAATTCATTACAACAGACGATATTCTTAAGGCTATTTTTGACATATCAAAGGATGAAACCAGCAAGGTACTGATTGCAAGAGATATTCTTTACGTTTTGGGATTCGAGAGTAATAGTGATGCAGTCAAGAAGTGGTTCAATCGTAGCATTGGAGAGTTGGCTATTAAAGGTTATATTAAGAGAGGCCATACAAAAGTTGATAATAAGGGTCGCGCTGTTACTTGTATTGAAGTGTTGGATAATCATTTGGGTAAGATGTTAATATTAGTATTAGTAATATGCTAACAATTCTTTTTCTTTATCATACCATAGACAATACGACAAAAGAACCACATGATTTCATGCATATTAGTTATCCGCTCACCGTGGAGGGTGCTCAATCAAATCAATCTGGTACTTGTATAGACACTAACTTGATGCAACAGCTATTCAAGAGTATAGAGCAGTCGGGCGTAAATGGCCTTTCTCCTAAAGTAAATGATTCAAATAGAAGTGTATCCTTTTTTTTTTTTTTTTTTTTTTTTTTTAACAAGTTTAATATAGGAATTTGGAGTAGCTTCGAATTCCGATGCAAAGAGAATGATTACCAAGATGTTGGAACGATTACTTGACAATTTTTCCGAAAACTATCCTTCATTAGCCATTAAACGCCATTTTGAGTTTCAGGGTCGCCGAAGACAATTTCGCTATTTCACACTCCAAAATTACAACACACTGGTGGAAAAGAAATGTACAGACTTGATTCCTTTCCCTGAAATGGAATGGGATGAAGCCAAACTGCAAGAGATGGATACATTAAATTCAGTAATTCGTACAAGACTATTCCTTAAAGACACTTGGCCTGAATTTGTATCATCCTATTATAAAAATCTTTTAGCAACAAAAAGGGGCAAGCGAGGAATGGATGATGGCACACACTCTGATGATGCATCTGCTGAAGTAGCGAATAAACCCAAGGGCATTGGTAGACCTAAAAAGAAAAGAGACGAGGAAGAATCTGATGTAGTGGTGGAAGAGCCCAAACGCGTTGGTAGACCTAAAACGAAAAGAGAAGACAGTGAGACACAACCGACTAGAACAAGCAAAAGAATAAGAAAGAATACGGAAAAGAAAATTGTTAAAAAGATGGGCAAAGGAACGAATTCTGATGATGAAGACATGTATCCAAATATTCCAATATTGAATAAAGAGCTAATAACCACTACGAGAAGAACCCGGTCTCAACTTCGATCTGAAATTGCATTAGAGAAAGAAAGTGCTTCATCTGAAGCTGTTATCACACCAAGAAGTGACATATCGATTAATGTGGAAACGCCTGTTTTGTTAGGTGCTCCTGTAGATGATCACACTACTGCAGAAGCAACCAATTCATCCCAAACAAAACACACTGAAATAGAAAAAAGTCCAGCTAAAAAGCACGAATCTCCTCATGTAGATAAACAAAAAAGTACTACGCAAAAGCGAACACTTGTTGATTATTTCGGAAAAGCGACAAAGAAATCGAAAATAACCCAACCTCTTACCAAAAGTAACACCGAAATAGCCTCCTTAACTGACACTATGAGCCTAGATGAAAGTAGACCTACTATCAACACTGTGAATAATCCTATGGAGGAAGTGCAGGTCGGTGCTAAATCAAACGATGGCGCCGAAGTATGTGATCACGACATTATTGTGGCTGAAGCAGCTCCTTCATTTGTCAAACGCTTGCAATCCACACAGAAACCTAGCACCGAGGTTTCCAAAGCCATTTCTTCAACTGATTTACCCAACAACCATATTATCCCTGCATCCACCGATTCGAGCAGTGCTCCTGTGTCGAATCCTATTCATGTCAATACTATAGCTAATCATACCACTACGAATACAAATGACTCTGCCAACGCAGACAGTAATATTGCATCCACTCCAATTCCTCCCCGAAAAAGAGGAAATGTAAACTCATATTCAGAACTTAGGAAAACAGTATTATTGGATGTTGTTGAAAAAGATCAAGTTGTTGAAGTCGGTAAGGAGATGCGCGAAAGGTTCGAAGAAGCCCATGAACGTATAGTAGGTAAAAAGGTAACAGGCACCGTATGTCTAAAAACACTTTGGAAAACCTGTCTAGAATTGGGCAAAAATGGAGATGCTCAAACAAAAGTCATTGATTGTACCATGCTTAACGGTAAAAAAATCACTCGCAAGGTATTGATTCGAAAGGACATTGATCTGGATGGAGAAGAGTTTAAAGAAAAGATTGAACTGATAAGAACGACTCGCGCTGTCATGAGACCTATTAATCAGACTATTCAATTTGAAACGTATGATGCCCCAGTTGAGAGACTTCAGGATCGTCTTAATAGGATGAAGGAAAAGGTATTGGAGAAATCTGATATTTCACAACCCGAAGCATCCAAAATTGTAGCAAAACTCAGTGAATATGAAACCAATGCATCCAACTCTGTTACTGGTCAGATATTCTTTAAACATGGTCGAGATACAGAACCTAGAAGATCTTTCTGGATGATTACCTCTATTAGTCATGGATGGTTGTATGGTCGTATGCTTCGTGTAAAGTGCTTGTATAGATATCTCTGTGATTTACTAGGTAAACAAGTGTGTATTCAGGGAGTGGACAAAGAGAAACGCACTCTATCGCTTCATAGTATTGTGTATCATATGCCGTGTTCTGTATTTATCCAGATTATTTGCGTTGTACATTGGACAGAGGAGTTAAAGGACTACGTTGATAATCCAGAGAATGCTGACACGACTTATGATGATTTTCCACCCAACATCCGAGAGCAGCTTTTTGCCTATAATAACAAATTCGCAAGGACGCTTCGTAAGCTGATGACTGTTTTAATTTTCCTTGGATTGGTGATACCTCGCGGAGTAAACTCGGACCAAGATCAAGAGAGTGTATTTTCAGAAGTCTATGAACTGTCTACAAGTGTGGAGCTTTGGGATTTTAGGTTGAAACCAGAGTTTACCAGTAAAGAGACTTACAGCATGGAAATAGAAGAGGGTATTTTTAACTACTGGAGAATATTACAATATATTGCAGTACAACCTCCACCAGAGGACAAAAGTATGCTTGCTACTTGGGACAATGCTTCAGATAAAGAGATCATAAAGTCATTGTATATCATGCGAAACTGGGATACTCTAACCATATTTACCAAGGAACAAAGAGCGACGATGTCCAAGTACATTAACAAATATAAAAACTACACTCCTGTCAATAACATAAGCTTGTGTCGCAAAATCGCTGAAGAGGCTGGCTGTACAGTAAATTCCATAAGAGCATACTATTCCAAAGTTCAGGATATGATGGATTTGAAAAAGGCAGACAGAAATAGAAAGCGCGTTTTGCGTGATGCTCATGGAGATAGTTTCATAGTAAGACGAAGAAAGACAAATAGAGAGATAAAACCCAATGGGTCTACTCGTATTATTAGTCGACAAACAAAGCATATATTTGGATCTAAAGAAAAACGTCTTTTAACTCCCTCAAAATTGGTACAAAACGATACGAAGAATCTTGAAATGGATAACCCATCTTATTTAGACAACATGGACAGTGTTCCTACCTTGGATGGTATGCTTTAGTGTATATTCTCTCTTTTCTATATGCATCTTCATTTACTTTTTTTTTTTTTTTTTTTGTAGATCAAGCAGATCTTACATTCAAACGTACTAAGCGTTGTAGTTGGAACAAACAAAAAGACGACTTACTGATTTATAGTTATGTCATTCTTCGCCAACGTGCTGATAAAAGTCGATTCTTATGGTACCCAATAAAACAAGTGATCCCAGAGGCGCAGGGTGGAGGTTGTAAGAATCGACTTTCTAAACTGCTTTTGAATCCTTTTAACCAAGAGTATTTGTCTAAGTGTAAGATACTATGGAAGACTGCTTATGTTGAAGGCTTAAAAAGTGGTGAAATCCAGGATGATGACCCAGCTAATAGTTTGAATTTTGATCTGATATCTCATTTGGAGTATTTTCTCAAACGGATTGATGCAGATCTGAACAGGTAAGCTATATTATATGGAAAAATGTATTTAATGCGTATATCTAACCCTATCGATGTAGCGTTCAAAAGGTTCCACCTTTACCTGCTTCTATTTCCTTATTACATGACAATTATGATTTAGGCAACTCAAGTTTCTACAGCAACGCCTTCTATGAGGTTGAGTATCATAAAAAGGTCACTCTCATTTCTAGAATGCAAAACATGTACAGCCAATGCTATTCAATTCGCACAGTTTTAGATGAAGTGCTTGATTATCCCACCTCTGCTTTGGCAGAAGAAGATGATTTGGAGACGAGAAAAGTGAAGCTTATTATGATGCTTTGCATGGTAAATTGACAACCATATTCAGAATGCAAGTCAACTTATTTTTTTAATCTTATTTAGATGATTCTTTTTACGTCTCAAGAGTTATATGACCCTTATCTTGCGTATAAGATGCTTGGTGTTTTCAATCAAGAACTTGTCAATAGGGCCCTTAGTAATTTGAAAAATATAGGCAGCACTATTACAACTAGAATTTCACGCGTTATACCTGGTACAAAATTCAGCATTTCTTCAAAGTGAGTAAAATGAAATTCATCAATTTACACTAGACTTATCATTTCCCTTCATATACAACAGATTCTTAAATAAGATGGCCGATATTTATCCAAGAAATATGTTTGAGCAATCTGGAGAATATGAAAAATACCTTGCACAGGCTGGAAGAAACCAAATTAATCCTTCTACTTTGAGTAGTGGCATGATGGCTTGTGTGACAGACCTTTTTTCAATAAACAAGGTAAATGGAGGAATATATATACATATGTTTACATTTAGTAGTCTCATTAAAGATGAATTAGATACATTTCACTATGGCAAGTCATAGAGAACAAAGAAATCGACTTGAATTTGCAAATGCTGTACGCTTACTTGGTAAATACATCCTCATATTGAAGTTTTCAATCTTTTACTCATCCCTATATAGATCGCGAGCTTATAAAGTATGATCTTTATGTCAAAGCCAACCTCGAATTGAATCAAACACGGCCTGTGGATCCAATCCAGGAGCCTTACTTTTATCCCTTGGAAACCTCTATATTTGATAGAGTATTATCTAGAATACTTTCACCCTGTACCAAAGACCAAAGACAACTTATCAAGGATATTGTTGCTTTTTTGCATGAGCGTGGAAGTTTAGGTTCTGTTGGCTCTGAATTAAGAGATTATTTCAAAAGTTATAAGGAAGATGAAATCCACGACTGTTTGGAAAGATTAATTCACTCAGACCCTCCACTTTTATGCCTTGTTGGAACCAATATTGAGCGCTACGTATTGACCATCTCCAGATATATAAATTCATGGACTATATTAAAGGATGCCTCGACTAACTCTAAATCCATTGAAGTACCGCTCTTTCAAAATTTAATTGCCATAAGACCTTCTCTTTGGACAGATATCAATGGTGATACAACAGAAGTCATCTTTAGAGATTGCTGCCGAACTATTATTGGATGGATCATGAATAAGCCTGGTATAACCGCAGCAGCTTTACATCGTTTTCTCAGCAATTTCATGAACCGCGTTGAACTAAGTCGTATTCTGAAATGGCTCGTTGATCAAAAGGCAATTAAATCAGTATCAGTGTGTCAAAAAAGCAATGGTAAAATTGGATTGTTCGAAAAGACAAGGCTTTCTCGGGTTGTTAAATCACCACAATTCAAAAGAAATATCGAGACATCATATTGGGTGTTACCTGGTTATTATAACAAATTGCCAATATAATTAAATACATTTTCGCCAATCCTTGTTATATGCTGCTTTCAGTAATAAATATATATATAAAAAAAGCTATTTTATATTATACTTAAAGACTGCTATTTTTTTACGCATAATTTTTGCGGCAACGCGCTATTTTTTGTTTGTGTTTATGACCTCATCGGAGAAAGTTTAAAAAAGGTTGGTCCGTTTATGTGGGTTTTTTTTTACCGCCACTAAATTGGTTCTATTTTTGTTAACTTTTTGCATTTAGTATTTATAAGTAGCCATAATAAAGTGTTTTTATAATAAGGTATGTTTCTTGTTTCAGACATGTGTACAGTATAAGCGAAATCAGATTTAGGTTTTTGCTACTTGATCAAAAAAAAAAAAAAAAACTGCGTCGCTTGTCACACGCCCGCAGCATTAAACCGCAGTCAGTGTATCAAACCATATAAAAAACAGGAAAAAAAAAAAGGAGTAAAAATAGAACTTTTTCTTCATCTTTTTCTCTTTCTCCATCTCTTAGCTTTTCTTATCAATATGTCTTTTTCCACTTTTCCTGCTGCTCTCCCCTACGTTGCTGCTGTTCATGAAAATGATGTCTTGGACAAGTTGGTAGAAAGTCTCTCCAAGGAAGAAGTCACCGACTTGAAAGTAACCGAAGTGGTCGATTCTGGTGAGGTGTCTAGCCGCTTTGTCGAAGCCTTTGATAAGATGGTAGATTTAAAAGATGGAAAGGACGTGGCTTTGACCGATAATGGTGCTCTCACCAACACCACTACCCAGGATGCTTGTCTTGATCTCTTTTATGGTATTGACAACACGGGTGACTATCAGAAGAAGTTGTTGGACGCTGCTTGGGAACAGGACCGTGATTTCACTTTACACATCATCTTTTATGCACGCTCTATCCATCGTGGTAAATCTCTCAAGGAAGCCTTTTTTAGTGCCTTTTGTTGGTTGCTCCAAAAGAGCCCCAAGACCGCCATTCGTAACTTACATGTTTTGATTGATGGCACTATTAAAACCGATGCTGCCTTGCAAGATCAAAAGAGAAGAAAGAAGGCTATGGAAGAAGATGGATTTGATATGGTGGCTGAATCAAAAGTTGAACTGCGTAGGGATTTCAAGACCCATGGTTATTGGAAGGATTTGGCGACCATTTTAACTATATACTGTCAGGGGGAATTGGATGGACCTGGAAAGGATACCTCCAAAGCGGAATGTAGCGAATTCAAGGTGCGAAGAAATGCCCGAGGAGCCCATAAACAGCAACTAGAAAATAATACCTACAAGGCTTTGAGTTGGCCAAAGATGGAGTGTAAAGACTTTAAATTGAGGCGAGACACTCGAAGAGCCCGTGAACAGCGCTGTAAGGCTAGAAGAGAGATGGATACTGAGGAAAGGGAGAAGGATGCCCAGCATCACATTCAGGTTGGTCAAAAGAAAACTGAGGAGGCAAGAGCTCTGGCCAAAGAACAACGTTTAGCTGTACGTCATGAGCGCAATCAACATGTGGGACAGTTGTTGGAGAAGGACAATGTTTATCAGGCTTTACATGTTACCATTGCGCGTCTCTTTGCTGATCAGTTGCGCAAAGATGTTGCCCAAATGGAAGAAAATAAGGGAAAAATCAAGGCTGGTCAGTATAGAAAGTACTACTATGCTCTCTCACACAATCTAAGCTTGGCAGCCAAATGGGCTCCCTCTCTTGGTTTCTCTCATGACAAGCATACCTTTTTGGCTACCACAATTGCAGAGAACCTGTTTCCTCCCATTACCTATCAAGAGAAGGATGAAACCCGTGTCCACTATTTGAACAAAGTCAGAGAGCTCTACCGCAAACAGTACCTGTCTCCTCTCCGTGCCGCCTTGGATTTGACTGAACACCATATGGCACCTGGTAAATGGAACACAATCGACTACCGTCACGTCCCTGCCGTCTGCTTGGAGCAAAATATCGGTAAATTCTTCCAGCACAGTCCTGATGAGTTGATTCTTTATATGGAAAAAGTAGCTACAGGAGAAAAGAAAGTAAGTGGATCCACCTTGCAGCCCAATCAACTTGTGTACAAGGTCTTTTACCCCAGCTTACCAGAGAGTCTCATGAAGATCCTCAATACCCGGCCTGAAATTCATGCCAAATTTATGGAGATGGGATACAATTTGGTGAATGGACAATGGGATACTTTGATCAACTCTATTCGCAATGCTGGTAAGATTGACAATCCTACCAAAGGTCATGTGGGTCTTGGTGAGTGTATGGCTGTATGTGATGTGTCTGGCTCCATGTATGGTGGTGGTGATAGTAAACCTGAGAATCAGCCCATTTTTGCCGCTATCGGTCTCTCTATGGTGATCTCCAATTTGGCTAAGCCCCCTTTCAATGGTCGTGTTATCACTTTCACAGATGTTCCCTCTTTACTCAAAATTGATACCAGCATGTCTTTTTCAAATCAGGTGGAGGTGGTGAAGCGCTCTGATGCTGGATACAACACCAATATCCGCGCTGTTTTCATTGATCTCTTGCTCCCCATGGCCAAGAAGTATGAATTGCGTCAAGAAGACATGATTAAGCGTCTCTTTATCTTTTCAGACATGGAATTCGATTGTGGTTACACTGGTTCTGATGAGTTCTTAACTACCTACGAGTTTATTAAAGACGAATACAAGAAAGCTGGTTATGAAGTGCCTGAGCTTGTATGGTGGAACTTGGCGACACCCAACAAATACGACGATCAATTAAATGCACCTGTGACTAAGGATAATGAAGGCGTTGCTCTTCTTTCTGGTTTCTCGGCAAGTATGGTCAAGACTTTCTTGGACGGTGATATGGAGGAGGAAGCCGAAGCGAGTGACCAATCAGAGAAGTCCACCAACAAACCAAAGAAGGCCAAAATGACTCCTTATGAATTTATGAAGAAGGCGGTCTATCACGAGAGCTTCCAAGGACTTCAGGTCTTTGCTTAGCTTTTCTGCTTGTAAATAATTTTTATGTATATACGAAAAAAATAAATAAATAATACAAATAAAATTGAACAAAAGTTTAAATAAAGAATACTGCTTTACCATTACACGATATTTTACAATCCTTTTATATATATGTATACACTATAATTGAAGTATTTATTTCAAAAGTGAATTGTGCATAGTTGACAATCAACGCGTGTGAAGTTACAATCATTGTCAAGCGTGTGAAGTTGTCTATATCCAATCAGATTTTATGATTTTATCTTTTGGGGTTTTTCAAGCCAAAATCAAGTGTTATTTTATGTAAACATTTTTTTATTTCTTGGGTTAACTATATCGCTCTTCAGAAACCATATCATTATTCATATCAATAAACCAGTTTAGAAGCAATATAACTTTAATTCAAAGCATTTAAATAAGCATAAACCTAAATCATTCAGCTGTTTATTAAAGCTTTGATTTAGCAAACGCTTGTTCGTTTTTCTTGATGAATTCAATTGCACGCTAAAAAAAAAAAAGTAAAAGTTAATAAAGTTGTATATCACATGTTCCTTTTTCATTGCATTACTTCTCTTCCACCCAATTTTTCAAAAACTTCTTCCAAACGCTGAGCCAACAGAAGATCACCTTTAACCTTGATCTTTCCAGTCATGTACGCACGCACACCTGTCATTCTAAAAATAAATAGATAAATAAATAAATAAAAATGGGGCATGAATTTATTTTGTGTGTGTGTGTTTTTTAGTATACTTCTTTCGAGTAACTTACCCTCCAGTAATGAAATTAACAAGATCACCATCCTCTACTTGAATCTTTACAATACGTATTTTACCCTTGGTTGCACTTCTAGCTTCTTCTTCATCAGAAGTAATAACAGGAATTACCTCATTACCTAATCAAGTGTCTGGTATTTAGGAATCGAATTCTACAATATACTTCTACTTATTAGTATTACCTTGAAGCAAAAAATACCTATTTAATTCAAGCGTTAGATGAGTACTCAAACATACATATTAAAACGCAACGTACCAAGTAGCTTGAGCCTTTTTCTTCTTGGTCACTGTCACAATAAAAAGACCTTTCAAGTTGGGCCAGAGATTTTTATCTTCGCTCAATTGTCTTTGAAGTTCAGGTAATAAAAGATTAGTAGCAAGTTGTTTTTGAGCCATTTCAGAAAAAAAAAAAATTAAAAAGTAAATAAAAGAAAAGCAGAAAACAAAACAAAAAAAAAAAGGTTCAATTTATGCAGGAAATGAAAAGGGGTTGAATCATTTTTCACATGCTGTCATTTTGGTCAAACCCCATTCGAACCAATTTTAGTACGAATTTCTCGTATCATCTTTTATATTCCACAACTTTAAATTTTTGTAAATAATACAGTAAAGGCATTGAGCTCTTTTTAGGAAAAATGGTGTCCTCTGAGTTTTAAAAAATAATTTTATAGGAACATAGTTTATACTTTTAATATGGATTTTCATTTTTTTTTTTTTATTATTGTCAATTAGAGTCAAATTAAAGGAATATCGTTTATTTATATATAAAAAACCTTATTGAATTATATTTTAATGCATAAATTTGTGATTTTTTTTAAGAGTGGGGGGAAACGAAAGCATCGGGGGGGGGAATAAAATTACACGTTTTTTGTTTTGTTTTGTTTTTTAAAGCTTGGAAGCAGCACTTTCCTTAAATGATCTATCCTGGTGTACAAAAGGCTTAATGCACTCCTCATATCCATCCACAACCAAAGTATGATTCAAGGGCTCGGATTCGACCATCTTGGTCATAGCCTTGTAAGCATTACCATCATAGCGACCCAAGGCAGAGTGAAGATAGTAATCGGGCAAAGCAAAGGCATCCACCAAACCAACAGCGTTGGGGCGGATCTTTTCCAACAAGTGGATAACCTGTTCCTTCAACATAGCAGACTGTGCAGAGGAAATATAACCAGAGACTAAGAATTCGGAAAGTTCCTTCTCCATAGTGCTCAAGGCAAACAGAGCAGCACAGGACTTGAGAACATCCAACATTGGGCGGTTCTCGCTCAAAGTGGGATCGTTCTGGAGAGTAACAAGGAAGTTGCGAACCAAAATGAATTGACAGTGAGCTCTAGAGATACGACTGATTTCAACCAGCATGGAATTCCATGAACGACCATTACGGTCAATTTGCTCGGCGACTTGGGCAATACCATAAGCAGCACGGAAACCAAAGGCAGATAGGATTAATTCAGGGTTCATGAAATCAGAGGCAGTGGTAGCTGGGCACTTGGCCTTGGGGTTTTCGAGGTATTGGGTCAAATAGCTTATGGTAAGGTTATGCTCAGAGGGCTCTGCCTTACCAGCAACAACGTTACGGTAGGTCTTTAACAGGTATCTGGCAGTTTGCTGTGTCAAGATATAATTGTCACCTTCCCACTGGTAAGAGAAAAGATGTGATAGATTTAGTTTATATGTATCTTAATTTTAGCTTCACACATTACTATTTTGATAATATTACTTACAGTAGCATTAGGAAGATAATCTTGGTAGAAAGAACCAAGACCAGAGAACATACTATAACCATGACCACCACAAGCACGTCTACAATCCTCAATGGACTCAACAGCCATGGTTGTAGTCAAACTCTTGAGACCAGAAGAACTAGCATGTAAATCAGCCAAGAGACCAAAGTTACCCTTCTGCATTTCCTGCTGGTTTAAATTATAGAGACGAAGCATCTCACGACCGGTGAAGAAACAGGCATAAGCAGAGGCAACGTGAGGTAAGAGGCGGTACTGCTGCATGGTATAATCGAGAACGGGTGTCTCAATGACTTTACCATCATGCTTCTTGGGGTTGGCAGCATCAACAAACTGTTGACGAATGGTAGAATAACGGATGGCAACAGTAGTAGCCTTGGCAAGAGCATAACGAACACCTATAAATTAAATCAGTTTAATTTTTTTCTTCTCCCTTTCTGAATACTTCAACAACCCCTCTTTTGTTACTTACCCATAACAATATTGGCACGGACATAAACCATAGTACCATAAGACAACTTAGCATTAGGAGGCTTACTGTAAATACCAGTACCAGGTTGAACTTGAGAATACTTTGCAAGGAAAGAAACATGGGGAACACGGTAGTGATCAAACATAATAAAACCGTTATCAGTAGCATTGAAACCAAACTTGGGTCCAATATCACCAACAGTAATACCAGGAAGAGGTCTATGATCTTCCAAACTACGGATCTGAACACAGAAAGGATGAGGTCCATAGTCCTTACCATCAGTCACAAGACGGGCATTGACAACAGCATAGTTAGCAGCCTTACCCAAACCACCAATCCACCACTTTGAGGCAGTGAGAGTAGGTGAATGAATTTCAAATTCGTTTGTTTCTGGGATGTAAGTAGCGGTGGTTTCAAGACCCTGAACGTTGGAACCGTGACCCAACTATTTATGGAAATAATAGAAATCAATACCAAAGAACTATATTTATCTGGGGTTGATGTATTACCTCAGTTTGAGCATAGCAACCAATGATCTTGTGCTGCATCGCAGGTTCAAGGAAGAGCTTCTTTTGTTCATCGGTAGTCTGGTTCTTCAGAGTAGGAATAAACATGCCATAATGAAGGGAGAACTATGCAAAAAAAAAAAAAAAAAAAGATGTGGCATTCTTAGTACTGTGTTTTTGATAACTTTGTTGTTACACCGACTGCCACAAAAACTTACAGGTGTTGATTGATCATAAAGAAAGTTGGCAATCTGTGAATCTTCTTCATTCCAGTTGTGTTCCCTGATGGCAATAAAGTAAATAATAATAATAATAATAATAATAATAAAAAGGATGAGGTCAATAAATGAACAAAGATCATTCTCGTTTTTGTTTTTGCTTGGTTCTTACTTTGCAAGTTCAACCATACGTCTATCCTTCCACAAACCAGTGGAGATTTTATCAGAGCGACCTTGGAAATAACGACCAGACTTATCAAAAGCAGGTTCATTCTCAATGATGGCCAACACTCTGTTCATTCTATCGAGCCACTCCTCAGTATACATAAACTTTGATAAAGCCTTGACATCAAAGCTAGTCTTTTCTCTCTCGGCACCCAAGAGATATTCACCACCAGGACCACGAGGTTCAATGTTGGGGAACTTTGTTGCAACGTTGTTATTAAATCCAGCCATTTTATAGTATTTAGATATATAAAGAAGAAAAGAAAAGGCACCGGGGATATTTCTTCTATTGAACCCCTTTTTATACTCCAAATGGGATAGATTTTGAACGACGTGGGAATTAAATTTAGTAAAAATAAAGACATCAGCGAGAAAGAAAGAAAAAATAGTGTCCATTTTAAAGTACCGCGTTATAGAAAACAAAAAGGATGAAAGATGTAAATGACAAATAGACTGATTTATTGTTTGTTTGTTTGTACTGACAAAAAGTAAACATTTATATACAGAATAGGTTGCTCTTAATGAAGGTAAAACTAGTAATATCATTGAATAGTAATAACAGCAATAATGCACTGCATTAATAAGTGAATGAATGAATAAAACATAAAAATAAGCGATTATAAAAGTGCATTTATTTCGAATATCCGCAATCAGTTCTTATTTGATGTGAAATCACCTTTATTTACGCGGTTTATAATACGATTTACAACATTTAAGATTATGAAAGCAAGTTTACACATTTATTATCGGTAAAACAAAAGATCAAGTCACGCGGACACAAACTTTATTTATTTTTGGTAATATTTATCTTTTTATCTCTTTCTAACTTCCAGGATCAATGCATGGCCATCCATAAGACCATAGAAACCCAATGTCTTGCTATTGTTCAATACTGTATTTGTAGTTGCAGTAGACAGCTTCTGTTGTCCCTGTGGCATTCCTAATTGTGATGCAATACGATCCTTTACTGTTGAGACCAATGTATTTGGTAGTAATCCAGTGACTGCAATGCTTGCACCAGTTAAATTCCATTCAGGTTTATCCGGATTATTAGGTGTTTGTACGTTGAGTGTCATTGTAGGCTATAACAAGAGCGGGTTAAGTATTTAATGAATAAGTAAATAAATATGTGTACTTACGGTGGCAGTTGGCCATTCTGGCTCTGGTTCTGTACGAGGCTTCTTATCAGGTGTTGCAGGTGTCTGCTCTTCTGCCTTACGAATGGCAGGAACGACAGGTGCAACAGGTGGCTCCAATACAGCAGTAGCTGCAGGTGGAGGGGCAGCAGCAGCTGGCATCCCACCATTAGGAGCATTGTACATACCAGGTACTTGGTTAGAGAATGCTTGATTTTGATCCATTGTATTGTAATATTGGGGTGGTGCATAAGCAGTAGTATGAGACATATCTGTCTGAGGTTGACCAGGGATTTGAGGACCAATATCTTCGCTATATTTAAACATGGTCAAAAAAAGAAGAGAAATACATGATCACAAATACTTACAAAGTACCTCCAATCCTCTGATGCATCATTGCAATCTGATCATCCAACTTTGTCTTACTTGCTCTCTGGTTTGCCAAACCAATAGTGGCAGTGTGACCATCCCAAATCACTCTATCACGCTTCTTTGCCTCTTCTTCCTTCTCCTTGATCTTCTTGGTCATCTCCATCTCATCAGAACCAAAAATATCCGGACGTAAACCAGAAAAGTTCTTCAAGATCTTCTTGATATCCGTTCCCTCCTGTAGCAAATTACTATCCTTGTTCTTTGCCTCGGATGCCATCTTTTGTTCCTTCCACTTGGAATCCAATAATTCAATACGCATATGCTCATCCATTTCACTCACTGGAATGGCTTCACCACAACGAGGACATATCTGCGTGGGCACATTTGTTTTTGAAGGTGTAACACCAATGATTTTGGGTTTGTAAGCTGTTCTGATTTTAATGGGTGCATTTGTATCTGGTACTTTGGGTGCAACAGGTTGAAGAGATGTTTCTTCATCTGATTCATCCATATCCACATCATCAATATCCATTTCGACATCATTTGCTGTTTTTGTATCTTGCTGAACCAGATCGGGCATGGAGGCCATGCGTTTCTGTGCCAAGGACATGTTTTTGAGTTCAGAGAGACTCATGGGAGGGGGCAGATCTGCTTGTTCGTCTGCTTCGGTAAACTCGACTGTTTCCACAACTACAAAATCGTGCCAATCTATGCTAGCATATGCAACTAGTGATTATTGTTAGTATATATACATAACTTAATAATAAAAACATACTTCTCTCCTTTTCATCTTCATCCTTCTTTTTCTTTCTTTCAGCTTCTTGCCAAACAACCCATTCTACTCGCTCCTTGATTCTAACCATAATGTGATATTTATCCATCTTGTTGGCCAAGAGCTTCTCTTGGAGGTCTTTGGGTGGTAAAAATACTTTGGTGTATTGCTTGACAAGTTCAGTGAAGTAAGGAAATAGACTGTGTGAAGGGCGTAAGAAATCGAATTGATAGTTGCGAGATTCGCGTTGTGCTAATTGACCAATAAAGGCACGTCCATTACGAGCTGCAAATTGAGCAGTGAGCTTCATAATATCCCTATTATTATTATTATTATTATTATTATTGTTGTTGTTGTTGTTGTTGTTGTAAATGGCATCAAGTCAAGATTAGTATACACTCTAATTTGCTTTTTTCTTTTTTTTTAAAAAAAAAAAAACCTTACAGATCTTGAGCCGACATGGCTGGCATGGTAGCAGAGAACTCAAAAGGCTCAGGTTCCTTTGGTGCCATATCAACATCTGGCTGTACTGGTGCTTCTTCGACTGGATCGTTATTCATATTATCTCGCTGAGGGGCTATTTTTTTACTTTATTAATAAACTACGCTTAGGAAATGAATCTGTGATTACCTCTTCCTTCTCTTACTTCTGTAAACTTGAACTGATAGTAAGCATGATAGGGATCACTTGGATTCAAAAAGTTGAATTTGTTGTCTCTATCCGTTTCACGAATACGATTAGCTAGTTCTGGACCTTTGTTTGCCAAGAACGCGGCTGCTTTATCAATGGTGCCTATATAAAACAAGTCAATTGCGTCTGCTTATTATTATTATTATTATTATTCATCTTACGTCTAACATCAGGAGGAGGATAGATAATACCAGCCACTGACTGTGTTTGTTCTACTTCCATTGACATGATTAAAAATAATAAATAAAGAAAAAGAAAAAGAAAATGTTATATGTGTGGCGCGACCCTCCGACAAAAGCTGTCACACATAAAACATAAAAGCTCATTCTATTCATTAAGTTGGCTGTTATCGACTTCAGATTCTTTCATAAAAGGTAAAATGGAAACACCTGCGCTTTAGATACTCTTTTATGTACATGTTTTCAGCTAAGAATGATAAAGTAGACAATCAAGTATTTTACATTTCTAAATTCTATTTTTTTTTATCTTTTATTTATGTAGTATGATGCATTCTTTTACTCTTCCAGATTGTCTTTTAGTCTTTGACCAATCAAAGAAGTATATAATTCATCAATCATCTGTTCATGCCAATGGCCAGTAGGTATAGGTGCCATGAAATTTTGAAGTTTTTCATGAACATTAAAACTAGATAAAACAAGTTCTATATGAATATATCTATACACAAAGGAGAGTTTACTCTTATTACTTACCGAAGTTTACGTCCCTTGCTTGCCTTTCTATCAACAACCTTCTTCTTCTTCTTCTGCTCTGTCTGTTTACGTGCAGCCCATCTCATACCAATTGCCATTGGGTCATCTGTATCAACCATGCGAGACTCAATCAATTCACGTAGTTGCTGCTGATAAAAGTCTTGATCATCAAAGATTTCACAGTCATAATTATTTAAATGGCGATCGGGTCTCTTTCCAGTATCTTGTTCTTCTTCTTGTTCCTTATGCTCTTCATTTACATCTTCTTTTCCGATCACTTTATACTCTGATCGTTGTAATTGCGTTCTTTTAATCAAGCCTGCCTTATCAGACAACATATTATCGATTTGAGTCATGATGTTTTGATCAAAGGCCTTGAATTTTTTGTTTAAACGTGCACCAGCTGCGACTTGAACCTTATTACTCCATTTCTCCAAAGTGCTATTACGGAAAGGTACAAATCTAATAATGACATGACATAATATGTTAATATTCTGCACATATTCGTGTATTGATATCATCTTACACTTCGTTGATGGCAGAGATATCACTCCATAGCTTTTCAAGATATGCATCATCATCATCAAGGTATCTTTTTCGTGTATTGATGTTTTGTTCTGATAGATCAATCGATCCGTTTTGTTCAAACAGCTCTTTTCTAATATCCATCAAGTCATCAATCACTTCACGCAAGTCATTTGTTGCATTAGTCAAATCTAGAGTGGCTGCATCGGTCTTTGCGAGAAAGTCTCCAAAGGCATCTCCTTGAGGAAGCTTATTCGCATCATCAATTACTTTTTGCATACGAATACGATTCTCTAATGTATTATCCCACAATGTCTACATAAGAAATAGTATGAGTATATGTGTTATTGTTATTGTGATTCTTTCATTGATTTTACCAATTGCTGTCTAACATGTTGTCCTTTTTCTACATCGGTTTGAGCACTCTTGGATAATTGAGAAATCATTTGCCTATGTTTTATATAAATATACTTATCAAACAGGAATAATAGTTTTTATTTATAAACACTTACTTTTCTTCTTCTTGAATCTTACGAAGCTCCTCATTGATATCACCGGCGTCTTCTTCGTTCTCCTCTTCTTCTTCAGCATCATCATCATCACTATCGTCATCATCCTCTTGTTCTGGTGCCTCCATATCTACATCATCTTCAGATCCACTATCTTCCATATCGTCATCCGAGAAATCCTTTGATTTTTCCTGTAAATCTTCACTGTCATCATTGCTGCTGTCATCCCCTGCCATACCTTCCCATTCTTCTTCTTCATTATCTGAGAAGAGATCTTTACGACTGGTGCGTTTACCAGCATAACGAGGATCATCCATCATTGGCTGTTGCTGACTACGAAGTTTACTTTTACCAACAGAGACATAGTGATCGCGAGCCTTGTCTTCTCCATTATCTTCATTGTCGGAATCGCTATTAACATGAAGATTATCATTTAAGGGCTCTACTAAATCCTCGGGATCATAATCTAGTAATAAAAAAAAAAAAAGAGAAATAGCTTGTAAGTGGTATTGACTCTATTCGACACAGATTATTACACTACCTTTAGGTGCTGTTGAATCAAGATCAGCAATGAGATCAGCGAGAGAATTTTCTATTTATCAAAAAGGTAAACATTGTAAGCAACTTTTCATAATGAAAAATACAAGTCCTTTACTTGGCATATTGAACAAAGATATTGACGCTTTATAGAAAAGAAAAAAAAATGAGAATTGAGCATTTCAATGCGAAGAAATCAAGTGGCTTAAAGTGACGTGTTTTCACCTTCCTAAATGGAAAATCGACTTGAGTAAAAGTAATGAGCGTGACGTGAATGTTTAAAAGATTAAACCGAGGATCTGGACTTGCGGGTCTCGATCCGTTTGTTTGATAATAATAACAAACAAAAGCAACATGTTTGTATTTGACTTTAAAGAGAATAATGAAAAAGTCCTGACATCAAGTCGTACAATGTATGCGTTTTCGTCTTTTAGCTTTGATAAATTGCATGCTGAAACAAATCTAAAAATCAGTTGCACGAAATGTAGCCTTTGTGGCGTATTTTTACTATTCGTCATGAACCTTTTTTTTATGTGTTATCAAAATAGTTTTATAAAATTTACAAAAAATGAAAGTTTTTTTTTTAAATAAATAAGAGGGGGGGGGGGAGGGGAGGTTATAATACATTTCTTTATCATATTATGAGGAATAACTGGTGCCTTTTTTAAGTTGAATTAAACGGCTCTCCAATAAAGCAATCTTCTTTTCAAGATGAGAAACCTGCAAACCTAGATCATCATACGCTGCAAGTAATTCCCGTTCTCTATCACCCAATCGTACTATACCATGTTCCTCTTTATCCTTTTTCATGATATCACAAGACGCATAGGCATGACGAAGACTATTAAACATGACATTGATGGTAGCTAGTGAATCGTATGAAAATGCAAGTTCCGATAACAGACTTTCGAACGCGTTTCCCTTATTGCTATTGTGAACCCCTCTTCGATTGGTGTTATATAACTTGGATTTGTTACCAGAGCGACCAGGAGGACTACTAGATACTGATTTCTTCTTGATTTTGAGTGAAGGAGGAGTATAGATTTCAAAATCTCTAGAATAACGCTTTGATACTCGCAAGGACATTGTTATTATGTATATAGAAGAAGAAGAAGAAGAAGAAGAAGAAAGAAATTGTAGAATCGTAAAGGAAGAAGCTCGAGAAAATCTGATATGTATGACCTATTTATGGTTTTGACCTTGTGTAACTTTTTGCGGAAACATTCAAATTTATACAGCTTGTGCAAGCGACACAGGATGCATTGATTTGTTGCCGAGTTTCAGGCATGAACAAGGAGATATAAAGAATAATAAATGATGAAAATAGAAATGAATGGAAGACTTGGATATTCTTATTATTCCATATACATCCCTTTGATTCGTATCCGAAAATATTTACATATAAATGTATACTATCTTATATCCATTTTATATGTTTATGGTTTGAAATTCTTATTTTTATTCCTAAATGAGAAAATCTACTTTAAAAGGATTTTTGTTGTTTTCTCATCAGTATCGCTTGGTTTGGATAAGGAGATAAGTTCATGCATTGAATAATAATGTGAAAAAGTTTCTTTGTTTCGAACCAAATAAACAAATA